>JAUPFT010000003.1:6892026-7296591 GCA_036936625.1 Parnassius smintheus behrii
TTTCCACGCATTTTCTTTAGTTGGTTAGTAGCTGGCCGGTACCTTTCTCCATCAATCCCATCCGCATTCCTTCCGCACGCACTGAAAGGGGGAAAGATAAATTATGTGGCGTTATTTTGCACGCCTATAGGAGGCTAAATTCGATAGATTAGATCGCCCAATGACAGAAAAGTAAAAGGGCCGGAATACGCCAGAGGTCGACCAGAGTCGTTGACGTACCGCCACCGCGCCGAGTATTTGAAGATAGACGCTAGATGTGATTGCACCTGTAACAGTCGGCCACAGGGCAATCTAGTAGTAGCCGCTTCGCTTTCACTTTTTTGGTTATATGGAACCACGCATACAGTCCGCATATGATTAATCTCGTACAATTGATTTTGGCCCGACCCAGGAATCGCACCCGGGACCTAAGCTTTACCACTTTCTGGTTCGTTCAAGCAGGATTCAAAAGGGCAGCCTGTGGCCGCACCATTTTCTGGTTCTTCGACACGGATTAGGATCGGGGCAGTTGGCCCCACCACCCTGGAATTGTTTTTTTCCAAAAAATATTATAATTACAGACACGATTTTTCTAAGGATTTATTATATCATTTTGAGATGAAAATGATAATCAGGTTAATTCGAACTTTAATTAAATTTTTGAGAAATTCCAAATAAACATTAGTTAAAATAATCCGCTTTTGAATTGCCAATTGTTTCAAAGTATGAAAGTGTGCAGGTGTCTAGCAAATGCAACTAAAATGGGTATGACTTAACAAGAAAATTTACATGCCATCAAAAACATAACTTGTAAAAAAACCAAGTCAAAACCCACCAACAACAAAATTGCCTAACCTAACAACATCTTATAGTGACCATATTGTTAAAAATCTTTTGTTTTAAATAAATAGATTGACTTGGCCATCGCATGGAAACACAATGTATATCACAAGTAATTAGATTGTTTAGTGCGATGGCCAAGTCACTCTATTTATTTAAGACATAAAAGATTTTTAACATTGATATGGTCACTATAAGATGTTGTTAGGTTAGCTACATACGTAATAACCTAAAACAGAAGGACCCTTAAAAAAAGTAAAAAAGTAAAGTTACAGCCTATATTTCTCTAATGTATTTTGACACAAAGAGTTACTGAATGGGAAGGAACTGACTCCTGAAATACAGGGTATCCTATTTGGGAGTCAGGGCTCAATGATGTATGAAATTATAAGTGTCAAATAAAGAAATTATTATTATGGGGTATCTATATAATTTTCTCACCTGGTTGGGTGCTATAAATATATAATTATAAATTAAAATGAAAAGATAAATATACATAAATATCAATAAAATAAAATAAATACAAAAACTACATAAATAAATAAGATCCAACCAGATGGGAGCCCTTGGCAGGGGAGACCAAACGGCCGAGGGTTAGGGGGAAAGAGAAAGAAACCGGCGGACGATGCGGGCGGTATCGAGAAGCACCGCCTTCTGCATTTGAGCCGGAGCGGTCCGTCACGGAGTCCCAGTCGCCTCAGATGACCCGAGAGGCTGACTGGGATTAGCCCATTCGCAGAGACGACTACAGGAATAATTTCGGTCGGCATACCACCCCACATGTCGGTCACCTCGTGAGCCGGGTCGAGATATTTTGTTCGTTTATCCGTTTCGGCTTTCACGAGGTTCTCGTCATACGGAATGGTAATGTCGACCAAAAATATCCTTGACTGTGCCCGGTCCATCAACACAATATCAGGCTTATTCGCAAGAATAGTCCTGTCTGTGATGATGGCCCGGTCCCAATAGAGCCTGGCGCGATCATTTTCGAGCACGGCTTCCGGCAAGTACTTGTAATACGGCAATTTTCGGTCCACGAGACCGTATTTCAGAGCGAGCTCCTGGTGTAGAATTCTGGCTACTAGGTTGTGCCTGTGCAAGTACTCAGAGTTAGAAAGCGCCGAACAACCGGAGATGACATGCCTAAGTGACTCCCCGGGATGGCGACAAGCTCGACAGACGTCGACAGTGCCATCCTTTAGGATGTATCTCCGATAGTTGTTGGTCTTAATAACCTGATCCTGCATTGCACGGACAAAACCCTCGGTTTCCCCGAAGAGGTCACTGAAACGTAGCCAGTTGAGGGAGGCGGCTGTATCTACGTGAGGCTCATGTAGAGCCCTGTAGTACCTCCCGTGGAGCTCCTTCTCCTTCCATACGGTCTCCCGGTCGGAAATGCTCTGTACTGCCGGGTCTTCCCATTGCTCGTTGGCTAAGGATAGAGGGGTAAGTCCTTTATCACTAGAAATGACGTCATTATAGAATGGATCATCCGATCTCGCCAGGAAGAAATGACGGAGTCTGCACACTTCGCGATTATGCATGGTGAGCGCGCTCAGGAAGCCACGCCCACCATGCTTTCGCGGCAAGTACAGCCTCATTACCGACGATCTCGGATGATGCATCCTATGGGACGTCATTGCAGTGCGGACTTTTCTATCCAGGGCGTTAAGTTCAGTCTGACTCCGCCTGAGTATGCCAAAGGTATACATGAGGACAGGCATGACCCAACCATTATATGCATGTGTCTTATTCACACTGGACAAAAGGCTGTTAAGCACTTTGGTCAAGCGTGCATAAAACACGTCGCAAACTGACTGTTTCATACCAGCCTCATCGATACCGATGTTCTGTGACATACCCAGGTATCGGTATGTTTCAGCCTCGGAAAGGGTTCTTAAGTTGACGGGCATAGATAAGTCTATGCCCTCAGAGTTAGCAACCCTTCCCCTTTCAACATGGAGGACCGCACACTTATCCGTCCCCAGCTCCATTCTAATAGAATTGCTAAATTCACACGTGATGTTTAGCAATTCCATAAGATGGGAGCGACTGGAGGCGAATAATTTGAGGTCATCCATATAGAAAAGGTGGGTCACTTTTGTACCTCCTTTCCGAAGCTGAAATCCCCTCCCGGAGCCCTCCAGTAAAGTACTGAGAGGGTTCAAAGAGAGGCAGAACCAGATTGGACTCAGACAGTCGCCTTGGAATATACCCCTTCTTATCCTTATGCGGCTTTCCGCAGCCGTCATCCGCTCGCCTAGATGATAGAGGATCGTACTCCACTGCCCCATACACTGCTTGAGGAAGTCTCGAACTGTACAGTCAATCTTGTACAGCTCGAGGACCCTCTTTAGCCATGTATGGGGCACCGAGTCAAATGCCTTTCTGTAATCTATCCAGGCGGCGGAGAAGTTCCGACGGTTGCGTTTCACCACTTTGCCAATGACCGCGTCAATGAGGAGTGGTTCCTTGGTTCCACGACCGCCGCCCCGACATCCATTTTGAGCGCGCGACATCACCTGATTTAAGTCCAGGTGACGAGCGATTCTCGCGCTCAAAATGGATGTTAGTGTCTTATATATGGTCGGTAGACACGTGATGGGGCGGTATTTGCTCGGGTCTGTGGCACCCTGATCTTTAGGAACCAAATGAGTGATCCCAGTAGTGAAGAGGCTTGGGAGCGACTTCTGGTTGAGAGCCTCTTGAAACTGTCGGGCGAGCACAGCGTGACACACCATGAACCCCTTCAGCCAGTAGTGATGCAGCCCGTCAAGCCCCGGACTTTTCCAGTTCGGGGCCCTACGGACCGCCTCAGCTACGTCATCCGGCGTTATGATGACGGGGTCCATGGGCGTAATACCCGCACACTTACTCGCCACAACTTCCGTCCAAGGGCCCTCGTTGTGGTTTACGGGCTTTTACCACAGGCTGCGCCAGAATGCGGCCGTGTAAGCCTGATTTGGTGCAGGGCCCGTTCTCTTACTATTGGTCGCTCCAATGATTTATAGAGCCTCTTCTGATCACTCTAGAAGAGACGATTCTGGTTGAACCGTGTCGACCTCTCGGTATATCGCCGAATCCGCTTTCCCCAAGCAGCTATTCTTTGCTTCAGGTCGTCTATGCGCTCCGTCAGTTTTTGCATTATATCCGGCTGGGACAAACTAACATTTGTCCCAGCAAACGCCATCCTGACGGTGCGCACAATCCTTGGCCTGGTATTGCCTGACCTGAAGCATATCAGTCTGCCGATGAGGGCCCTAGCCTTTGCGATACGTTCTTCAATTCTTATTCTCCAGGCTGGGATAGCACTACTTTGTCCAGTAGCGCGTCCAGCCGTGGAAAGTTTGGCGCCTATAATACGGCAGACTGCCAGTGCGGCGCCAAAAAGAATTGAGTCCGTCTCGCAAAGGTCCCGGCTGGCTTCCAAATAGGTAACCAGCATTGGGTTCAGAGCCCTCACGACAGCCCGATTCCGCTTGCTTAGGGCTAAGCTGGGAAGTCGCGGTCGATTTTCGAGAGGCGTACTGCGCGTTTCCACAATCGCCTCTTCCAATGTACTCCTCATTTGTCCTAGTTCCAGTTTCTGGGCGACTGCTCCATCATCGTCTGAATCAACCACAACTGGCGTATTCACGGCGGCATCCACATTTGCCGTTTGCTCAGCAAGTTGTGGCACCGCATCCTCAGCCAGAGCATTTTCACCCGATGAAGGAACAGCCTCACGTCGTAGCCGTTCGAGTTCGGTGACATCAAATGTATTTGAGCGCAAGATATACCGAACTCGGTCTGCCAGGTTTTGCTCGGTGACGGTTACAGATGGCTCCAGCTCAGCAAAAAGTCGATGCATCCTTGCCCGATACGCAAAACCTCCAGTTTCTCCCCCCTTCGCCCTAAAATACGCCCGCAATGCGTTGTTGTTCATCTGGGTTGTCCAACGCATGCGGCGTACTCCACCAGTGGCGGGTGCCGATTGCTGAGCCCGCGAAGACCCTGCCGACACCAAGCTAGCTGGTGGGGATGATGGATGCGAGGAGCTGCTGGGTGGTCGTGCAGCACCTCGCGCTCGGCTGGCGGTTCGCATGCTGTCGCGTCCAGCGCCAGCTCCAGACGCGCCCTGGCGACCTCCAGGCAGCGGCCCTTTGCGAGTTCCATTTACTTCCATCATCCATTTTAGGGCGTCATTTAGCGGGAGACGCCCAGACCCGGCACCGTTTCATGGTTAGGCCATGTGCACAAGCGGGCCTTGGCACCTTCAATTTTTGCCGAGGTACGGCACTAACACCTCTTGGCAAGGTGCTGACTGACTGCGCTGACGTAGCGGTTTTGTCACATAACCGTTACATCAGCGGGCGATGGGATATGTATGGGTACATTATATTATTATTATTAAATATATGGTAAAGATGAATGGGTAAATTATTATTATTATGTGGGGTATCTATATAGTTTTCTCATCGGGTTGGGATGTATAAATATATAATTATAAATGAAAATGAAAAGATAAATATACATAAATATTAATAAAATAAAATAAATAGAACCGATAAAGAAACCGGCGGACGATGCGGGCAGTATCAAGGAGCACCGCCTTCTGCATTTGAGCCCTGAGCGGTCCGTCACGGAGTCCCAGTCGCCTCAGATGACCAGAGAGGCTAACTGGGATTAGCCCATTCGCAGAGACGACTACAGGAATAATTTCGGTCGGCATACCACCCCACATGTCGGTCACCTCGTGAGCCAGGTCCAGATACTTTGATTGCTTATCTGTTTCGGCTTTCACGAGGTTTTCGTCATAAGGGATGGTAATATCGACCAAAAATATCCTTGACTGTGCCCGGTCCATCAGCACAATATCAGGCTTATTCGCAAGAATAGTCCTGTCTGTGATGATGGCCCGGTCCCAGTAGAGCCTGGAGCGGTCATTTTCGAGCACGGCTTCCGGCAAGTACTTGTAGTACGGCCTTTCCGGTCCACGAGACCGTATTTCAGAGCGAGCTCCTGGTGTAGAATTCTGGCTACTTGGTTGTGCCTGTGCAAGTACTCAGAGTTAGAAAGCGCCGAACAACCGGAGATGACATGCCTAAGTGACTCCCCGGGATGGCGACAAGCTCGACAGACGTCGACGGTGCCATCCTTTAGGATGTATCTCCGATAGTTGTTGGTCTTAATAACCTGATCTTGTATTGCACAGACAAAACCCTCGGTTTCCCCGAAAAGGTCACCGAAACGTAGCCAGTTGAGGGAGGCGACTGTATCTACGAAGGGCTCATGTAGAGCCTTGTAGTACCTCCCGTGGAGCTCCTTCTCCTTCCATACGGTCTCCCGGTCAGAAATGCTAAGAACTGCCGGGTCCTGCCATTGCTCGTTGGCTAAGGATAGAGGGGTAAGCCCTTTATCACTAGAAATGACGTCATTATAGAATGGATCATCTGATCTCGTCAAGAAGTATTGACGGAGACTGCACACTTCGCGATTATGCATGGTGAGCGCGCTCAGAAAGCCACGCCCACCATGCTTTCACGGCAAGTACAGCCTCATTACCGACGATCTCGGATGATGCATCCTATGTGACGCCATGGTAGTGCGGACTTTTCTATCCAGGGCGTTAAGCTCAGTCTGAGTCCACCTGAGTATGCCAAAGGTATACATGAGGACAGGCATGACCCAGCAATTATATGCGTGTGACTTATTCACACCAGACAAAAGGCTGTTAAGCACTTTGGTCAAGCGTGCATAAAACACGTCGCAAACTGACTGTTTCATACCAGCCTCATCGATACCGATGTTCTGTGACATACCCAGGTATCGGTATGTTTCAGCCTTGGAAAGGGTCCTTAAGTTGACGGGCATAGACAAGTCTATGCCCTCAGAGTTAGCAACCCTTCCCCTCTCAACATGGAGGACCGCACACTTATCCGTCCCCAGCTCCATTCCAATGGAACTGCTAAATTCACAAGTGATGTTTAGCAGTTCCATAAGATGGGAGCGACTGGAGGCGAATAACTTGAGGTCATCCATATAGAAAAGGTGGGTCACTTTTGTCCCTCCTCTCCGTAGCTGAAATCCCTTCCCGGAGCCCTCCAGTAAGGTACTGAGAGGGTTCAGAGAGAGGCAGAACCAGATTGGACTCAGACAATCGCCCTGGAAGATACCCCTTCTTATCCTTATGTGGTTCTCCGCAGCCATCATCCGCTCGCCCAGATGACAAAGGATCGTACTCCACTGCCCCATACACTGCTCGAGGAAGTCTCTCACTGTACAGTCAATCTTGTACAGCTCGAGGACCCTCTTTAGCCATGTATGGGGCACCGAGTCGAACGCCTTTCTATAGTCTATCCAGGCGGCAGAGAAGTTCCGACGGTTGCGTTTCACCACTTTGCCTATGACCGCGTCAATGAAGAGTGGTTCCTTGGTTCCACGACCACCGCCCCGACATCCATTTTGAGCGCGTGACATCACCTGGTTTAGCTCCAGGTGCCGAGTGATTCTCGCGCTCAAAATGGATGTCAGTGTCTTATATATGGTGGGTAGACACGTGATGGGGCGGTATTTGCTTGGGTCTGTGGTATTCTGATCTTTAGGAACCAAGTGAGTGATCCCAGTAGTGAAGAGGCTCGGGAGCGACTTCTGGTCGAGAGCCTCTTGAAACTGTCGGGCGAGCACAGCGTGACACACTATGAACCCCTTCAGCCAGTAATGATGCAGCCCGTCAAGCCCCAGACTTTTCCAGTTCGGGGCCCTACGGACCGCCTCAGCCACGTCTTCCGGCGTTACGGTGATGGGGTCCATAGGCGTAACACTCGCACCCTGGCTCGCCACAACTTCCATCCAAGGGCCCTCGCTGTGGTTTACGGGCTCTGACCACAGGCCACGCCAGAATGTGATAATGTCAGCCTGATCCGGTCCTTGGCCCGCTCCACATAGCTTTGGTCGCTCCAATGATTTATAGAGCCTCTTCTGATCACTCTGGAACAGACGATTCTGGTTGAACCGCCTTGACTTCTCGGTAAATCGTCGAATCCGCTTCCCCCAAGCAGCGATCTTTTGCTTCAGGTCGTCTATGCGCTCCGTTAGTTTCTGCGTGATATCCGGCTGGGACAAACTGATATTTGTCCCAGCAAACGCCATCCTAACGGTGCGCATAATCCTCGGTCTATTATTACCCGACCTGTAGCTTGTCAGTCTGCCGATAAGGGCCCTTGCCTTTGCGATACGGTCCTCGATTCTTTTTCTCCAGGCTGGGATGGCGCTACTTTGTGTAGTAGCGCGTCCAGCCATGGGAAGTTTGGCGCCAATAATACGGCAAACTGCCACTGCGGCGCCAAAGAGAATTAAGTCCGTCTCGCAAAGGTCCCGGCTGGCTTCCAAATAGGTCACCAGCATTGGGTTAAGAGCCCTCACGACAGCCCGATTTCGCTTGCTTATGGGTATGCGGGGAAGTCGCGGTCGATTTTCGATAGGGGTGCTGCGCGTTTCCAAAATCGCCTCTTCCAATATACTCCTCATTTTCTCTAGTTCGTGGGAGACTATTTCATCGTCGTTCGAATCAACCACAACTGGAAGATCCATGGCGGCTTCCACGTGTGGATGCTGGTCTGTCGTATGTGGAGCTGCATCTCCAGCCATAGCCGATTCATTCGACGACGGAATAGCCTCACGTCGTAGTCGTTCGAGTTCGGCATCATCAAATATTTTCGAGCGCATGATGTACCGAACTCGGTCTGCCAGGTTTTGTTCCGTGACGGGGATAGAAGGCTCCAGCTCAGCAAAAAAGCAATGCATCCGAGACCTATACGCTATTCCCACAGTTTCTTCCCCTTTCGCCCTATAGTACGCCCGCAATGCGTTTTCATTCATAGATTTTGTCCAACGCATGCGACGTGCTCCACCAGCGGCGGGTGCCGCTTGCTGAGTCCGAGAAGACCCAGCCGACACCAAGCCTTCTGGTATGGATGATTGAACCGTTACAGTGCGTAAATTACAAGATATTTCAAAGGATAAGACGGACATACATCTTGGAATTAAAACATTAGACATAATACTTATCTAAGAGCAATCACCTATGAATTACTAATGCTTTACAGAAAACGGTATCTAAAAAGCACGTCCCAGGGGGAGTCTTTTCTGCCCCTAGCACCCTCGCAGTGCTAACACGATGTCTCGGAAGTGGTTCCTCGGGGTTTACATCTCCAGGCGTTCGCCCCCCCCCGTCCCGAGCACCCGTAATTCCGGAGGCCCCAAATCAGGTAATGGAACACAATCATCAAGGGGAGGGCTGACTAACGCCTTGGCGACGTTGTCTTCCAGTGGGAACCGCCTTCTCCCGATCCCACTTAGAAGCTTCCTTCTGAATCATAACAGATTCACAGAAGGTAGCTACGGCCCTCCAAGCATTACCCCCGCTCACCATCGCCGACACAACTTCTGGCAGGAAGAGGTTCCGCCCGATCTGGTTGCCTAGGATCGTCCACTTTCGGTTCCATGCTGGATATACCGCGAGCATATGGGACACGGAATTTTAGTCCACCGCAGTGGAAACAGTTCGCCGCCGCTTTCCTTCCGATCCTACACAAATAATTACCAAAGCACCCGTGCCTCGTAATCTGGGTATGTCTGTAGGTGAGTTTTCCCACCCGTCTGTGCATTCAGGCTTTGAAATGCAGTACGATTGCTTCAACAACGATCTTTTTGCGCGCATAGCGCTCCTCACAAAGACGAACGCGCCACGTTGCGAATGCGGTAAGTTGTTTCTGCTGCTTAACCCCACGAACGTCTCAACTGGCTCACACCCGCCGCACTATCAGATGACACGGATCCGGTCGAACACCCCGCGTCCATGTCCAGCAGAATATGCAAAGGTTGAAAACGAGCGAGGAGGAGCGACACGATTCGTATAGCCATCTCCAGCAGCGTACTTTAGATTTTAGTTATGCAGCGTCGGATGGCCTGCCTTTTCACCCATACAGGTGCCTCTGACAAAGTTACGGATCGTATTATCCCCTAATAACACCATAACACTTATTTAATAACTATCGCCTATTAGTCGTCAAACTTGTACACAAAACCGTATCTAAATCGGTCAAACCACTTAGGGAATATTCTTTATAAAAATAGGTCTAAATGTATTTACTGTAAAATTTATAAAATTATGTCATAATTTACGCACGAAAACGTTGAACAAAATTAAAAACCATTAAATTTAGTGAAAAAAAGTTACGTTGATCAAGAAATAATGATTTGAAAAAATCTTCCCTCGTTAAGTTGTTTGAGATTTATGTGTCTTCAATCAGAGACTACAAAGTTGGAAGTAATATCGAAGCCGCTGACTAAATTCGATAGTAATCGGAGCAACCCGTGCCCGAAACCGCAGAATCGGATATATTATTCATCTCGTTTCATTCTAGTCCCAATCGAAAAAACGCCAATATTAAATTTATTTGCCACACTCCGGTCCATTCACACTAGTGTGATGTCAAACAAAGGTCAGAAAGTGTAAGCAAGTGTAAAATTTTAGCTTTGTTACCTGAAAACTTTGGGTTTGCGTGCCAGTTTATGACTATCCGTGTGAAATACTGCGTGAAGAGGAGCGACATTTCTGTTACTAAACAAATACTTGTTATTATTATAAGTATTTAAAACACAGCCAAAACGACTGATAAATACGTAAGAAGTCAGCGCGGAATTTTCTTCTTTCTTCTTCTTCACAGGAAAAAGAGAAGGCGTTTACTCAACCTTGGTATTGATGTAACCTTGGTATTGGCTGTAAGGTTTCTTGGAATGCCGTAGCCAGCGGACTGTAAGTTCATTTATCTATTCACTTTTATTTTTAAATAATATTTTTTCACTTTGCATTTCATTTCATTCACAAATACTTTCCATGCGTTTTTGTATTTAATATACTGTGGTTATATCTAGTAAATTTTTTGCGCCTGGAAATTATAGTTTGAAATAAATGAAATGGCCAAAACGTGCTCCAAGCTATAAAAATAAGACTATTGCTATTAATTTAAAAGAATAAAAAAAGAATTTTGAATAAATATTAACATTTCATAGCAGATGTTATATGCAAAATAACCAAGTTTAAAAGTATTTAAAGTGATTTCTTCTCTTTGAAGTCGCTCTATAGCACCTTTAATGTGGCCGTATAATACTTAAAAATATCTGAGTAGGTAAAAAACAATATCTAAACTCATAAAAACACTTTATTTATGAAATGTTAGGAATGAAAACAAGCCTTCAATTGATGAATTAATACATCAAAATAATCAAAACACACTAAAGGATAGGATTTTATTTATTTGTTTAATACAGCAACAGCTTAAACATGTTGCGTTAGATTATAGGGTAGGGTTATTTTAGTTTTGTACTTGCAACACTAAATCCGTCCGTCAAGCAACAAAACAAAGTGTTAATGTCAGACTTGATCCGATTCACGTTTACCGACTTACGCACCGTTTCTCGGTACGCTTTTCCTTCGTATTTGTGTTTTATCGTATTTTACTTATATTTAATAAGTGCCGTAACTCTACGCGAGTGCTCACTGATTATAAAACGGTGTAATACATAAGTTTAATTATTTTCTGTCTAATATACTTCGATCAATAATAGTATTAATATAATTATGTTACAAAAAATAGTTACAGACAATAATTTCAAAGACTTAAAAAACTGCTGTCCTTGTTGTAACCAGTTAGGATACATCCAAATCATCATGCATATACATTAACCTGCGTAACACTCATGAATTGTAACTTTATTAATATCTGCATTGTGTAATTATGATAAAAACCGACTGCCAAAATCAACTTTTTTAAATCTTCATAACTTCTGTCCACTACTGCGTATAGCTACAGGCACTTTTCTAATTCTTTATATAGAAGATCTGTACTATCAAATGATATAGATTTCATCTCTGTACAGTCTGGGGCACAGGTACATACAATTTTGACCATCTCCTTTAAAGTTTTATTATTTACATAGATTTTTGGGAAAATTGGAGATTTTAAGTGTTAAAAAACTAATTTTTTCAATTTTTAAAATCAAAGCAGCACACGCTTGCTAGATTTGCTAACGCACACCGTTTTGATGCATTTCGATAGCGATGAAATCTACCAAAAATACAAGAAGTCGCGTGTAGTATTCGATAAGCCGATCTCGATTGTGCTTTCCATCCTTTTATTGAGCTGCATAGTATTTGTTTCAAATCTGCAGTAGCTCCTATCCCTTCCACTTTCGTTCACTAACCGTTCGCCCACCTATAGCTCAACGGATCACCATATTAGCTTGTGTATCTCACTGCATCCCTCTAACCCAAAAAGAAAAAACGTGTTGCTACTTTATGAAACCACTATGGAAATAAAACTTTTATACGTGGTAGAGCCATGCTGCAGTTATATTACTAGTATAGTTGTAGCGCGAATGGGTCGGCTCGACCGGGGAAGGACCACGATCTCACAGAATACCAGCGTAAAATAGTAGCTTAATGCTGCTGTGTTTCGTATGGTGATTCCTATAAAAAAACCTTTTTACTATACTTTTAGATGACGTTAACAAAAATACAATCTTAGCCTTTTCTACTACAAATATAATTAATTCTAAAGAAATTCGAATAAAAAAACTTACTAAGTATAAGTAAAAAAGCAGTGCACACTCAATTGAAAATTCGAAAGGGGTCTGACTTTCTACCCAGCCGAAAAGCAAGTAATCTAGTTCATACATGGGTTTATGAAAATCTCTTATGTCTTTCTACGGTGTGCTACATAATATGTGACCTTACTAATAATTACGTCACTCTGTACTAGTGAGGCGTTTTTCTTTTAAAATTATGAATAAGATAAAACAGGAATAAATGGAACATACTTGCTAAGGCCTTTTGTGCCACTGAAGTACAGGCGACACGCACATGTCAAATGAAATGCTCTTTTAAGCAGTCAATTCTTTTTTTTACTATTCTAAGCAAGCGTTTAGCTACCATCCCACCTAATGGTAAGTGGTGATTTTTTATAGGATAGGGTGACAAACGAGCACACAGTCCACCTGTTGATAAGTGGTTCCTGCGACCCATAGTGAGAACCCCCACCCCATAGTGAGGACCCCCACCCGTGAGGACTAAGATGGAATGTCTCTTTTCCAGTAAAAAGGGTCTCCGGTACTCTACACTCACCATATGAAACACAGCAGCATTATGCTACTATTTTATGTTGGTATTTTGTGAGAGCGTGGTCCTTCCCCGGTCGAGCCGATCCATTCGTGCTACAACTATACTACTAATATAACTGCATCATGGCTCTACCACGTATAAAAAGTGAAGTGAATATAATCAAAGTGATGTAACTGGAAATAAAAACAAAACAAATACGGGAAACAGCTGGAGCTATAAGAAGACGTGCAAGAGCATAAGAGAGGAGTGTCGGTATTTAGCGGTATTTCGGCAACACTCACCCTACTGTCCGCAGCTGAAACTTGATCGGCAAGCGGGGTTATAGATGAGCCGTTTAGGTTAGAAAGGCTGATGGTTTTGGGTGCTTGTTTCTCCAGGCCTTGTCTCAATGATAACCTTAAGATGATTTTGTAATTGAATATCTAACTGCGTAATTAAGGTGAATTTACATTAAGCAACGTATTCTTATAATCTGTATAAACGAGCGTGCATATGAAATGAAGCGGCTTAATATCTCCAGCAATTAGTGAAAACGCGAGTTCTAATTTAAGGATCAGTGTCGTCGCACATTGGGATAATTAGATTTAAATTTTAATTTCATTTGAATTATGATATCCTGTTGAGGAGCATTTTTCACATTAACATTTCATATCTTCATTTAATCGTTTACTACTATGTGATGGCGGCGTTAGTATAACCACTACCTCATATCATCCCGTGGGTGTTGTAAGAGTTGACAGAGGGAAATAAAACTGGAGATGGCCAGCAGCATCCCTCCCCCCCCCCCCCTCCATGAAGCAATTCATAGGAAGGGCCTATGTTCGGCGGTGAACTTTCATAGGCTGTAATGTACTTCACATCACATTATACCACATTTCCCTCATTGGTGGTTGTTTAAGCATCAGTTTTTGTAGGCAATCGCAATCACCGTTCTTATTATTTTACGTCAGACGTAAAAGAGATATAGAGACGACGTAAGAAAACCCTCCACTCCATAACATTCTGTGGGCAACAGAAAGAAATCAAGCATGGTAACGACTCTAAATGATAAAAACTGCAGTGCCAACAACGACAAATAGGGAGGATCCCTACCAGTCAATCTATGGGCCAGGACGCGTAAGTACAGCAGTTGGCTTTAGAAGTGCTGTAGAAATGATGATGATTAATTGTAATTTCTACATTTATAATAAATGTAAAACATTCATAATCGGATGATTGATGCTTAAATACTCTTAAAGAGATAATGGAATTGAATGGTAAGTATACTGTTGCGCGCTATAACTAGCGCGCGGTATATGCCAGGTGATTATTAGCGCCATCTGGTATCAAGCAGAAATAGGAGCGTCAAGATCTTTCTAGAACTTCCCCACTAGCGCCATCTAGTATCGAATAGAAGAACTAAGCTTTCTAGAAAACTAAACTTTCTAGTCGGTCGAGACCGGTATTTGCTGGAACATTGTAGATGTTTCGGTGGAAAAGGAATCGGTGGAAAAGCCGTTAAAGGCTGCGACCAGACCAGACCGCGACAGTATTGAATTGGCGACACAAGCGAAGACTTCGAAGCCAAATAAATTGAACTACTTTAGTTAAGTGTGATTAATTACTGGTGTGTTTAAAGTTTTAATTGGTGTTCAGTAATTAAAGTTTCAATTTTGGTAATTCAATCGGCAGCTTTTATTGTCACGAACCTAAGCTCGTAACAAAACCAAAAAGAGATAAATAATATTTTTAAAAGGGGAAAGCAGCAGGAAAAGCTTTTATCTGTATAATAATATTAAATTGAAAATTTCAAGAAAACCTCCAAACAAAACGACTGAAAATATTTTCTTGCATCATAGCTAAGAACACTCTCGATCAAGTCACCTTTCAAACGAAAAATGAAACTAAATCTAAATCGGTTTATCCGCTTGAAAGCTACGATGCCACAGACAGACACAGTTACACAGATACACCCCTCTGTTGGCGTCGGGGTTAAAAACAACACAAAGACAGACATGAGCGAAATTTATGTATTTATTATATTTTCGGGCTAAAAATGTATGAACACGTCTCTTCTTATCGCAATTAGCTCAAGTGGCTCCCATTCCGGCTTCACAGGAATACCCGAATCCCTTGCCTCCTCTTTCATTTATACTATAAAACCAACATCATCGGTGTATCTACGCGATCGATTCCGCTCTGTACATTCCCCCAAATTTACAGATCACATTTCAAAACTGTTCTGATATTACCTTCCACCAGAACTAAGTTCTATTCTCACTCTTTGACAGTATTTTACAGGTTATGAATTTCTCTTCCTGCTGTAATTTGTGAGGCCCAAACAATGTCAGAGTTTAAAAGACACTGTCTTTCTTTGTCGATAGAGTATATGTATGCTTATGTATGAATATATGTATAAATAGTTAGTATCTGTATTTTTATTGTGTATATTTTAAAATAATTATTATTATTATTATCAGAGTGCACACTAAATCTGCTTCTTTTTGAACTGTCCTACTGAATAAGAAGCGTTTTGCATAAGCAATTAAGCATCGCACAGAACAAGTCCAAATCGTAGCTACGGGGAGGCTAAGTTACATCACCGATACGGCTGATTAGACAATTATTAAACTTTGTGCACAAGTGCACAAAAGATCGATTTTGGGACGGCTTGTGTGGCTCGTAGTGCAATCATGCTGCAACTAAAGCTCGCCCAAATTCAATTTGTCAATTTCTGGCCCCAAAAAGTATTTTATCATGCCATCTACATCTTCGAAGAAAAAAATGGCCAGTAATGGCGCCACTTCAAAAACCACACTAAACAGTTACACGCTGAGGATGATTTTTTTATTTTCAAAATTTGCACTGTTTCGGCGACATAGTACTCACTTTGGAAATAAGTTTTCAATATATCCCAACGTTGTTAAAGCGTAAATCTATTCATTTTGTACCGCGAAGTATGATACGACAATATGACGCTTTGAGGCAATAAATCTGGATTTTCGAAGGTATTTGTAGCCTATTTATTTGATGTTTGTTTAAATTCCCTTTTCTCTACAATTTCGTTTAAAAAAGTTATCAACTGCGCTCTAAATATTATTGAATCTTAAGTGTCTGTGCAAAGACATCAATTAGAGGCTCATTCGATTTAGCTCGTACTCGATACCCAACCTAAGAGATACAATACTAAGTCGTGTTCGTTAGAACAGCTCGTAGGTGGTAACGTTTGTGAACATACTCTTCCTAATTATCGTGTATAGGTAAAAGGACGAATGAGTGTAGAAACTGAGAGTGATCGTGCAGCGGGCTGGAGCATTTAAGGATATGATGACTTTGAAATGGTCTCAATTTATTACGATAGCAAACCTTCTATGAAACTGACAGTGACTCCCGTGGGGTTTTATTCGGAATAGTTTGTTATAAGCTTCTTATTGCCCAAGCAGTGGATAGTATTTATAAGGATTTGCCTACGATAAAGAAAACAGTGCATTTTATTATCTGCGGCTACTTTACACACCTTGTTTATACAATCGTATAGGACCGTTATAAAGCACTTGCTTATGTGACGTACAAAAAATTAAATAGCTACATATTGAATCACTACTTCTATTGAGCAGCTATTATTTAGTCGAAATTGTTGATAATAATTTGGAACTAAAATGGCTCCTATGTATTAGTGAATTTAAAAATGGAAACGGGAGATTAAAGCAAGGCTGGGAGGCAAAAAGTAACAGTGACTGAGCGATAAGGTGTGAGAAATAAACGAAAATATTTAAGGCAATTTGTTTTGAATAATCTCATTCTTTCCCGCAATTTTTTCATTCATTATACATGAAAAACAACATAGCACATTATATTATTACTATGTCACGTGATATCCACGTCATATTATTATTGTACTACTATGGTATGGTATTGTACAGAATGACGAGACGAAATCAAAAATCTAATGAAAATCATTCTGAATTAACCCAACCAATTAAGGTACTTGCAAATTGAAACAAAAGGTTTCTGTCAATGGGAAAATAAAATTTCCTATTAACGTTCTTTTATAGACTGTGTTTTTTTTTATTTTTACCTCAAGCACTTACTTACAAATGCCTATTTTTTACGTGGTAGAGCCATGCTACTTATATGTTATGGTTATACCATAAATGGGCCGGAAAGGACCACGTTTTCACAGGATACCAGCTTAAAATAGCAGAAGCGTTCAATTTTAGTCCTCGGGGGTGAAAAACGTGGCATTCACTAACCATCATGCACTATGTGTTTGTGTGTCAAAAATGGTTACGATATAAAAAATGGAAGGGAACCAGAATAAACTATGAAGTTAAACATCAAAATTTCCATACTACTCTTACTACTAGTATAGTTCGTCCGTAAATGTCTCCAGTTGGACATGGACCTATCGCATTGTGAGGAGAATATGCCTTAATCGCCAAGCTCATGGATTGGAGATCGCAGTACCGGACGTTTCGCACCTTTGATGTTGCTGCGCTTCGCTGTCTTACCGTCATCTATAGGAAGTTATAAGATCTTTCTGATACTTCCCATAGTCTTTTTTTACGTCCACGATATGAAATAAGGTGACGGATTCTACTACGCCGCTGCCACTTGGCAACGATCAAAGTTTCTTGTAATCATCAAAATCCTTAAGTGTTGTAAAGTACTCAAAACGCGGGAAATTCGATTCAAAATGTAATAAAATCTACGTGATATGTAAAAGTTCGTTTTAACTTTTAGGAGCAGCTTAAAGGACGGATTATCCCTTCGAAGTGATATGCTGTGAAAGACTTTTTGAGACGACTTGTCAAACATAGTTAGTTAATTGCCAAAAAGCCTCGTCTAATTGAAAATATTTAGGATGTTTAATTAAATTTATTGCTTTTGATTCTCACTGAACCCTTTCATTTCAGTACGCGGTATGTATAGTGGTCTGTGTTAATGCTATTTTTATTTTCACATATATAATTCATTTATTTACGTGTATGTCCTATTGCGACGTGCGATTACCGTCGAAGCGTCTTTGAGACGTGCAGGAGGAGGACATCAAATTAAGCGATTTACGAAGGTTTGATATAGGTACAACCTCTATTATAAGGCGATACAGTTGCATCGCTACCAATCAATGTGGTAAGGGTTTAATGATTAAAAACATAAACAGGTCACTCGTGTGCTAATTAAAAGCACCATACATAAAAAATCAGCATTATTTAGTCTCTTTTTATAGACTAAGGGTAAAACCGAGCATTCAGTCCACATAATGGTATGTGACCAATAAGACCTGTATATTAATTTTTCGATTGAGAATTAAAATGCAGCGTTAAATTGTGAACCTCCTCTTTTATAGAAATCGGTCAGTAACCAAATATTGCGATCTGTTTCCATTTATATCCATTGGCTTTTGTTGGAAGCTTTTCTATTTTAAAAATATGCGTGCCATTCTTACTATACAACTTTTTTGCTGTTACATTCCGGTGAGTCGGCAAAAAATATTCATGTATCAAAATGAAAGACTCCCCTGAGAAATTCCATCGCAAAAATGGGAAAAGCTAAAAATATGTGTGTGAAATTCAGCCTCAACCGGTAGGTGAAATAACTACTTTTTACTTTTTTAATTTCTACTTACCGCAAGCGTTACTTTTTAGCTTCGTTCGAATATATTTCCATATTTGAAAGCGATTTTAACGTTCATCCATTTAAAACGAGCGCTGCGTAATGGAAGTTAATGTACTCGTATTGCGTTGGTATTTTTATGCCAGCGAATCACTGCCTTTGTTGGTCTTGTTGTCGAAAGCATGAGGAATAGAACTCGAGATCGGCATCCGTGTTCTTATTCTGGGTCGGTTCAAAATCAGTAATTTGAATCTTAAAATTCTCTTGAAACCACCATTAACCTCTTAGGCGTGGCTTTCCACTGTGTCTTTATTTTTTTTATAGGATAGGGTGACAAACGAGCACACAGTCCACCTGATGGTAAGTGGTTGCTGTGGCCCATAGACATTTACATCTATCCTCGATTACGAATCAAAATGCAGATGCGTTGTCACCTGTGAGGACTAAGATGGAATGCCTCATTTCCAGCAAAAAGGGTCACCGGTTGTCTACACTCACCATACGAAATACAGCAGCATTAAGCTACTATTTCACGCTGGTATTCTGTGAGAGCGTGGTCCTTCCCCGTTCGAGCCGACCCAAGACCCATTCGTGCTACAACTATACTACTAATATAACTGCAGCATGACTCTACCACGTAAAAAGACTCGGTCTACCCACCGAGCTTCGCTTTGTCCAATGGTTGAAAGGGTTATTCCTTCCGGTTATTCCTATTTTATACGTAGGTATCCAATGTAACATGATTTTGCGATATGTTTGAAGATACGATAGGAGACGCTCTGAATGGAGGTCCAGAAGCGGTCCCATGCGACCCTGGGATTTCAGGCCGTAGTTTCGCAGCGGAAAGTATCCGATTGCCTCGAGATAAGAAAAGAATGCGGTTACGGAGACGTAGGAACAATCAAAACACAGTCGGAGCTAATACAAAATAATTCGTGTTTTTGTAGCCAAATGTTACTCGCTCTCCTATTATAATTTTAAATAAAATAATGTAGCATAGTTTCTTTATTCTAAAAATCAAATTCAAGTTATGAATTATTGGACGATTAATAACCAAATTAAAACTCAACATTTGAATTAAGAACTGTTAATTGCGGTGGCAATTAAGCACTAAAATAAAGAGTTCAATTAGAGAACCATTATTCAATAAACTTGTCTTAAATGGACAAAATATTTTTTTATCCCTGTAACGTATATAATTATACTAGATTTTCGAGAATTTGAACATGTCATGTATTACTGAATTATGTGAAATATGTACGTTGTATATATATCATACAATTATATTAGGAATTTCTATGAGGCGAGGGGAGTGGGGATATGGCCACCCGACTCGAGGATAAAAAAACTGTAAGTATTCATTTTTTATATCTTTTTGTTCGCGGGAGGCGTGGCGTCGTGTAGCCCCCATGAAGATATAGTATATTAGTTCTAAGGTAGAATAAGTGAAGAGGATAATTAAAGACATAGACAGATCAATAAGTCTCCTTCTCATTGATACTTCCCAACATTACAATAACGTTATGCATTAAACAAATAAATAATTCATTACTACTACTAACACAGTATTACTTTTTATTTCATTTTATTTGAAATAAGTGTCCACCATGAAGTGACCGTGTAGGAATATCCACTGCCCCATGTCATACCGTGGGTTTTGTAAGTGGTGACAGAGGGAAATAAGGATATGGGCAACACCATAAATCACGTACAAACCTTCGGCGATCATACGATAAATTGAAAATGGCCCAGATTAGGAGTACCTTTAACACCGACGAGCATGTATGAGTGGGTATAATAATAATAATAATGTCCTCCAGACCGAATTTCGGCCACGGCGGCCTACCTCAACGAAAACAAGCCATCGGCGCAGGACAGGATTATAGTGCCCAAGTGTATGTGCAAGCACACGTGCATTCTCTATTCCCTCACTCTCATAATCCGATGGGACGGTAAACCGACACGACCAGAGAGAGATAAGGCGCAGGAGCAACGGCTTTACGTGCTTTCCGAGGCGTGAGACACCGCCAACTTCCTGACTCCGGGCATTTACTGAGAATTTCTTGGCGGAAAAACTATACATACTATACCATACTATACAACAATAATTAATTTTTGGCCTAACCCGGGATGCGAACCCAGGACCTCATGATCAGCGGTCGCACTACTACAACACTCTCGCCTCCTTTACATCCATATACATGAATAGGTACATGGATGTAAAGGAGGCGAGAGACGTGTTTCAGTATCGTGACAAATAGAAGTCCGTACTCTCTGCCCACCCCTCTGGTTGACAAACGTGAGTATTTATGTATGTATGTTATTTAGGAATAATGTGTAGTGGCGGCGTAGGAATACCAACTACCCTATATCCTTCCGAGGGTGTCGAAGAGGCAACAGGGGGAAACAAACCAGGCTGAGCACCAGCGTTATCCTAATAATGACTAGAAAACAACAGAAACTGCGGTTTCCGACGCCTGCAAAGTGTGGCAATTATGGCATGTATGATGTGATCTTTTGGGATACCTATGTTTAGCAGTGGACTTTGGCAGGCTCTATCTATAATGATTATGATGACTTATTCGGCGGCTAGTAGTCAACAAATAATAAATATAAAATATTGAAAATGTTTGTTTCTACGAGTAAATTTTTATAAAATATATTGTTCTGTAAAACATAAAAAATAAATTCGCTTAAATTACTTACGTTGATTATCGCTTACTTAATTTAAGTATTAATTAACTCTATGTCTCTCTCTTTTTATTGCTATGTAGTGAAAAATATAATGCAAAATGAAGCTTTTCTTAAAGTTTATTTTAAAATATACTTAAACATAATATTTTAGAATATCATAAGTATTCATGACATAACATCAAACAAAAAAGTGATAATACTTAAAAATAACAAAATAATAATGGCGTCTGGCTAACATCGCCGAAAAACTGTGAAGATCAAACTTGTTTTCGATTATTAGTATTGACAGCTAACAAAATAATAAACTGCAATTTTAGACTTAAAAATATAATAAAGAAAAATGGTAAAATTAATGAAGTCTTAGAGCTTTTGTGAACGATTTGAACGATTATACTCTACTATTATTTATTTAACGTAAATTCAAGCATTGTAGCAAATTACTACAGTATGGAGGGCTCGAAAGCTCATTTATTGAAGGCCGTTCCTTATAACCATTCCCGATCTCACACAAAAAGGGTTAAGGCGAAGATTAGCAAAGAGAAACTCAAAAAAATGTCGAACATCAATATTTATTTAAGCCGAAGCGATCTCTCGTGCAATAAATGAAATCGAATTTGCGAAAACGGAAGTCTTGTAACAAACCGGACACTCTGAATATATAAATGAAGGTTCGATTACAGACCAATACAATGATACTCGGAATCATGATCGTAAGGTAATGATGTAAGAAGAAATTTTTCTTTTGTTAAATTAACCGTTTTTATTTCTGTTCATTTTATTGTCCTTTGAAATTCGTAATATATAAATTATTCGATAACTTGTATTAAAATGGAATAAAGTGTGTTCTCTTTTATTTTAGGATTAGATCGTTCATATTTTTTATAGTATGAGTGAGACAAGTAGCCAATGGTACAGATATAAGATAAAATATGCTGTGGCTTCTATTTGCTTCATACTTATTGGCGTATGTAGATTGTGAGGGCTGCTTAGCTAGCCTTCCTCGTGTACGCTAAGTACTAAAGAGATTAAAATTTATAGAGACTATTTTTGAAGCGAAAACTTCTTTATGAAAATATTTACACGAACCGTGGTAACAGGAGATCGTAAATAAGTACAATAGGGCACCCAAGGGGCCAGCAGCTGACCGACTTCATGGAGAAAGAGGGACTCTTTATGATGAACTCATTCTTCCAGAAGCGGCCCCACAGGAAGTGGACCTAGACGAGCCCGATGGTTTGACAAAAAATGAGATTGACTTCATTATGACGACCAGACGCCAACTGTTCAGTGATGTCTCAGTGATCACGAGGGTGAAAACTGACAGCGATCACCGAATGGTTAGAGGCAAAAGGAAACTAAACGTTAAGTTGGAGAGGTCTCGTCTGAGGAACTCAACGCTATGTCCCCTTCGTGCTCTAATCCAAAGTACCGAAACCTTTTAGCTCGAGTGGCAAAACCGTTCAGCAAGACCCGCCGCAGAAGAACACAAAACTCTCCGATCACACTCTTAATCTCATGGCTGTTAGGAAAATGAAACTGCAGTCTTCAGCAGATTTGGCAGCATACAGGCAACTGAACAAACAGATCTCCAAATACACGCGGCAGGACTGATGTAACTTCATTACAGCTTGTATTGAAGAAGCGATCGAGCGGAACCAAGGCTCCAATATCTTTGCCAGGGATCTGTCTGTCAGAAAGAGCCAACTGTCAAAGCTGAAGACCGGGTTTCCGGGACATCTGAGATTTCGAATGAGATTGAGAGGTTCTATGGGCAGCTGTACACGTCAACGTCGGAGGCACACGCAAGTGTGAGTAGGGATCCAAGAGCCAGTTTTATCCAACATTATTCCGATGATATCCCGCACATCGGTCTGAGCGAGATCAGAATGGCTCCCCAGCACCTTAAAATCGGCAAGTCCTGGGGCGAGAATGGAATTACAGCGGAGCTTCGGAAAGCAGGTAGAAAACCAGTGCTTGAAGTACTTCTCCCGAACAAGCCGGTTTCCGAAAAGGCTTTAGTACCATAGACCACATACATACCCTTCGGCAAATTGTACAAAAGTCCGAAGAGTACAATCCGCCACTTTGCTTGGCGTATGTGGACTATGAGAAAACCTTTGATTCCGTCGAAATTTTGGCATATCTACAGCTCCTTCAGCGGTGCCAAGTTGACTATAGGTATATTGAAGTGCTGAAGAGTTTGTACAGTAGGGCTACGATGGCTATACGAATACAGAACCAGAGCACGAAACCTATCCAACTGCAGAGAGGTGAAAGACACGGTGACGTTATATCCCGGGAACTCTTCACCGCTGCATTGGAAGACGTTTTCAAGGTTTGGAAAGGATACGGTATTAACATCAATGGTGAGCTAACACTCACCTTCGATTGGCCCACGATATTATCCTTATAGTAGATTTGCTGGAGGACCTCAGCACTATACTCGATGACCTCAATAGTGTCTCCCAACGGATAGGTCTTGATGAAGAAGATGAATATGGACAAAACAAAGATCATGTTTAATGTCCATGTCACCCATATGCCGGTAGTTGTTGGGAGCGCTAAGCTCGAAGTTTTTGACGTGTACGTTTACCTGGGAGAAATAGTCCGACTAGGTAAGTCCAACTTCGACCGAGAAGTCAATCGACGGATTCCACTCGGCTGGGCAGTATACGGGAAATTACGACACATCTTCTCGTCAGCTATACCACAAAACCTGAAAACGAGACTATAGAACCAGTGCGTGTTGCCAGTAATGACCTATGGAACTGAGACGTGCCGCCCTCGTATCAATGCAATACGAATAGAGACTGAATCATTACCCACAGACTTTGTATTGTTTAAGGAATAAATATTTATTATAATTTAATCTTATTATTTCATTTACGGAGCATGGTCGCAAGAATATGCCATGCTCGCATAGAAATAAATGACAAGATATGGTCATGCGAACAAAAATTTTCACGGTTTAAGCATAGAATAAATCTGCGCCATCTATTAAATACTCATGGACTACTACTGAACTAGTGTTTCCACTTATGACTTTATCCTAAAGCTCAAACAAAAATCGTAGGTGGAAACTTGTAGGAACACTCTCCAAATTATCGTAAAAAAAATCATAAAAGCCTTATTTATTGCACCTTATTTTATATAAATATTTTTGTTGTATGGAGTCGGTGCCATTTTGTTTTTTCAATGACCCGGTCCATACGCATAGAAGTTATAAAAATAAAATAATCAATCAATTTATTATAAATTAAGTATTTATGTGAAGATATGGCTGAGAGACATTCCGTCCTAGTCCACAGTGGGGACAACGTATCGTAGTGTCCGTGGACTACAGTAGCCACTTACCATCAGGCGGACTATAAGTTTATTCGTAAAAATATAATAATTTTTATTATGTTTGTGTATCAAAAATCTTGATTTTTGGTGGTGTTAAAAGTTTTGTTTTGCTTTTTCGTTTTTTAGGGTTGCGGGTGGCCAACGACTCGAGCGGCCGCTAGTCTGGACTCATTAATCACAGAATATCAGTATAAAATAGCAGCTTAATGCTGCTGTGTTTCATATCTTAAGTGTAGCAAACCAAAGACCCCTTTTACTGGAAGAAAGAAGCATTACATCTTAGTCCTCAGGGATGATAACGAATCTGCATTTTGATTCTTAATCGATGATAAACGTAGATGTTTATGAGCGACAGCACCGACTTACCATTTGAAGGAATGTGTGCTCGTTTATACTAAATCTTAAAATAGGAGATTTTTAATGTAAATAAGATAAAAATATTTAGGATCTCGTTATTTAAATAAATTTCTTATAATATTTCAAAATAATAATAATAACTTTATAAATAATATATTTATTTAATTATAATTTATTGATTACGAAAACAGTACAAGATTCAATACAATGCTGTAAAAAAACAAACAAAAACTGATAATCATAACTAGTGACATATATATATATATATATATATATATATATATATATATATATATATATATATATATATATATATATATATATATATATATATATATATATATATATATATATATACAACATGTAACATAATTAACGCACTTTGAGAAAGTAGTTTGTTTAGAATCGTTTACTGAAACGATTCCTATCATTTTTAATATATATATATATATATATCCTATCATTTTTAATATATATATATGTATATATATATAATGTATTTATTCATAAATGCTATCAGAGTTTACAACAAATTGCTTTACAATTTTAAAGATCCCCCTTCGTTACTTTTAAAAGAAAACTCACTTGCAAATTGTTTTATACTTTAGACTAATATAAAATAAATGTACAATAATGGTGAAATATGAAATAAGTGATTATTCATTTTATTTATTTTTGCAATTTATTAATTCTTTTATATATTTGATGTTAATTAAATTTATAACTTACAAAATAGACATTTATTTCACAATTTATTGTTCTTTTTTCGGGTATTTAACATATATCAAATTTAAAAATTACGTTAAATATTTTAATAGTTACATTATTAATTTACTTTAACTATTTACTTCTTTAAATCATAATTATAATAATAGTTTTTTAGTATTTTGTAAAGATGTTGCGGAATGTAATCGTATTTGTATCGTAGAATGTAAGTTCTCATTAACAACTAACAACATCGTAATATTATGTACTAAATTCTGACAATAAATATATTTATATTATTATAATATTACTTATGGACAACTACGCTAGTAATATATAAGTCAATGTGGACAACATTGGCAGTGCCCTTGAATATATAGCAGTAGTAGTGAATAAATATATTATTTACGGATTTCACGTTTTATTATTCAGCCGCAGGTCGTGGGTTCGATTCCCACCCAGGACAAATGTTTTTGTGATGAGCACGATCATTTGTTCTGTGTCTGGGTGTAATTTATCTATATAATATTTATGTATTTCGAAATATATAAGTATGTTTATCAGTTGTCTAGTACCCATAACACAAGCTCTGCTTAGCTTGGGACTAGATGGCGTTGTGTGTGATAGTTGTCGAATATTATTATTATTATTATTATTAATATTATTATTATTTTTGGGGTATCTATATAGTTTTCTCATCTGGTTGGGTCCCATAAATATATAATTATAAATGAAAATGAAAAGATAAATATACATAAATATCAATAACATAAAATAAATATAAAAATACATAAATAAATAAAAGCCCAACCAGATGGACGCCCTCGGCAGGGGAGACCAAACGGCCGAGGGTTAGGGGGAAAGGGAAAGAAACCGGCGGACGATGCGGGCGGTATCGAGGAGCACCGCCTTCTGCATTTGAGCCTGGAGCGGTCCGCCACGTAGTCCCAGTCGCCTCAGATGACCCGAGAGGCTGGCTGGGATTAGCCCGTTTGCAGAGACGACTACAGGAATAATTTCGGTCGGCAGACCACCCCACATGTCGGTCACCTCGTGAGCCAGGTCTAGATATTTTGTTTGCTTGTCTGTTTCGGCTTTCACGAGGTTCTCGTCATACGGAATGGTAATGTCGACCAAAAATATCCTTGACTGTGCCCGGTCCATCAGCACAATATCAGGCTTATTCGCAAGAATAGTCCTGTCTGTGATGATGGCCCGGTCCCAATAGAGCCTGGCGCGATCATTTTCGAGCACGGCTTCCGGCAAGTACTTGTAATACGGCAATTTCCGATCCACGAGACCGTATTTCAGAGCGAGCTCCTGGTGAAGAATTCTGGCTACTAGGTTGTGCCTGTGCAAGTACTCAGAGTTAGAAAGCGCCGAACAACCGGAGATGACATGCCTAAGTGACTCACCGGGATGGCGACAAGCTCGACAGATGTCGACGGTGCCATCCTTTAGGATGTATCTCCGATAGTTGTTGGTCTTAATAACCTGATCCTGTATTGCACAGACAAAACCCTCGGTTTCCCCGAAGAGATCACCAAAGCGTAGCCAGTGGAGGGAGGCTGCTGTGTCTACGAAAGGCTCATGTAGAGCCTTGTAGAACCTCCCGTGGAGCTCCTTCTCCTTCCATACGGTCTCCCGGTCGGAAATGCTCTGCACTGCCGGGTTTTGCCATTGCTCGTTGGCTAAGGATAGAGGGGTAAGTCCTTTATCACAAGAAATGACGTCATTATAGAATGGATCATCCGATCTCATCAGGAAGTAATCACGGAGGCTGCACACTTCGCGATTATGCATGGTGAGCGCGCTCAAGAAGCCACGCCCACCATGCTTTCGCGGCAAGTACAGCCTCATTACCGACGATCTCGGATGATGCATCCTATGGGACGTCATTGTAGTGCGGACTTTTCTATCCAGGGCGTTAAGTTCAGTCTGACTCCACCTGAGTATGCCAAAGGTATACATGAGGACAGGCATGACCCAACCGTTATATGCGTGTGTCCTATTCACACCGGACGAAAGACTGTTAAGCACTTTGGTCAAGCGTGCATAAAACACGTCGCAAACTGACTGTTTCATACCAGCCTCATCGATACCGATGTTCTGTGACATACCCAGGTATCGGTATGTTTCAGCCTCGGAAAGGGTTCTTAAGTTGACGGGCATAGATAAGTCTATGCCCTCAGAGTTAGCAACCCTTCCCCCCTCAACATGGAGGATCGCACATTTATCCGTCCCCAGCTCCATTCTAATAGAATTGCTAAATTCACACGTGATGTTTAGCAATTCCATAAGATGGGAGCGACTGGAGGCGAATAATTTGAGGTCATCCATATAGAAAAGGTGGGTCACTTTTGTACCTCCTTTCCGAAGCTGAAATCCCCTCCCGGAGCCTTCCAGTAAAGTACTGAGAGGGTTCAGGGAGAGGCAAAACCAGATTGGACTCAGACAATCGCCCTGGAAGATACCCCTTCTTATCCTTATGTGGTTCTCCGCAGCCATCATCCGCTCGCCCAGATAGCAAAGGATCGTACTCCACTGCCCCATACACTGCCCGAGGAAGTCTCGAACTGTACAGTCAATCTTGTACAGCTCGAGGACCCTCTTTAGCCATGTATGGGGCACCGAGTCGAATGCCTTTCTGTAGTCTATCCAGGCGGCGGAGAAATTCCGACGGTTGCGTTTCACCACTTTGCCAATGACCGCGTCAATGAGGAGTGGTTCCTTGGTTCCACGACCACCGCCCCGGCATCCATTTTGAGCGCGTGACATCACCTGATTTAGCTCCAGGTGACGAGTGATTCTCGCGCTCAAAATGGATGTCAGTGTCTTATATATGGTGGGTAGACACGTGATGGGGCGGTATTTGCTCGGGTCTGTGGTATCCTGATCTTTAGGAACCAAATGAGTGATCCCAGTAGTGAAGAGGCTCGGGAGCGACTTCTGATCGAGAGCCTCTTGAAACTGTCGGGCGAGCACAGCGTGACACACTACGAACCCCTTCAACCAGTAATGATGCAGCCCGTCAAGCCCCGGACTTTTCCAGTTCGGGGCCCTACGGACCGCCTCAGCCACGTCTTCAGGCGTTATGGTGACGGGGTCCATAGGCGTAACACTTGCACTCTGGCTCGCCACAACTTCCATCCAAGGGCCCTCGCTGTGGTTTACGGGCTCTGACCACAGGCCACGCCAAAATGCGACAGTGGCAGCCTGATCCGGTCCTGGGCCCGCTCCACATACCTCTGGTCGCTCCAATGATTTATAGAGCCTCTTCTGATCACTCTGGAAGAGACGATTCTGGTTGAACCGCCTTGACCTCTCGCTAAATCGTCGAATCCGCTTCCCCCAAGCAGCGATTTTTTGCTTCAGGTCATCTATGCGCTCCGTTAGTTTTTGCGTGATATCCGGCTGGAACAAACTGATATTTGTCCCAGCAAACGCCATCCTAACGGTGCGCATAATCCTCGGTCTAGTATTACCCGACCTGAAGCTTGTCAGTCTGCCGATAAGGGCCCTTGCCTTTGCGATACGGTCCTCAATTCTTTTTCTCCAGGCTGGGATGGCGCTACTTTTTTGAGTAGCACGTCCAGCCACGGGAAGTTTGGCGCCAATAATACGGCATACTGCCAGTGCGGCGCCAAAAAGAATTGAATCCGTCTCGCAAAGGTCCCGGCTGGCTTCCAAATAGGTTACCAGCATTGGGTTAAGAGCCCGCACGACAGCCCGATTTCGCTTGCTAAGGGGTATGCGGGGAAGTCGCGGTCGATTATCGAGAGGCATGCTGCGCGTTTCCAGCATCGACTCTTCCAGTATGCTCCTCATTTTCTCTAGTTCGTGGGAGACTATTCCATCATCGTCTGAATTAGCCACAAATGGAATGTTGACGGCAGCATCCACATATGCAGTTTGTTGCGCATCTAGTGGCGCCGCATTCCCAGCCGCAGCATTTCCATTCGATGAAGGAATAGCCTCACGTCGTAGTCGCTCGAGTTCGGCGTCACCAAATATGTTGGAGCGCAGGATGTACCTAACTCGGTCTGCCAGGTTTTGCTCAGTGACGGATAGAGATGGCTCCAGCTCTGCAAAAAAGCGATGCATCCGAGCCCGATACGCCAAACATCCAGTTTCTTCCCCTTTTGCCCTAAAATACGCCCGCAGTGCGTTTTCATTCATCGATTTAGACCAACGCATGCGACGTGCTCCACCAGCGGCGGGTGCCGCTTGCTGAGTCCGAGAAGACCCAGCCAACACCAAGCCTTCTGGTGGGGATGATGGATGCGGGGGGCTGCTAGGTGGTCTTGCAACACCCCGCGCTCGGCTGGCGGCCCGCATGCTGTCACGTCCAGCGCCAGCTCCAGACGCGCCCTGGCGACCTCCAGGCAGCGGCCCTTTGCGCACTATCTTTTTCTCCATCATCCATAATTTTTATTATTATTATTATTATTATTATTATTATTATTATTATTATTATTATTATTATTATTATTATTATTATTATTATTATTATTATTATTATTATTATTATTATTCATGTGAAGCACCGACGCTCCGGGAAGTCTGCAGTTTGCGAACATGTTCAAGATCGTCCCCACCATTACATTCGATTTGATAAACCACAAATCCTCTCAAAATAACACCGATTCCTACCAAGGATGATACGCGAGTCTATTGAAATTAAAAAACATCTAAATTTCAATAGAGAAGATGGATGGGTGCTGCCAGCTGCTTGGGATCCTTTAATTAACAAAATTAAACCCAAACTCAAGCATACCACTGCAAGACTTCATGACACATTAAGCTCGTTTTGCGTAAATCGGACCAAAAATTAATATTCAAAAACTGGAGGTAGCCGGACTATGACATTGGGACGTCAAACATCTCAGTCCCCCCCCCCCCCCCCCTGTGACCATGGGTGCTGTAAAGCACCCGAAACGTCGGAATAATAAAATAAATTAAAATAAATAAACGTGATAAAATCCGTAAATAATAGTTTTATTCGATGTGTAGTGTTCGCGTAAATTTAAGAAATCATTATATAGTAGTAGTAGTTATAACAGTTCAAAACAGTATTCTTTTTCTGAACTGTTTTTTTATAATTCTGACTTAGTGTACACAACAAAACTAGCACAGCACATACATTAAATTGAATTGAAACAAATTTCAAAAGCTAAAAGAAAAAAAAAATAAACCGGTCTTACTATGATATCGGGAAGCCAAACACCTCAGTGACTATAACGTCAGAAATAAAAAAATGGATAAATTAAACGCTATAAAATCCATAAAATTAGTTTGAAATCCGTATATAACGTTATACGTGGTTTTTTTTCTACATCGAGTGTTCAGTTTGTCATGTAGTGGGAAGTTTTTAGGCAGACCGAATCAGACATTACCGATATTTATAACGGAAATAATAAATATTCAAATTTTCGGTTAAGCTTTTTGTTTCAACTTTCAACGCGAGGTAAATTGGGGTATATTGATCGATTCTAAATAAACAGTGAGCACTTATAAATTCCCTGTTGTTGGTTTCTGTTTTCTATCTAGAAAAAATATCAATTTAATTTATTTTTACCTTGATTTTAAATAAATCCCAAAAAAACACAACAAACAATATTATAAGTTGTTAAAAAAAGGATTTCAAGAGCAGGGCAAGAATTTCAATGTATTTTTTGTAGGTATTTATTGTGATGCCTTCGTCTAATGTGAACAGATTTTGATGATTCTCTTTTTTTGAAGTGAAAGCTTCTTTGGGGTCGCAGGTCGCACTGGTCTATAATAAGTTAAAAAGAGTTTTAAATCACTTGAAACTCTTTTTTTAACTTACTTATTATACTTATTACAGGCCAGTGCTTGGTCATAATCCCACTTGGTGGTAAGTGGTGATGCAGTCTAATGGGTATATTGCAAAGGGTGGTTAATCACACTGTCTTAACGTAACAAAAGTCTATTCACTCTTGCCATGAAGACGCCCAGATTGTATTCGGACGGAAAAACGCCGGCAAATTATTCCACTCCTTTGCTGTACGCATTAAAAAAGTCGAAGCAAACCGTTTGGTTCTAATGCGTGGAATATCGACAACAAAGTGGTGAAGACCCGCCAACCGCCTGGTCGTCCGATGGTGGAAAGGAGAGGGAAGAATTAAAGCGTGCAATTCTTGCGCACACTCTCCGAAATGCATCCTGTATAATACCGAGAGGCTGGCTACTCTGCACCAGTGCTTGAGGCTAACAACGTTGGTTTCAACCTAATCAAGGTCACCAATGAGTCTCCTAGCACGTCTCTCTACTGAGTCATGCCAGGTGGCATTTTGAAACACCAGCCCGTATGTGTGTTATATAAAGTAAGAAGCTGCCCCGGCATGAAGTGCCGCCACACCCTTGCAAGGACACCAAGGCTTTTGGCTTTGGACTCGATGAATCACCCACAGTTGAAGTACGGAGAAAATTCAACGGCTAACAACTGAAGGCGGTAAGTGCACTCAAAGGATACATTCCGGAAAGTAGGAGTCAGGGTGAGCGGGCTCTTTTTAGCAATGAAGAAAGCAGACTTGAGTTTTGGAGGCGTTGAATCTCATGAGATTGGCATCGCCCCATTCGGAGACTGCCTGTAGTGTGAGATTCACACACTCAACTATAGCCTCTCTTTCGGACTGGATTAAACCTTGACTGGCCCGGGCACTTGGTTGGTATTTCTCTACAACTGTGCTATCGTCTGGATACACATAGATACCGGGCGCAATCGGATCATATGCAGCAGGAAGAGAGTTTCGGAGTGAACGGACTACCGGCGTTAGTCGCCACAAGTTCTAATGAGAAACCGTCGATGACGACCCAGAGAGACAGTTAACTCAGAAAGTCCTTTACCCATTCAATCAGATCAGAGATTAAGCCGTACGCTGAAAGCTTACCCAAAAGGCTAGCGTGCCGAGCTCTGTCAAAGGCCTTCGAGACATCAAGGGAAACAGCAAGTGCTTCCACACTGTTCTCGAATGCATCACTCCATACGTATGTGGCATACGCTAGAAGGAAAACACCGTATTACAAAACCCGTATCACCAGTCACAAAGGTGATCATTCTGTTCTAGATATGCCATTTAGCGGGTGTTCATTATATGCTCCGTAATCTTGGAGAGTATGGAAGTAATTTAAATTGGCCGATAGTGACAGGGTCGGTAAGGCTACCTTTTTTAGGCACAGCCTGCACATTGGCCAGCATCCAAGATTTGGCCACCATTTTAGTCCTGAATGACGGTCGGAATAAATGCGTTAACACAGAAGACAACTCAGTTACTCAGCCTCTATGAAACGATTTTGAAACGACGAACGCAATTAAAAACTTAGAGTCTGTATAATATGTTATGTAATATATAAGGTACAATAAAATTTAATTTTTAAACTTGGTAACAACAATATAAGAAATAGACCCTACATTAATTAAATTAATCCTGATACTCTGCATTCGACTCATTCTTTCGAAGTATAGTTTTCTGAATATTTCATTTCTATCGTCTGTGAACTGCACACGTGTTTTTTTATTAAATAGTTTATACACTTCAGGGGTGGTTTCGGTGGTTATTTTTTTTTTTGTGAAACGTTACCTCCACACTAGGATTTTCTCCTGTATCGTGGGGGCAGTTTTCAAACACAAATTTCACAAGGACAAACATCCAGACCCGGAACAATTACCTGTAGGTTATACAAATATTTGTTCCGTGCGGGATTCGAACCCGCGACCCCAAGCGCAGCTACTCATTGCTAATCCACTACGCCATGGAGCCGTCAAATTAAAAATATCATGTGCATAAATGGAAGATGAAATTTTAAATGGGACGGGCGAATAAATTTATTCACACGACATTGTGATTGTGACGCGGGGGACTTAAAACAACTAAGAAAGAATGGAATAATTACATCCTGAAGTCGGGCCTTTAATTTTTCTACACAATATGTTAGAAAAATACTTAGCTACGACTTAAGAATGTGAAATGATTTTTTAGTTGTTTAATATAAAGCAATCTTTTACTAATTATTAAAAGTAATTTTATTATGGTTCTGAAAATTTTGGCCGGTGTTAATTAAAAAGTTAAAAATTTTGGAGAAAAGGTTATTTTGTTGTTGTTTTGTTGCGCATCGATGAAATTTACGAAATTAATAATAATTCCCAAAAATATGTGTGTTTTTCTCATATTTAACAGAACACAAAAGAAATATTTTCAGAAATTTTGGATAGTTTTAAGAATTTGACTGTCAATTGCAATATTAACAATGAACCGACTCAAAAGTCACCTACCCTCCAACCACGTAGCTTGACACGTAATATGACACTTATAATTGCATATACATTGCCCCATGAATTAATTACTGATCTGTGGTGTCGGGAAACTTGTTTCAATTAGCTAGTAATTGTTAATGGTTTTAACAGAGTGTTTATCACTTTTTGATTAAATACGTATCTCCTATGTTGTAATAACACTTCTAGTTTCCCAAAAACGCGAACATTTCATAATCTGGCTGGAGCGCATGTCGCTTTGGCTAACGATTCCCTAATGGTACTCCTCATTTCAATATCTAATTGTCAACGCAATTAAGCACACCTCATTTCACATGCAGAATAAATAATTGTAATAAAAAAGACTTGACATTTTTGTTTGCAATGCTACGTTTATAAAATTGCCCGCCTTTTAAAAGATGTTATGCATGATATTGCAACTTGTATTAAACTTCTTTGTTTAATATACTCATATTTACATATTTGACTTTTAAGGACTTAACTAAAGGTAACGGGAAGAATTGAACGAGCGATTAAAAATAATCTCGAGGAACCGGTGTTTAACAGTTCTGATAAAAGAACCAGAGAAAACATCAAGTTATAAGTACTATCGATAAGAAAAAAAAACACGAGACGTGAGGCATCTTGATCTTACCATTACACTTGTGGAACGAGTTCTAGAATGTTTTATTCTACTTATCAAATGGTTATATTGATTCGATTTGATAAAATAAACAAACATGAAGCGTAAGGCATCTTCAATTATTCTTCATTTTACCAGTACACGAGCCGAACGAGTGTGACTATCGCTGATACGGATCATACAGTAAAAATTCGGTGAATGTTTGATTTTAATGGTGGCATTTATGATACAAGTTTTTTAAATACAAGAAATAAAAATATATGATAAATCGAGTCAGGAGAAAAGGTAAAGATTTTAAAAAACTATTGGAGTCGCAAATTCAGCTAAGAGAAAGTCGCTTAGCTGCTTCAGTGTATTAAGCGATGTTTTTAAAGTAAGGGAGTAATTACTTTTCAAAACCTTCGCAATTTTGTTAGAAGCTGCTTTGAAATGCACTAGGATTAACAACTCATGAACTATGCGTCATTTTAAAACTGGGGGCACTGCCGTGCCCCCGCCAAGTCGAGCAAAAAAGCGACACGGCCGTACCATACTTTTCTCGAAGCAGTTCAGACCATTTTCAACCCCCAATAACTTCGTTGTGAATAAAACTAGGAGCCTGAATTTTCAGATACCAAGTAGGCATTGTATAAACATAGTATATTTCAAATTTAGTTCAATTTGAATCAGTAGTTTTATAATTATAATTAGTCAAAGTTTCTTAATTTTGTCACTCACTGACTGACCGATCATCAAAACTCTAAAGCACTTCTAGCAGACATAGAAGCTTTAAATTTAGAAAAAAAATTGTGTTTAGTATATAAATTAAGGAAAAACTAAAATAATTTTTAATTTCGGTCCAGTTTTCTAGATACACTAACTGCATAAATAACTTTTTTTTTTTTTTTTTCTGTGTGGGTAGGTGCAATAAGTACATTGCTTTAGTGAAGTCTCCCAATTTAATATAAATGTTAATATATAAAACATTACAATAGTGTTGTTACTATATGGGAAACTAATTTACTAACCATTATACCTGCCAGGCAGTAAAATCCTTGCTTTTTACAAACTTAGTCAATAAAATCTGTCTCACAATTTTCTTACATTATCACTGCACAAGATATTTTCAAAATGGACGCCATTCAAGACTCAATAACACAACTTCAGAAGATGTTTACTCAGCGCATGGATATCTATCAAAGTGAGCTTCAAGCTGCAGCACCTTCAGCCTCCATTGCCAATTTGACATCCGAGTTCTCCTCATTCAGATTATTTATCATGACAGCCCTACGCAATCTTCAAGACCAGGTAGGCCTGTTGATGCACCAGGTGGATAATATGGAGATGCGGAGCCGGCGGAAGATTCTATTACTTCATGGACTTCCGGAGGAAAAGAACGAGGACACTGTACAGGTATTAGTGAAGACTTTTGTTGACCGTTTCAAGTTGTCTGGTTTCTCGGAAAAAGATATATCTCGCTGCCATCGCATGGGCCATACTTCCTCTTCTGACAAACCAAGACCCATCTTGTTTAAGTTGTGTGAGTTAGAGGTGAAGAACAAAATCTGGCAAGCTAAGACGTGTTTGAAGGGCACTGGTATCACTCTGTCGGAGTTCTTAACTAAAACTCGACATGAAGCCTTTATGGCAGCTCGACGGAGATACGGAATATCGAATTGCTGGACACGTTAAGGCTTTGTTTTTGTACAGGGTAGCGGTGGCGTTCGACATCGCATTAGCTCTGTGATCGAACTCGATAAAATTGTTGAGCCTCCTGTGTCGAAGTCGAAGACAACGACCGCGGTCAGGGAACCAACTGGAGCTTCCAAAAGTCGACGTACTGGCACCGCAGGCAAGAGATAGTGTCTTAGCTTAGTGTTTATTTACCACAATTTATTTGTATTTTTGTGTAGTCTCTATTTGCATAGTGTTGCATCTCTTCAATTTTTGTGTGTTAACTGAAACATCGTAGTTCATAGTTATCTCTAATATTATAATAATTTACCTTCTTCTTCTTCTTTTTTTGTGGTGGTTTGATTAAATTCGCCAATGACGTATAGAGTAGAAAATGAAGGCTTATGAGTTTAATTAAAATAAGAGTCTGTGATAATACAAGGATTCAGTTTTCCTCCGAGAATTTTGACAAATCTATTTGTTGAGTTACCTAGAACAAATATGACAAACACAGGTGTTAGACTCTTACCCGTATGTTAAAAGTGACAAGGATTTAAAGTTTCATATTATTAGTATTAATAAAATCACATAAAATATACACAAAAGGAGTACTGGTATATGTTAAAAGAGAATTAAAATCTATAGGTCGAGGAATATAAGGAGGAAGGTAATCATAAAGGGAGGAGGGTAATTTGGGACAGTTGAAAAAAATATGGTTTGTGGAACCTTCATCTAAGCCACATTCACACAATGAGCTATCCCTTACTCTGATTTTTGCCAGATGTGCATGTGTACAGGCGTGTCCAATTCTTAATCTACAAATGATTGAAGTTGCATGTTTATTTGCTTTGTTAAATTTAAAGAACCAAGGCTTGGGAGGAATAACCTCTTGGATGGCAGCATAGTGCTTACCTTTAACATTTTTGGAAACTTCCCATAATTTATTCCAATTTTCATTCAGTTTCCTTTTAGCTAGCAAAATTAGGTCATGTGAGTAAATTAAATTTTGTAGAATGCCATTAGCAATTGCATTTTTAGCGAGTACATCAGCTGTTTCGTTACCATGGATACCACTGTGGCCTGGAATCCAGGCCACTGAAACATGGATTCCTTTAAGATGGCATCTGAATAGGGTATTTTTTATTTTAAGAATTAGTGGAAATTTATGTTTGTTATGGAATTGATTGGACAAAATAGCTAACAAACAACTTTTTGAATCTGTGAAAATAACTGTTTTATTAAGATTATGTGACTCTACATATAACAAAGCTTCACTGATTGCAGTTGCTTCACCGGTAAAAGTGGAGGATAGTGAGGGGCATTTAAAGTTAAGAATGATTTTGAACTTAGGAATCCAAACAGCAGCTCCGGTATAGTCTTCATCAGACTGTTTTGAAGCGTCTGTGTACATGACAAGCCAATCTTTAAAGGTGTTTTCTATAATTTCTTTTAATTTCAAATTTGCCATTGGAGAATCCTTTTCTATACCTAGATCTAGATGAATGTCGGGTTGGAAAACAATAGCCTCGTAAGGAACATCAAAGAGTGGATTTATTTTACATTGAAAGATTGGGTAAGGAAGCTGAAGAAAAATTACAAAACTTTTAAACAAGCAGGGAGAGTCCTTATGGGTCCAGTATCGGTCAGATGAGATATACTCTGAAAGAAGGTGCAATTTAGGAATTAGGGGATGATCTGAAAGCTGGCATATCTTAAATAAGAATCTGTCTGAAAGGTATTGCCTTCTTAATCTTAAAGGAGGATCTACGCACTCAACCTGAAGAACATTTATTGGTGAGGATTTCATTGCCCCTGTAATAATGCGAAGGCATTTCGATTGAATTTTGTCCATTCTCAAACCAGGTAAGTCTAGCAATGACCCTTCCAGTTACCGACCTATTGCCCTTTCTTGTACTTTGGCAAAAATTTTGGAACATTTAATAAAAAATCGCTTGGAGTGGTTTTTGGAAAGGAATAATCTCTTACCTAAAAGCCAATTCGGTTTCCGAAAAGGTTTAAGTACCATGGATAGCCTAAGTACTTTGGTCACAGATATTCATATTGCTTTCTCAAAACATGAATTTCTCATAGGAGTTTTCTTGGATATTTCTTCTGCATATGATAATGTGCTACTTCCTGTGCTCAGGCAGAAAATGCTTAATCTGAGCATTCCAGTGAGGATAGTCAATTACGTCTCTAACTTTCTCTCTTCTAGATCAATATCTATAAATGTTAAAAATCTCCTGCTTCCCCCAAAAACTATATGGAAAGGACTTCCACAAGGCTCAGTTCTTAGTCCTCTCCTTTATTCTATATATACTCACGATTTAGAACTTTCAGTAAATTCTTTTTGTAATGTTCTTCAATATGCAGACGATTTAGCTCTATACATCTCCTCAAACAACTTCACAGTGGCATGTTCCCGTCTAAACTCATCCATGGATTATTTACAAGAATGGTTAACTAATCATGGCCTCTCTTTATCTGTGGCCAAGAGTAGTGTGGTGATCTTTTCCCGCCAAAGGCGAATTCCCGATATATCCATTGTATATGATAAGCAACCTTTTCCAGTTAGAGGCAATGTTAAATTTTTGGGAGTTATCCTTGATTCGAAATTGGCCTTTGGTCCATACATTGAATATATAACACAAAAATGCGAAAAAAACATAAATATTCTTCGGTCTTTGTCAGGTGTTTGGTGGGGGTCCCATCCTTTTTCTCAGAAATTACTGTACAATGCTTTAATACGAAGCCACCTTGACTATGGATGTTTTCTGTTGGAGCCTTGCAATAAATCATCCCTAAAAGTAATGGACAAAATTCAATCGAAATGCCTTCGCATTATTACAGGGGCAATGAAATCCTCACCAATAAATGTTCTTCAGGTTGAGTGCGTAGATCCTCCTTTAAGATTAAGAAGGCAATACCTTTCAGACAGATTCTTATTTAAGATATGCCAGCTTTCAGATCATCCCCTAATTCCTAAATTGCACCTTCTTTCAGAGTATATCTCATCTGACCGATACTGGACCCATAAGGACTCTCCCTGCTTGTTTAAAAGTTTTGTAATTTTTCTTCAGCTTCCTTACCCAATCTTTCAATGTAAAATAAATCCACTCTTTGATGTTCCTTACGAGGCTATTGTTTTCCAACCCGACATTCATCTAGATCTAGGTATAGAAAAGGATTCTCCAATGGCAAATTTGAAATTAAAAGAAATTATAGAAAACACCTTTAAAGATTGGCTTGTCATGTACACAGACGCTTCAAAACAGTCTGATGAAGACTATACTGGAGCTGCTGTTTGGATTCCTAAGTTCAAAATCATTCTTAACTTTAAATGCCCCTCACTATCCTCCACTTTTACCGGTGAAGCAACTGCAATCAGTGAAGCTTTGTTATATGTAGAGTCACATAATCTTAATAAAACAGTTATTTTCACAGATTCAAAAAGTTGTTTGTTAGCTATTTTGTCCAATCAATTCCATAACAAACATAAATTTCCACTAATTCTTAAAATAAAAAATACCCTATTCAGATGCCATCTTAAAGGAATCCATGTTTCAGTGGCCTGGATTCCAGGCCACAGTGGTATCCATGGTAACGAAACAGCTGATGTACTCGCTAAAAATGCAATTGCTAATGGCATTCTACAAAATTTAATTTACTCACATGACCTAATTTTGCTAGCTAAAAGGAAACTGAATGAAAATTGGAATAAATTATGGGAAGTTTCCAAAAATGTTAAAGGTAAGCACTATGCTGCCATCCAAGAGGTTATTCCTCCCAAGCCTTGGTTCTTTAAATTTAACAAAGCAAATAAACATGCAACTTCAATCATTTGTAGATTAAGAATTGGACACGCCTGTACACATGCACATCTGGCAAAAATCAGAGTAAGGGATAGCTCATTGTGTGAATGTGGCTTAGATGAAGGTTCCACAAACCATATTTTTTTCAACTGTCCCAAATTACCCTCCTCCCTTTATGATTACCTTCCTCCTTATATTCCTCGACCTATAGATTTTAATTCTCTTTTAACATATACCAGTACTCCTTTTGTGTATATTTTATGTGATTTTATTAATACTAATAATATGAAACTTTAAATCCTTGTCACTTTTAACATACGGGTAAGAGTCTAACACCTGTGTTTGTCATATTTGTTCTAGGTAACTCAACAAATAGATTTGTCAAAATTCTCGGAGGAAAACTGAATCCTTGTATTATCACAGACTCTTATTTTAATTAAACTCATAAGCCTTCATTTTCTACTCTATACGTCATTGGCGAATTTAATCAAACCGCCACAAAAAAAGAAGAAGAAGGTAAATTATTATAATATTAGAGATAACTATGAACTACGATGTTTCAGTTAACACACAAAAATTGAAGAGATGCAACACTATGCAAATGGAGACTACACAAAAATACAAATAAATTGTGGTAAATAAACACTAAGCTAAGACACTATCTCTTGCCTGCGGTGCCAGTACGTCGACTTTTGGAAGCTCCAGTTGGTTCCCTGACCGCGGTCGTTGTCTTCGACTTCGACACAGGAGGCTCAACAATTTTATCGAGTTCGATCACAGAGCTAATGCGATGTCGAACGCCACCGCTACCCTGTACAAAAACAAAGCCTTAACGTGTCCAGCAATTCGATATTCCGTATCTCCGTCGAGCTGCCATAAAGGCTTCATGTCGAGTTTTAGTTAAGAACTCCGACAGAGTGATACCAGTGCCCTTCAAACACGTCTTAGCTTGCCAGATTTTGTTCTTCACCTCTAACTCACACAACTTAAACAAGATGGGTCTTGGTTTGTCAGAAGAGGAAGTATGGCCCATGCGATGGCAGCGAGATATATCTTTTTCCGAGAAACCAGACAACTTGAAACGGTCAACAAAAGTCTTCACTAATACCTGTACAGTGTCCTCGTTCTTTTCCTCCGGAAGTCCATGAAGTAATAGAATCTTCCGCCGGCTCCGCATCTCCATATTATCCACCTGGTGCATCAACAGGCCTACCTGGTCTTGAAGATTGCGTAGGGCTGTCATGATAAATAATCTGAATGAGGAGAACTCGGATGTCAAATTGGCAATGGAGGCTGAAGGTGCTGCAGCTTGAAGCTCACTTTGATAGATATCCATGCGCTGAGTAAACATCTTCTGAAGTTGTGTTATTGAGTCTTGAATGGCGTCCATTTTGAAAATATCTTGTGCAGTGATAATGTAAGAAAATTGTGAGACAGATTTTATTGACTAAGTTTGTAAAAAGCAAGGATTTTACTGCCTGGCAGGTATAATGGTTAGTACATTAGTTTCCCATATAGTAACAACACTATTGTAATGTTTTATATATTAACATTTATATTAAATTGGGAGACTTCACTAAAGCAATGTACTTATTGCACCTACCCACACAGAAAAAAAAAAAAAAAAAAAGTTATTTATGCAGTTAGTGTATCTAGAAAACTGGACCGAAATTAAAAATTATTTTAGTTTTTCCTTAATTTATATACTAAACACAATTTTTTTTCTAAATTTAAAGCTTCTATGTCTGCTAGAAGTGCTTTAGAGTTTTGATGATCGGTCAGTCAGTGAGTGACAAAATTAAGAAACTTTGACTAATTATAATTATAAAACTACTGATTCAAATTGAACTAAATTTGAAATATACTATGTTTATACAATGCCTACTTGGTATCTGAAAATTCAGGCTCCTAGTTTTATTCACAACGAAGTTATTGGGGGTTGAAAATGGTCTGAACTGCTTCGAGAAAAGTATGGTACGGCCGTGCCGCTTTTTTGCTCGACTTGGCGGGGGCACGGCAGTGCCCCCAGTTTTAAAATGACGCATAGTTCATGAGTTGTTAATCCTAGTGCATTTCAAAGCAGCTTCTAACAAAATTGCGAAGGTTTTGAAAAGTAATTACTCCCTTACTTTAAAAACATCGCTTAATACACTGAAGCAGCTAAGCGACTTTCTCTTAGCTGAATTTGCGACTCCAATAGTTTTTTAAAATCTTTACCTTTTCTCCTGACTCGATTTATCATATATTTTTATTTCTTGTATTTAAAAAACTTGTATCATAAATGCCACCATTAAAATCAAACATTCACCGAATTTTTACTGTATGATCCGTATCAGCGATAGTCACACTCGTTCGGCTCGTGTACTGGTAAAATGAAGAATAATTGAAGATGCCTTACGCTTCATGTTTGTTTATTTTATCAAATCGAATCAATATAACCATTTGATAAGTAGAATAAAACATTCTAGAACTCGTTCCACAAGTGTAATGGTAAGATCAAGATGCCTCACGTCTCGTGTTTTTTTTTCTTATCGATAGTACTTATAACTTGATGTTTTCTCTGGTTCTTTTATCAGAACTGTTAAACACCGGTTCCTCGAGATTATTTTTAATCGCTCGTTCAATTCTTCCCGTTACCTTTAGTTAAGTCCTTAAAAGTCAAATATGTAAATATGAGTATATTAAACAAAGAAGTTTAATACAAGTTGCAATATCATGCATAACATCTTTTAAAAGGCGGGCAATTTTATAAACGTAGCATTGCAAACAAAAATGTCAAGTCTTTTTTATTACAATTATTTATTCTGCATGTGAAATGAGGTGTGCTTAATTGCGTTGACAATTAGATATTGAAATGAGGAGTACCATTAGGGAATCGTTAGCCAAAGCGACATGCGCTCCAGCCAGATTATGAAATGTTCGCGTTTTTGGGAAACTAGAAGTGTTATTACAACATAGGAGATACGTATTTAATCAAAAAGTGATAAACACTCTGTTAAAACCATTAACAATTACTAGCTAATTGAAACAAGTTTCCCGACACCACAGATCAGTAATTAATTCATGGGGCAATGTATATGCAATTATAAGTGTCATATTACGTGTCAAGCTACGTGGTTGGAGGGTAGGTGACTTTTGAGTCGGTTCATTGTTAATATTGCAATTGACAGTCAAATTCTTAAAACTATCCAAAATTTCTGAAAATATTTCTTTTGTGTTCTGTTAAATATGAGAAAAACACACATATTTTTGGGAATTATTATTAATTTCGTAAATTTCATCGATGCGCAACAAAACAACAACAAAATAACCTTTTCTCCAAAATTTTTAACTTTTTAATTAACACCGGCCAAAATTTTCAGAACCATAATAAAATTACTTTTAATAATTAGTAAAAGATTGCTTTATATTAAACAACTAAAAAATCATTTCACATTCTTAAGTCGTAGCTAAGTATTTTTCTAACATATTGTGTAGAAAAATTAAAGGCCCGACTTCAGGATGTAATTATTCCATTCTTTCTTAGTTGTTTTAAGTCCCCCGCGTCACAATCACAATGTCGTGTGAATAAATTTATTCGCCCGTCCCATTTAAAATTTCATCTTCCATTTATGCACATGATATTTTTAATTTGACGGCTCCATGGCGTAGTGGATTAGCAATGAGTAGCTGCGCTTGGGGTCGCGGGTTCGAATCCCGCACGGAACAAATATTTGTATGACCTACAGGTAATTGTTCCGGGTCTGGATGTTTGTCCTTGTGAAATTTGTGTTTGAAAACTGCCCCCACGATACAGGAGAAAATCCTAGTGTGGAGGTAACGTTTCACAAAAAAAAAATAACCACCGAAACCACCCCTGAAGTGTATAAACTATTTAATAAAAAAACACGTGTGCAGTTCACAGACGATAGAAATGAAATATTCAGAAAACTGTACTTCGAAAGAATGAGTCGAATGCAGAGTATCAGGATTAATTTAATTAATGTAGGGTCTATTTCTTATATTGTTGTTACCAAGTTTAAAAATTAAATTTTATTGTACCTTATATATTACATAACATATTATACAGACTCTAAGTTTTTAATTGCGTTCGTCGTTTCAAAATCGTTTCATAGAGGCTGAGTAACTGAGTTGTCTTCTGTGTTAACGCATTTATTCCGACCGTCATTCAGGACTAAAATGGTGGCCAAATCTTGGATGCTGGCCAATGTGCAGGCTGTGCCTAAAAAAGGTAGCCTTACCGACCCTGTCACTATCGGCCAATTTAAATTACTTCCATACTCTCCAAGATTACGGAGCATATAATGAACACCCGCTAAATGGCATATCTAGAACAGAATGATCACCTTTGTGACTGGTGATACGGGTTTTGTAATACGGTGTTTTCCTTCTAGCGTATGCCACATACGTATGGAGCGATGCATTCGAGAACAGTGTGGAAGCACTTGCTGTTTCCCTTGATGTCTCGAAGGCCTTTGACAGAGCTCGGCACGCTAGCCTTTTGGGTAAGCTTTCAGCGTACGGCTTAATCTCTGATCTGATTGAATGGGTAAAGGACTTTCTGAGTTAACTGTCTCTCTGGGTCGTCATCGACGGTTTCTCATTAGAACTTGTGGCGACTAACGCCGGTGTTCTTAAATAGTCCGTTCACTCCGAAACTCTCTTCCTGCTGCATATGATCCGATTGCGCCCGGTATCTATGTGTATCCAGACGATAGCACAGTTGTAGAGAAATACCAACCAAGTGCCCGGGCCAGTCAAGGTTTAATCCAGTCCGAAAGAGAGGCTATAGTTGAGTGTGTGAATCTCACACTACAGGCAGTCTCCGAATGGGGCGATGCCAATCTCATGAGATTCAACGCCTCCAAAACTCAAGTCTGCTTTCTTCATTGCTAAAAAGAGCCCGCTCACCCTGACTCCTACTTTCCGGAATGTATCCTTTGAGTGCACTTACCGCCTTCAGTTGTTAGCCGTTGAATTTTCTCCGTACTTCAACTGTGGGTGATTCATCGAGTCCAAAGCCAAAAGCCTTGGTGTCCTTGCAAGGGTGTGGCGGCACTTCATGCCGGGGCAGCTTCTTACTTTATATAACACACATACGGGCTGGTGTTTCAAAATGCCACCTGGCATGACTCAGTAGAGAGACGTGCTAGGAGACTCATTGGTGACCTTGATTAGGTTGAAACCAACGTTGTTAGCCTCAAGCACTGGTGCAGAGTAGCCAGCCTCTCGGTATTATACAGGATGCATTTCGGAGAGTGTGCGCAAGAATTGCACGCTTTAATTCTTCCCTCTCCTTTCCACCATCGGACGACCAGGCGGTTGGCGGGTCTTCACCACTTTGTTGTCGATATTCCACGCATTAGAACCAAACGGTTTGCTTCGACTTTTTTAATGCGTACAGCAAAGGAGTGGAATAATTTGCCGGCGTTTTTCCGTCCGAATACAATCTGGGCGTCTTCATGGCAAGAGTGAATAGACTTTTGTTACGTTAAGACAGTGTGATTAACCACCCTTTGCAATATACCCATTAGACTGCATCACCACTTACCACCAAGTGGGATTATGACCAAGCACTGGCCTGTAATAAGTATAATAAGTAAGTTAAAAAAAGAGTTTCAAGTGATTTAAAACTCTTTTTAACTTATTATAGACCAGTGCGACCTGCGACCCCAAAGAAGCTTTCACTTCAAAAAAAGAGAATCATCAAAATCTGTTCACATTAGACGAAGGCATCACAATAAATACCTACAAAAAATACATTGAAATTCTTGCCCTGCTCTTGAAATCCTTTTTTTAACAACTTATAATATTGTTTGTTGTGTTTTTTTGGGATTTATTTAAAATCAAGGTAAAAATAAATTAAATTGATATTTTTTCTAGATAGAAAACAGAAACCAACAACAGGGAATTTATAAGTGCTCACTGTTTATTTAGAATCGATCAATATACCCCAATTTACCTCGCGTTGAAAGTTGAAACAAAAAGCTTAACCGAAAATTTGAATATTTATTATTTCCGTTATAAATATCGGTAATGTCTGATTCGGTCTGCCTAAAAACTTCCCACTACATGACAAACTGAACACTCGATGTAGAAAAAAAACCACGTATAACGTTATATACGGATTTCAAACTAATTTTATGGATTTTATAGCGTTTAATTTATCCATTTTTTATTTCTGACGTTATAGTCACTGAGGTGTTTGGCTTCCCGATATCATAGTAAGACCGGTTTATTTTTTTTTTCTTTTAGCTTTTGAAATTTGTTTCAATTCAATTTAATGTATGTGCTGTGCTAGTTTTGTTGTGTACACTAAGTCAGAATTATAAAAAAACAGTTCAGAAAAAGAATACTGTTTTGAACTGTTATAACTACTACTACTATATAATGATTTCTTAAATTTACGCGAACACTACACATCGAATAAAACTATTATTTACGGATTTTATCACGTTTATTTATTTTAATTTATTTTATTATTCCGACGTTTCGGGTGCTTTACAGCACCCATGGTCACAGGGGGGGGGGGACTGAGATGTTTGACGTCCCAATGTCATAGTCCGGCTACCTCCAGTTTTTGAATATTAATTTTTGGTCCGATTTACGCAAAACGAGCTTAATGTGTCATGAAGTCTTGCAGTGGTATGCTTGAGTTTGGGTTTAATTTTGTTAATTAAAGGATCCCAAGCAGCTGGCAGCACCCATCCATCTTCTCTATTGAAATTTAGATGTTTTTTAATTTCAATAGACTCGCGTATCATCCTTGGTAGGAATCGGTGTTATTTTGAGAGGATTTGTGGTTTATCAAATCGAATGTAATGGTGGGGACGATCTTGAACATGTTCGCAAACTGCAGACTTCCCGGAGCGTCGGTGCTTCACATGAATAATAATAATAATAATAATAATAATAATAATAATAATAATAATAATAATAATAATAATAATAATAATAATAATAATAATAATAATAATAATAATAATAATAATAATAATAATAATAATAATAATAATAATAATAATAATAATAACTAACTAACTCTGAGGGCATAGACTTATCTATGCCCTTCAACTTAAGGACCCTTTCCGAGGCTGAAACATACCGATACCTGGGTATGTCACAGAACATCGGTATCGATGAGGCTGGTATGAAACAGTCAGTTTGCGACGTGTTTTATGCACGCTTGACCAAAGTGCTTAACAGCCTTTTGTCCGGTGTGAATAAGACACACGCATATAACGGCTGGGTCATGCCTGTCCTCATGTATACTTTTGGCATACTCAGGTGGACTCAGACTGAACTTAACGCCCTGGATAGAAAAGTCCGCACTACCATGACGTCCCACAGGATGCATCATCCGAGATCGTCGGTAATGAGGCTGTACTTGCCGCGAAAGCATGGTGGGCGTGGCTTCTTGAGCGCGCTCACCATGCATAATCGCGAAGTGTGCAGCCTCCGTAATTACTTCCTGGCGAGATCGGATGATCCATTCTATAAGGACGTCATTTCTTGTGATAAAGGACTTACCCCTCTATCCTTAGCCAACGAGCAATGGCAAGACCCGGCAGTGCAGACAATTTCCGACCGGGAGACCGTGTGGAAGGAGAAGGAGCTCCACGGGAGGTTCTACAAGGCTCTACATGAGCCTTTCGTAGACACAGTAGCCTCCCTCCACTGGCTACGCTTTGGTGATCTCTTCGGGGAAACCGAGGGTTTTGTCTGTGCAATACAGGATCAGGTTATTAAGACCAACAACTATCGGAGATACATCCTAAAGGATGGCACCGTGGACATCTGTCGAGCTTGTCGCCATCCCGGTGAGTCACTTAGGCATGTTATCTCCGGTTGTTCGGCGCTTTCTAACTCTGAGTACTTGCACAGGCACAACCTAGTAGCCAGAATTCTTCACCAGGAGCTCGCTCTGAAATACGGTCTCGTTGATCGGAAATTGCCGTATTACAAGTACTTGCCGGAAGCCGTGCTCGAAAATGATCGCGCCAGGCTCTATTGGGACCGAGCCATCATCACAGACAGGACTATTCTTGCGAATAAGCCTGATATTGTGCTGATGGACCGGGCACAGTCAAGGATATTTTTGGTCGACATTACCATTCCGTATGACGAGAATTTCGTGAAAGCCGAAACAGACAAGCAAACAAAATATCTGGACCTGGCTCACGAGATGACCGACATGTGGGGTGGTCTGCCGACTGAAATTATTCCTGTAGTCGTCTCTGCAAACGGGCTAGTCCCAGTCAGCCTCTCGGGTCATCTGAGGCGACTGGGACTACGTGGCGGACCGCTCCGGGCTCAAATGCAGAAGGCGGTGCTCATCGATACCGCCCGCATCGTCCGCCGGTTTCTTTCCCTTTCCCCCTAACCCTCGGCCGTTTGGTCTCCCCTGCCGAGGGCCTCCATCTGGTTGGGCTTTTATTTATTTATGTATTTTTATATTTATTTTATGTTATTGATATTTATGTATATTTATCTTTTCACTTTCATTTATAATTATATATTTATAGAACCCAACCAGATGAGAAAACTATATAGATACCCCATAATAATAATAATAATAATAAAAATTATGGATGATGGAGAAAAAGATAGTGCGCAAAGGGCCGCTGCCTGGAGGTCGCCAGGGCGCGTCTGGAGCTGGCGCTGGACGTGACAGCATGCGGGCCGCCAGCCGAGCGCGGGGTGTTGCAAGACCACCTAGCAGCCCCCCGCATCCATCATCCCCACCAGAAGGCTTGGTGTTGGCTGGGTCTTCTCGGACTCAGCAAGCGGCACCCGCCGCTGGTGGAGCACGTCGCATGCGTTGGTCTAAATCGATGAATGAAAACGCACTGCGGGCGTATTTTAGGGCAAAAGGGGAAGAAACTGGATGTTTGGCGTATCGGGCTCGGATGCATCGCTTTTTTGCAGAGCTGGAGCCATCTCTATCCGTCACTGAGCAAAACCTGGCAGACTGAGTTAGGTACATCCTGCGCTCCAACATATTTGGTGACGCCGAACTCGAGCGACTACGACGTGAGGCTATTCCTTCATCGAATGGAAATGCTGCGGCTGGGAATGCGGCGCCACTAGATGCGCAACAAACTGCATATGTGGATGCTGCCGTCAACATTCCATTTGTGGCTAATTCAGACGATGATGGAATAGTCTCCCACGAACTAGAGAAAATGAGGAGCATACTGGAAGAGTCGATGCTGGAAACGCGCAGCATGCCTCTCGATAATCGACCGCGACTTCCCCGCATACCCCTTAGCAAGCGAAATCGGGCTGTCGTGCGGGCTCTTAACCCAATGCTGGTAACCTATTTGGAAGCCAGCCGGGACCTTTGCGAGACGGATTCAATTCTTTTTGGCGCCGCACTGGCAGTATGCCGTATTATTGGCGCCAAACTTCCCGTGGCTGGACGTGCTACTCAAAAAAGTAGCGCCATCCCAGCCTGGAGAAAAAGAATTGAGGACCGTATCGCAAAGGCTTCAGGTCGGGTAATACTAGACCGAGGATTATGCGCACCGTTAGGATGGCGTTTGCTGGGACAAATATCAGTTTGTTCCAGCCGGATATCACGCAAAAACTAACGGAGCGCATAGATGACCTGAAGCAAAAAATCGCTGCTTGGGGGAAGCGGATTCGACGATTTAGCGAGAGGTCAAGGCGGTTCAACCAGAATCGTCTCTTCCAGAGTGATCAGAAGAGGCTCTATAAATCATTGGAGCGACCAGAGGTATGTGGAGCGGGCCCAGGACCGGATCAGGCTGCCACTGTCGCATTTTGGCGTGGCCTGTGGTCAGAGCCCGTAAACCACAGCGAGGGCCCTTGGATGGAAGTTGTGGCGAGCCAGAGTGCAAGTGTTACGCCTATGGACCCCGTCACCATAACGCCTGAAGACGTGGCTGAGGCGGTCCGTAGGGCCCCGAACTGGAAAAGTCCGGGGCTTGACGGGCTGCATCATTACTGGTTGAAGGGGTTCGTAGTGTGTCACGCTGTGCTCGCCCGACAGTTTCAAGAGGCTCTCGATCAGAAGTCGCTCCCGAGCCTCTTCACTACTGGGATCACTCATTTGGTTCCAAAAGATCAGGATACCACAGACCCGAGCAAATACCGCCCCATCACGTGTCTACCCACCATATATAAGACACTGACATCCATTTTGAGCGCGAGAATCACTCGTCACCTGGAGCTAAATCAGGTGATGTCACGCGCTCAAAATGGATGCCGGGGCGGTGGTCGTGGAACCAAGGAACCACTCCTCATTGACGCGGTCATTGGCAAAGTGGTGAAACGCAACCGTCGGAATTTCTCCGCCGCCTGGATAGACTACAGAAAGGCATTCGACTCGGTGCCCCATACATGGCTAAAGAGGGTCCTCGAGCTGTACAAGATTGACTGTACAGTTCGAGACTTCCTCGGGCAGTGTATGGGGCAGTGGAGTACGATCCTTTGCTATCTGGGCGAGCGGATGATGGCTGCGGAGAACCACATAAGGATAAGAAGGGGTATCTTCCAGGGCGATTGTCTGAGTCCAATCTGGTTTTGCCTCTCCCTGAACCCTCTCAGTACTTTACTGGAAGGCTCCGGGAGGGGATTTCAGCTTCGGAAAGGAGGTACAAAAGTGACCCACCTTTTCTATATGGATGACCTCAAATTATTCGCCTCCAGTCGCTCCCATCTTATGGAATTGCTAAACATCACGTGTGAATTTAGCAATTCTATTAGAATGGAGCTGGGGACGGATAAATGTGCGATCCTCCATGTTGAGGGGGGAAGGGTTGCTAACTCTGAGGGCATAGACTTATCTATGCCCGTCAACTTAAGAACCCTTTCCGAGGCTGAAACATACCGATACCTGGGTATGTCACAGAACATCGGTATCGATGAGGCTGGTATGAAACAGTCAGTTTGCGACGTGTTTTATGCACGCTTGACCAAAGTGCTTAACAGTCTTTTGTCCGGTGTGAATAGGACACACGCATATAACGGTTGGGTCATGCCTGTCCTCATGTATACCTTTGGCATACTCAGGTGGAGTCAGACTGAACTTAACGCCCTGGATAGAAAAGTCCGCACTACAATGACGTCCCATAGGATGCATCATCCGAGATCGTCGGTAATGAGGCTGTACTTGCCGCGAAAGCATGGTGGGCGTGGCTTCTTGAGCGCGCTCACCATGCATAATCGCGAAGTGTGCAGCCTCCGTGATTACTTCCTGATGAGATCGGATGATCCATTCTATAATGACGTCATTTCTTGTGATAAAGGACTTACCCCTCTATCCTTAGCCAACGAGCAATGGCAAAACCCGGCAGTGCAGAGCATTTCCGACCGGGAGACCGTATGGAAGGAGAAGGAGCTCCACGGGAGGTTCTACAAGGCTCTACATGAGCCTTTCGTAGACACAGCAGCCTCCCTCCACTGGCTACGCTTTGGTGATCTCTTCGGGGAAACCGAGGGTTTTGTCTGTGCAATACAGGATCAGGTTATTAAGACCAACAACTATCGGAGATACATCCTAAAGGATGGCACCGTCGACATCTGTCGAGCTTGTCGCCATCCCGGTGAGTCACTTAGGCATGTCATCTCCGGTTGTTCGGCGCTTTCTAACTCTGAGTACTTGCACAGGCACAACCTAGTAGCCAGAATTCTTCACCAGGAGCTCGCTCTGAAATACGGTCTCGTGGATCGGAAATTGCCGTATTACAAGTACTTGCCGGAAGCCGTGCTCGAAAATGATCGCGCCAGGCTCTATTGGGACCGGGCCATCATCACAGACAGGACTATTCTTGCGAATAAGCCTGATATTGTGCTGATGGACCGGGCACAGTCAAGGATATTTTTGGTCGACATTACCATTCCGTATGACGAGAACCTCGTGAAAGCCGAAACAGACAAGCAAACAAAATATCTAGACCTGGCTCACGAGGTGACCGACATGTGGGGTGGTCTGCCGACCGAAATTATTCCTGTAGTCGTCTCTGCAAACGGGCTAATCCCAGCCAGCCTCTCGGGTCATCTGAGGCGACTGGGACTACGTGGCGGACCGCTCCAGGCTCAAATGCAGAAGGCGGTGCTCCTCGATACCGCCCGCATCGTCCGCCGGTTTCTTTCCCTTTCCCCCTAACCCTCGGCCGTTTGGTCTCCCCTGCCGAGGGCGTCCATCTGGTTGGGCTTTTATTTATTTATGTATTTTTATATTTATTTTATGTTATTGATATTTATGTATATTTATCTTTTCATTTTCATTTATAATTATATATTTATGGGACCCAACCAGATGAGAAAACTATATAGATACCCCAAAAATAATAATAATATTAATAATAATAATAATAATAATATTCGACAACTATCACACACAACGCCATCTAGTCCCAAGCTAAGCAGAGCTTGTGTTATGGGTACTAGACAACTGATAAACATACTTATATATTTCGAAATACATAAATATTATATAGATAAATTACACCCAGACACAGAACAAATGATCGTGCTCATCACAAAAACATTTGTCCTGGGTGGGAATCGAACCCACGACCTGCGGCTGAATAATAAAACGTGAAATCCGTAAATAATATATTTATTCACTACTACTGCTATATATTCAAGGGCACTGCCAATGTTGTCCACATTGACTTATATATTACTAGCGTAGTTGTCCATAAGTAATATTATAATAATATAAATATATTTATTGTCAGAATTTAGTACATAATATTACGATGTTGTTAGTTGTTAATGAGAACTTACATTCTACGATACAAATACGATTACATTCCGCAACATCTTTACAAAATACTAAAAAACTATTATTATAATTATGATTTAAAGAAGTAAATAGTTAAAGTAAATTAATAATGTAACTATTAAAATATTTAACGTAATTTTTAAATTTGATATATGTTAAATACCCGAAAAAAGAACAATAAATTGTGAAATAAATGTCTATTTTGTAAGTTATAAATTTAATTAACATCAAATATATAAAAGAATTAATAAATTGCAAAAATAAATAAAATGAATAATCACTTATTTCATATTTCACCATTATTGTACATTTATTTTATATTAGTCTAAAGTATAAAACAATTTTAATTTATAATAAATTGATTGATTATTTTATTTTTATAACTTCTATGCGTATGGACCGGGTCATTGAAGAAACAAAATGGCACCGACTCCATACAACAAAAATATTTATATAAAATAAGGTGCAATAAATAAGGCTTTTATGATTTTTTTTACGATAATTTGGAGAGTGTTCCTACAAGTTTCCACCTACGATTTTTGTTTGAGCTTTAGGATAAAGTCATAAGTGGAAACACTAGTTCAGTAGTAGTCCATGAGTATTTAATAGATGGCGCAGATTTATTCTATGCTTAAACCGTGAAAATTTTTGTTCGCATGACCATATCTTGTCATTTATTTCTATGCGAGCATGGCATATTCTTGCGACCATGCTCCGTAAATGAAATAATAAGATTAAATTATAATAAATATTTATTCCTTAAACAATACAAAGTCTGTGGGTAATGATTCAGTCTCTATTCGTATTGCATTGATACGAGGGCGGCACGTCTCAGTTCCATAGGTCATTACTGGCAACACGCACTGGTTCTATAGTCTCGTTTTCAGGTTTTGTGGTATAGCTGACGAGAAGATGTGTCGTAATTTCCCGTATACTGCCCAGCCGAGTGGAATCCGTCGATTGACTTCTCGGTCGAAGTTGGACTTACCTAGTCGGACTATTTCTCCCAGGTAAACGTACACGTCAAAAACTTCGAGCTTAGCGCTCCCAACAACTACCGGCATATGGGTGACATGGACATTAAACATGATCTTTGTTTTGTCCATATTCATCTTCTTCATCAAGACCTATCCGTTGGGAGACACTATTGAGGTCATCGAGTATAGTGCTGAGGTCCTCCAGCAAATCTACTATAAGGATAATATCGTGGGCCAATCGAAGGTGAGTGTTAGCTCACCATTGATGTTAATACCGTATCCTTTCCAAACCTTGAAAACGTCTTCCAATGCAGCGGTGAAGAGTTCCCGGGATATAACGTCACCGTGTCTTTCACCTCTCTGCAGTTGGATAGGTTTCGTGCTCTGGTTCTGTATTCGTATAGCCATCGTAGCCCTACTGTACAAACTCTTCAGCACTTCAATATACCTATAGTCAACTTGGCACCGCTGAAGGAGCTGTAGATATGCCAAAATTTCGACGGAATCAAAGGTTTTCTCATAGTCCACATACGCCAAGCAAAGTGGCGGATTGTACTCTTCGGACTTTTGTACAATTTGCCGAAGGGTATGTATGTGGTCTATGGTACTAAAGCCTTTTCGGAAACCGGCTTGTTCGGGAGAAGTACTTCAAGCACTGGTTTTCTACCTGCTTTCCGAAGCTCCGCTGTAATTCCATTCTCGCCCCAGGACTTGCCGATTTTAAGGTGCTGGGGAGCCATTCTGATCTCGCTCAGACCGATGTGCGGGATATCATCGGAATAATGTTGGATAAAACTGGCTCTTGGATCCCTACTCACACTTGCGTGTGCCTCCGACGTTGACGTGTACAGCTGCCCATAGAACCTCTCAATCTCATTCGAAATCTCAGATGTCCCGGAAACCCGGTCTTCAGCTTTGACAGTTGGCTCTTTCTGACAGACAGATCCCTGGCAAAGATATTGGAGCCTTGGTTCCGCTCGATCGCTTCTTCAATACAAGCTGTAATGAAGTTACATCAGTCCTGCCGCGTGTATTTGGAGATCTGTTTGTTCAGTTGCCTGTATGCTGCCAAATCTGCTGAAGACTGCAGTTTCATTTTCCTAACAGCCATGAGATTAAGAGTGTGATCGGAGAGTTTTGTGTTCTTCTGCGGCGGGTCTTGCTGAACGGTTTTGCCACTCGAGCTAAAAGGTTTCGGTACTTTGGATTAGAGCACGAAGGGGACATAGCGTTGAGTTCCTCAGACGAGACCTCTCCAACTTAACGTTTAGTTTCCTTTTGCCTCTAACCATTCGGTGATCGCTGTCAGTTTTCACCCTCGTGATCACTGAGACATCACTGAACAGTTGGCGTCTGGTCGTCATAATGAAGTCAATCTCATTTTTTGTCAAACCATCGGGCTCGTCTAGGTCCACTTCCTGTGGGGCCGCTTCTGGAAGAATGAGTTCATCATAAAGAGTCCCTCTTTCTCCATGAAGTCGGTCAGCTGCTGGCCCCTTGGGTGCCCTATTGTACTTATTTACGATCTCCTGTTACCACGGTTCGTGTAAATATTTTCATAAAGAAGTTTTCGCTTCAAAAATAGTCTCTATAAATTTTAATCTCTTTAGTACTTAGCGTACACGAGGAAGGCTAGCTAAGCAGCCCTCACAATCTACATACGCCAATAAGTATGAAGCAAATAGAAGCCACAGCATATTTTATCTTATATCTGTACCATTGGCTACTTGTCTCACTCATACTATAAAAAATATGAACGATCTAATCCTAAAATAAAAGAGAACACACTTTATTCCATTTTAATACAAGTTATCGAATAATTTATATATTACGAATTTCAAAGGACAATAAAATGAACAGAAATAAAAACGGTTAATTTAACAAAAGAAAAATTTCTTCTTACATCATTACCTTACGATCATGATTCCGAGTATCATTGTATTGGTCTGTAATCGAACCTTCATTTATATATTCAGAGTGTCCGGTTTGTTACAAGACTTCCGTTTTCGCAAATTCGATTTCATTTATTGCACGAGAGATCGCTTCGGCTTAAATAAATATTGATGTTCGACATTTTTTTGAGTTTCTCTTTGCTAATCTTCGCCTTAACCCTTTTTGTGTGAGATCGGGAATGGTTATAAGGAACGGCCTTCAATAAATGAGCTTTCGAGCCCTCCATACTGTAGTAATTTGCTACAATGCTTGAATTTACGTTAAATAAATAATAGTAGAGTATAATCGTTCAAATCGTTCACAAAAGCTCTAAGACTTCATTAATTTTACCATTTTTCTTTATTATATTTTTAAGTCTAAAATTGCAGTTTATTATTTTGTTAGCTGTCAATACTAATAATCGAAAACAAGTTTGATCTTCACAGTTTTTCGGCGATGTTAGCCAGACGCCATTATTATTTTGTTATTTTTAAGTATTATCACTTTTTTGTTTGATGTTATGTCATGAATACTTATGATATTCTAAAATATTATGTTTAAGTATATTTTAAAATAAACTTTAAGAAAAGCTTCATTTTGCATTATATTTTTCACTACATAGCAATAAAAAGAGAGAGACATAGAGTTAATTAATACTTAAATTAAGTAAGCGATAATCAACGTAAGTAATTTAAGCGAATTTATTTTTTATGTTTTACAGAACAATATATTTTATAAAAATTTACTCGTAGAAACAAACATTTTCAATATTTTATATTTATTATTTGTTGACTACTAGCCGCCGAATAAGTCATCATAATCATTATAGATAGAGCCTGCCAAAGTCCACTGCTAAACATAGGTATCCCAAAAGATCACATCATACATGCCATAATTGCCACACTTTGCAGGCGTCGGAAACCGCAGTTTCTGTTGTTTTCTAGTCATTATTAGGATAACGCTGGTGCTCAGCCTGGTTTGTTTCCCCCTGTTGCCTCTTCGACACCCTCGGAAGGATATAGGGTAGTTGGTATTCCTACGCCGCCACTACACATTATTCCTAAATAACATACATACATAAATACTCACGTTTGTCAACCAGAGGGGTGGGCAGAGAGTACGGACTTCTATTTGTCACGATACTGAAACACGTCTCTCGCCTCCTTTACATCCATGTACCTATTCATGTATATGGATGTAAAGGAGGCGAGAGTGTTGTAGTAGTGCGACCGCTGATCATGAGGTCCTGGGTTCGCATCCCGGGTTAGGCCAAAAATTAATTATTGTTGTATAGTATGGTATAGTATGTATAGTTTTTCCGCCAAGAAATTCTCAGTAAATGCCCGGAGTCAGGAAGTTGGCGGTGTCTCACGCCTCGGAAAGCACGTAAAGCCGTTGCTCCTGCGCCTTATCTCTCTCTGGTCGTGTCGGTTTACCGTCCCATCGGATTATGAGAGTGAGGGAATAGAGAATGCACGTGTGCTTGCACATACACTTGGGCACTATAATCCTGTCCTGCGCCGATGGCTTGTTTTCGTTGAGGTAGGCCGCCGTGGCCGAAATTCGGTCTGGAGGACATTATTATTATTATTATACCCACTCATACATGCTCGTCGGTGTTAAAGGTACTCCTAATCTGGCCCATTTTCAATTTATCGTATGATCGCCGAAGGTTTGTACGTGATTTATGGTGTTGCCCATATCCTTATTTCCCTCTGTCACCACTTACAAAACCCACGGTATGATATGTGCTAGTGGATATTCCTACACGGTCACTTCATGGTGGACACTTATTTCAAATAAAATGAAATAAAAAGTAATACTGTGTTAGTAGTAGTAATGAATTATTTATTTGTTTAATGCATAACGTTATTGTAATGTTGGGAAGTATCAATGAGAAGGAGACTTATTGATCTGTCTATGTCTTTAATTATCCTCTTCACTTATTCTACCTTAGAACTAATATACTATATCTTCATGGGGGCTACACGACGCCACGCCTCCCGCGAACAAAAAGATATAAAAAATGAATACTTACAGTTTTTTTATCCTCGAGTCGGGTGGCCATATCACCACTCCCCTCGCCTCATAGAAATTCCTAATATAATTGTATGATATATATACAACGTACATATTTCACATAATTCAGTAATACATGACATGTTCAAATTCTCGAAAATCTAGTATAATTATATACGTTACAGGGATAAAAAAATATTTTGTCCATTTAAGACAAGTTTATTGAATAATGGTTCTCTAATTGAACTCTTTATTTTAGTGCTTAATTGCCACCGCAATTAACAGTTCTTAATTCAAATGTTGAGTTTTAATTTGGTTATTAATCGTCCAATAATTCATAACTTGAATTTGATTTTTAGAATAAAGAAACTATGCTACATTATTTTATTTAAAATTATAATAGGAGAGCGAGTAACATTTGGCTACAAAAACACGAATTATTTTGTATTAGCTCCGACTGTGTTTTGATTGTTCCTACGTCTCCGTAACCGCATTCTTTTCTTATCTCGAGGCAATCGGATACTTTCCGCTGCGAAACTACGGCCTGAAATCCCAGGGTCGCATGGGACCGCTTCTAGACCTCCATTCAGAGCGTCTCCTATCGTATCTTCAAACATATCGCAAAATCATGTTACATTGGATACCTACGTATAAAATAGGAATAACCGGAAGGAATAACCCTTTCAACCATTGGACAAAGCGAAGCTCGGTGGGTAGACCGAGTCTTTTTACGTGGTAGAGTCATGCTGCAGTTATATTAATAGTATAGTTGTAGCACGAATGGGTCTTGGGTCGGCTCGAACGGGGAAGGACCACGCTCTCACAGAATACCAGCGTGAAATAGTAGCTTAATGCTGCTGTATTTCGTATGGTGAGTGTAGACAACCGGTGACCCTTTTTGCTGGAAATGAGGCATTCCATCTTAGTCCTCACAGGTGACAACGCATCTGCATTTTGATTCGTAATCGAGGATAGATGTAAATGTCTATGGGCCACAGCAACCACTTACCATCAGGTGGACTGTGTGCTCGTTTGTCACCCTATCCTATAAAAAAAATAAAGACACAGTGGAAAGCCACGCCTAAGAGGTTAATGGTGGTTTCAAGAGAATTTTAAGATTCAAATTACTGATTTTGAACCGACCCAGAATAAGAACACGGATGCCGATCTCGAGTTCTATTCCTCATGCTTTCGACCACAAGACCAACAAAGGCAGTGATTCGCTGGCATAAAAATACCAACGCAATACGAGTACATTAACTTCCATTACGCAGCGCTCGTTTTAAATGGATGAACGTTAAAATCGCTTTCAAATATGGAAATATATTCGAACGAAGCTAAAAAGTAACGCTTGCGGTAAGTAGAAATTAAAAAAAGTAAAAAGTAGTTATTTCACCTACCGGTTGAGGCTGAATTTCACACACATATTTTTAGCTTTTCCCATTTTTGCGATGGAATTTCTCAGGGGAGTCTTTCATTTTGATACATGAATATTTTTTGCCGACTCACCGGAATGTAACAGCAAAAAAGTTGTATAGTAAGAATGGCACGCATATTTTTAAAATAGAAAAGCTTCCAACAAAAGCCAATGGATATAAATGGAAACAGATCGCAATATTTGGTTACTGACCGATTTCTATAAAAGAGGAGGTTCACAATTTAACGCTGCATTTTAATTCTCAATCGAAAAATTAATATACAGGTCTTATTGGTCACATACCATTATGTGGACTGAATGCTCGGTTTTACCCTTAGTCTATAAAAAGAGACTAAATAATGCTGATTTTTTATGTATGGTGCTTTTAATTAGCACACGAGTGACCTGTTTATGTTTTTAATCATTAAACCCTTACCACATTGATTGGTAGCGATGCAACTGTATCGCCTTATAATAGAGGTTGTACCTATATCAAACCTTCGTAAATCGCTTAATTTGATGTCCTCCTCCTGCACGTCTCAAAGACGCTTCGACGGTAATCGCACGTCGCAATAGGACATACACGTAAATAAATGAATTATATATGTGAAAATAAAAATAGCATTAACACAGACCACTATACATACCGCGTACTGAAATGAAAGGGTTCAGTGAGAATCAAAAGCAATAAATTTAATTAAACATCCTAAATATTTTCAATTAGACGAGGCTTATTGGCAATTAACTAACTATGTTTGACAAGTCGTCTCAAAAAGTCTTTCACAGCATATCACTTCGAAGGGATAATCCGTCCTTTAAGCTGCTCCTAAAAGTTAAAACGAACTTTTACATATCACGTAGATTTTATTACATTTTGAATCGAATTTCCCGCGTTTTGAATACTTTACAACACTTAAGGATTTTGATGATTACAAGAAACTTTGATCGTTGCCAAGTGGCAGCGGCGTAGTAGAATCCGTCACCTTATTTCATATCGTGGACGTAAAAAAAGACTATGGGAAGTATCAGAAAGATCTTATAACTTCCTATAGATGACGGTAAGACAGCGAAGCGCAGCAACATCAAAGGTGCGAAACGTCCGGTACTGCGATCTCCAATCCATGAGCTTGGCGATTAAGGCATATTCTCCTCACAATGCGATAGGTCCATGTCCAACTGGAGACATTTACGGACCAACTATACTAGTAGTAAGAGTAGTATGGAAATTTTGATGTTTAACTTCATAGTTTATTCTGGTTCCCTTCCATTTTTTATATCGTAACCATTTTTGACACACAAACACATAGTGCATGATGGTTAGTGAATGCCACGTTTTTCACCCCCGAGGACTAAAATTGAACGCTTCTGCTATTTTAAGCTGGTATCCTGTGAAAACGTGGTCCTTTCCGGCCCATTTATGGTATAACCATAACATATAAGTAGCATGGCTCTACCACGTAAAAAATAGGCATTTGTAAGTAAGTGCTTGAGGTAAAAATAAAAAAAAACACAGTCTATAAAAGAACGTTAATAGGAAATTTTATTTTCCCATTGACAGAAACCTTTTGTTTCAATTTGCAAGTACCTTAATTGGTTGGGTTAATTCAGAATGATTTTCATTAGATTTTTGATTTCGTCTCGTCATTCTGTACAATACCATACCATAGTAGTACAATAATAATATGACGTGGATATCACGTGACATAGTAATAATATAATGTGCTATGTTGTTTTTCATGTATAATGAATGAAAAAATTGCGGGAAAGAATGAGATTATTCAAAACAAATTGCCTTAAATATTTTCGTTTATTTCTTACACCTTATCGCTCAGTCACTGTTACTTTTTGCCTCCCAGCCTTGCTTTAATCTCCCGTTTCCATTTTTAAATTCACTAATACATAGGAGCCATTTTAGTTCCAAATTACTATCAACAATTTCGACTAAATAATAGCTGCTCAATAGAAGTAGTGATTCAATATGTAGCTATTTAATTTTTTGTACGTCACATAAGCAAGTGCTTTATAACGGTCCTATACGATTGTATAAACAAGGTGTGTAAAGTAGCCGCAGATAATAAAATGCACTGTTTTCTTTAGCGTAGGCAAATCCTTATAAATACTATCCACTGCTTGGGCAATAAGAAGCTTATAACAAACTATTCCGAATAAAACCCCACGGGAGTCACTGTCAGTTTCATAGAAGGTTTGCTATCGTAATAAATTGAGACCATTTCAAAGTCATCATATCCTTAAATGCTCCAGCCCGCTGCACGGTCACTCTCAGTTTCTACACTCATTCGTCCTTTTACCTATACACGATAATTAGGAAGAGTATGTTCACAAACGTTACCACCTACGAGCTGTTCTAACGAACACGACTTAGTATTGTATCTCTTAGGTTGGGTATCGAGTACGAGCTAAATCGAATGAGCCTCTAATTGATGTCTTTGCACAGACACTTAAGATTCAATAATATTTAGAGCGCAGTTGATAACTTTTTTAAACGAAATTGTAGAGAAAAGGGAATTTAAACAAACATCAAATAAATAGGCTACAAATACCTTCGAAAATCCAGATTTATTGCCTCAAAGCGTCATATTGTCGTATCATACTTCGCGGTACAAAATGAATAGATTTACGCTTTAACAACGTTGGGATATATTGAAAACTTATTTCCAAAGTGAGTACTATGTCGCCGAAACAGTGCAAATTTTGAAAATAAAAAATCATCCTCAGCGTGTAACTGTTTAGTGTGGTTTTTGAAGTGGCGCCATTACTGGCCATTTTTTTCTTCGAAGATGTAGATGGCATGATAAAATACTTTTTGGGGCCAGAAATTGACAAATTGAATTTGGGCGAGCTTTAGTTGCAGCATGATTGCACTACGAGCCACACAAGCCGTCCCAAAATCGATCTTTTGTGCACTTGTGCACAAAGTTTAATAATTGTCTAATCAGCCGTATCGGTGATGTAACTTAGCCTCCCCGTAGCTACGATTTGGACTTGTTCTGTGCGATGCTTAATTGCTTATGCAAAACGCTTCTTATTCAGTAGGACAGTTCAAAAAGAAGCAGATTTAGTGTGCACTCTGATAATAATAATAATAATTATTTTAAAATATACACAATAAAAATACAGATACTAACTATTTATACATATATTCATACATAAGCATACATATACTCTATCGACAAAGAAAGACAGTGTCTTTTAAACTCTGACATTGTTTGGGCCTCACAAATTACAGCAGGAAGAGAAATTCATAACCTGTAAAATACTGTCAAAGAGTGAGAATAGAACTTAGTTCTGGTGGAAGGTAATATCAGAACAGTTTTGAAATGTGATCTGTAAATTTGGGGGAATGTACAGAGCGGAATCGATCGCGTAGATACACCGATGATGTTGGTTTTATAGTATAAATGAAAGAGGAGGCAAGGGATTCGGGTATTCCTGTGAAGCCGGAATGGGAGCCACTTGAGCTAATTGCGATAAGAAGAGACGTGTTCATACATTTTTAGCCCGAAAATATAATAAATACATAAATTTCGCTCATGTCTGTCTTTGTGTTGTTTTTAACCCCGACGCCAACAGAGGGGTGTATCTGTGTAACTGTGTCTGTCTGTGGCATCGTAGCTTTCAAGCGGATAAACCGATTTAGATTTAGTTTCATTTTTTTTTGAAAGGTGTTTGAAAGGTGACTTGATCGAGAGTGTTCTTAGCTATGATGTAAGAAAATATTTTCAGTCGTTTTGTTTGGAGGTTTTCTTGAAATTTTCAATTTAATATTATTATACAGATAAAAGCTTTTCCTGCTGCTTTCCCCTTTTAAAAATATTATTTATCTCTTTTTGGTTTTGTTACGAGCTTAGGTTCGTGACAATAAAAGCTGCCGATTGAATTACCAAAATTGAAACTTTAATTACTGAACACCAATTAAAACTTTAAACACACCAGTAATTAATCACACTTAACTAAAGTAGTTCAATTTATTTGGCTTCGAAGTCTTCGCTTGTGTCGCAAATTCAATACTGTCGCGGTCTGGTCTGGTCGCAGCCTTTAACGGCTTTTCCACCGATTCCTTTTCCACCGAAACATCTACAATGTTCCAGCAAATACCGGTCTCGACCGACTAGAAAGTTTAGTTTTCTAGAAAGCTTAGTTCTTCTATTCGATACTAGATGGCGCTAGTGGGGAAGTTCTAGAAAGATCTTGACGCTCCTATTTCTGCTTGATACCAGATGGCGCTAATAATCACCTGGCATATACCGCGCGCTAGTTATAGCGCGCAACAGTATACTTACCATTCAATTCCATTATCTCTTTAAGAGTATTTAAGCATCAATCATCCGATTATGAATGTTTTACATTTATTATAAATGTAGAAATCACAATTAATCATCATCATTTCTACAGCACTTCTAAAGCCAACTGCTGTACTTACGCGTCCTGGCCCATAGATTGACTGGTAGGGATCCTCCCTATTTGTCGTTGTTGGCACTGCAGTTTTTATCATTTAGAGTCGTTACCATGCTTGATTTCTTTCTGTTGCCCACAGAATGTTATGGAGTGGAGGGTTTTCTTACGTCGTCTCTATATCTCTTTTACGTCTGACGTAAAATAATAAGAACGGTGATTGCGATTGCCTACAAAAACTGATGCTTAAACAACCACCAATGAGGGAAATGTGGTATAATGTGATGTGAAGTACATTACAGCCTATGAAAGTTCACCGCCGAACATAGGCCCTTCCTATGAATTGCTTCATGGAGGGGGGGGGAGGGATGCTGCTGGCCATCTCCAGTTTTATTTCCCTCTGTCAACTCTTACAACACCCACGGGATGATATGAGGTAGTGGTTATACTAACGCCGCCATCACATAGTAGTAAACGATTAAATGAAGATATGAAATGTTAATGTGAAAAATGCTCCTCAACAGGATATCATAATTCAAATGAAATTAAAATTTAAATCTAATTATCCCAATGTGCGACGACACTGATCCTTAAATTAGAACTCGCGTTTTCACTAATTGCTGGAGATATTAAGCCGCTTCATTTCATATGCACGCTCGTTTATACAGATTATAAGAATACGTTGCTTAATGTAAATTCACCTTAATTACGCAGTTAGATATTCAATTACAAAATCATCTTAAGGTTATCATTGAGACAAGGCCTGGAGAAACAAGCACCCAAAACCATCAGCCTTTCTAACCTAAACGGCTCATCTATAACCCCGCTTGCCGATCAAGTTTCAGCTGCGGACAGTAGGGTGAGTGTTGCCGAAATACCGCTAAATACCGACACTCCTCTCTTATGCTCTTGCACGTCTTCTTATAGCTCCAGCTGTTTCCCGTATTTGTTTTGTTTTTATTTCCAGTTACATCACTTTGATTATATTCACTTCACTTTTTATACGTGGTAGAGCCATGATGCAGTTATATTAGTAGTATAGTTGTAGCACGAATGGATCGGCTCGACCGGGGAAGGACCACGCTCTCACAAAATACCAACATAAAATAGTAGCATAATGCTGCTGTGTTTCATATGGTGAGTGTAGAGTACCGGAGACCCTTTTTACTGGAAAAGAGACATTCCATCTTAGTCCTCACGGGTGGGGGTCCTCACTATGGGGTGGGGGTTCTCACTATGGGTCGCAGGAACCACTTATCAACAGGTGGACTGTGTGCTCGTTTGTCACCCTATCCTATAAAAAATCACCACTTACCATTAGGTGGGATGGTAGCTAAACGCTTGCTTAGAATAGTAAAAAAAGAATTGACTGCTTAAAAGAGCATTTCATTTGACATGTGCGTGTCGCCTGTACTTCAGTGGCACAAAAGGCCTTAGCAAGTATGTTCCATTTATTCCTGTTTTATCTTATTCATAATTTTAAAAGAAAAACGCCTCACTAGTACAGAGTGACGTAATTATTAGTAAGGTCACATATTATGTAGCACACCGTAGAAAGACATAAGAGATTTTCATAAACCCATGTATGAACTAGATTACTTGCTTTTCGGCTGGGTAGAAAGTCAGACCCCTTTCGAATTTTCAATTGAGTGTGCACTGCTTTTTTACTTATACTTAGTAAGTTTTTTTATTCGAATTTCTTTAGAATTAATTATATTTGTAGTAGAAAAGGCTAAGATTGTATTTTTGTTAACGTCATCTAAAAGTATAGTAAAAAGGTTTTTTTATAGGAATCACCATACGAAACACAGCAGCATTAAGCTACTATTTTACGCTGGTATTCTGTGAGATCGTGGTCCTTCCCCGGTCGAGCCGACCCATTCGCGCTACAACTATACTAGTAATGTAACTGCAGCATGGCTCTACCACGTATAAAAGTTTTATTTCCATAGTGGTTTCATAAAGTAGCAACACGTTTTTTCTTTTTGGGTTAGAGGGATGCAGTGAGATACACAAGCTAATATGGTGATCCGTTGAGCTATAGGTGGGCGAACGGTTAGTGAACGAAAGTGGAAGGGATAGGAGCTACTGCAGATTTGATACAAATACTATGCAGCTCAATAAAAGGATGGAAAGCACAATCGAGATCGGCTTATCGAATACTACACGCGACTTCTTGTATTTTTGGTAGATTTCATCGCTATCGAAATGCATCAAAACGGTGTGCGTTAGCAAATCTAGCAAGCGTGTGCTGCTTTGATTTTAAAAATTGAAAAAATTAGTTTTTTAACACTTAAATTCTCCAATTTTCCCAAAAATCTATGTAAATAATAAAACTTTAAAGGAGATGGTCAAAATTGTATGTACCTGTGCCCCAGACTGTACAGAGATGAAATCTATATCATTTGATAGTACAGATCTTCTATATAAAGAATTAGAAAAGTGCCTGTAGCTATACGCAGTAGTGGACAGAAGTTATGAAGATTTAAAAAAGTTGATTTTGGCAGTCGGTTTTTATCATAATTACACAATGCAGATATTAATAAAGTTACAATTCATGAGTGTTACGCAGGTTAATGCATATGCATGATGATTTGGATGTATCCTAACTGGTTACAACAAGGACAGCAGTTTTTTAAGTCTTTGAAATTATTGTCTGTAACTATTTTTTGTAACATAATTATATTAATACTATTATTGATCGAAGTATATTAGACAGAAAATAATTAAACTTATGTATTACACCTGTAGGGGGTATTTTGTGAATTGTGACCCTCTACATATAATTGATATGTAGTATATTAATGTAGGTAGTATCTTCTACGTTACGGGATGTGGTAATTAAAACTGTGTCCGTTTCCGTAGAGAGCGTTTATTGTACTCAAAATACTTATGAATAAAAAATGTAATTATAGTGAACGTGTCGCGCGCGCAGGCGCGATATCAGCATTATTTTCTAAACTGTTGAAATATCATGTACTTGCTCGTACATCTTGCCAATTTTATAAACAAGAAGAAAGTTTAAGGCGATGAACCCCTATTGAGTTTACGGGCAGCCGTAGCGATCACCGCATCCACACTATCGATGTCCGAGACCCCATGCTCCGATGAATGTCCTTGGGTTGGCTGCTCGACATTGTTGGGGTCTGGCTTGTCGCGAAGATTCACGCTGCAGCCTTGACGTCTTCTTTTCAGCCGGAATGTCCCCCATGCAATGAAGGCTACAATAATAAATCCGACTACGGTGTACAACACATAGTTGTGTGTGTCATGTGTGAGTGATTGTACACTCAGTGTTTGTTGCTGTTCCTTGACCTTATCAATGTTGTTTTTCAGCTCTTGTAAGGCGTCTTTATGATCTTCAGGTCCAAATGTATGATTAAAGTCTGTCAGTATGTGGTTCAGGCTTGATTCACGCATGTACATTCTTTCTTCACTGCCTGTTAGTTTCAACTCGCTGTGATAGTCGTTGCGAGCATGAATGATGAAGCTTTCTCCCTTGAGCATACACCCAAGTCCGAGTAACATAATCCCCGTGCCGTGTAAGTGCTGTGACGTCACTCCAGCTGGGCAGAAAATGCGCATCGTGCAGTCTTCGCAACAGGAGAACAGCCACGCGCCACGATTGTGTAATCGCACCCACCTGTCGTTGCAATCCAATACTCTTGTGCGGCATGTTGATGAGTCGCCATTGTTTAATATTTGCGCTTCACATAATGTATCGGCTACCTTAATGTTGTAAATAGGTTGATTGATAGCACATAACATTTTGTTTTCTTGCAGATTTAAGCATGATGATACATCTCGGTTTTCTAAGGGTATTATCATGTCCCCTTTTAGGTTTACAGCAAGGTATTCAGATGTGAGTACTATAGTTTTCTCTGTGTGTCCAGTTATTTGCGGAATAGGAATGATGTGGTTAAGTTCATATTGTTCGTTGTTTATTAGCGGTAGCTTCACTTCGAATATTATGTATGCACTTGTTAAGCGCACGTGCACTCGCGCCAGCTTGTATAGGCTTCGCGTGCAATGGCGTGTGTTCACACAGGGTAGCGATAACTCGCTTGGTAAATGACCGGAGATGATGTTGAGCTGATCTTCAAATTGGTTGGGCTTGATGAGATGGGTGTCAACTCTCCCGTCCTTCACGTCAGTTACTAGGTCTAGGAGTTGCTGTTGTATTTGTCGTATGTTTGAAATGATCAAGTTCACGGCCAGAGCGGTAGCTGTTATGTACATAGCATTGTCATGGCTGAGTTGTATGCGTTTTTCCGTTTCAGCGAGATGATTGTCGATGATACGAAATTGTGTGTTCATTACTTCCTCGTTTCTTTTTAGAAGATTATATTCACTTTCGATGATCGATGTGTGATTTTTGTAGAGATTCAATAGATGATTTTCGTTTGACTGGATTATGTTGATATCCTTCACGTACTGATTGGCAAATCTCTCATCCAGAGTACCAAAAAGGGAGTTTGCTAGGTATCCTATTCCATTCACTAGTCCTCTTCTTCTTCGAGACGGTCCATGTTCTGATCGTAAGATATCGTTATAGTGTTGAATTTCGTTAAGTTCGTGTTGAAACTGGGATGAAATTGTAAGATAGGCTGCTTCATTCTTGCATAATGTGTTCAAATGGTTGACATAGTTTTGTATGTTGTCCAAACTCCGCCAATATGTCGTCATGTTGTAGTATACAACCATTTTCCACGTATCTTGAATAATCTGCACATCAGACACCTTGTCAAAATAAACGACTCTTGAACTGCTAAGCCTTGTTATGTTGATCATTTGTTGCGTAGTAGGTCCAACACACATCGAAAATATAAGTAGTAACGTACAAAAAAGGTTGTTGAAGTGTTTTTTGCCGTTGTTGTTTCTTCGTTTTCTTTGCGTATTTATTGCAGGCTTCGTAGTGTCAACGTCAGAAGATGCAGTTGTATAAGATGACGGATCCAACGGAAGGCGTGACAATTTTGTAATCGGTCGCTTCATATTACTTGTTTTAGTTTTCAGTGTGACGACTCGTACCCGGCCGTCCGCACCTGGGTGAGTCTCCAACACCCGTCCCAGGATCCATTTGGCAGGAGGAATGTTGTCTTCTCTGACGATAACGACGTCCCCAACTTCTAAGTTTTTTAGTAGGGAAGTGCCATTTGCTTCGAGTTTGTAGAGTTTGAAGATAGTCAGTAGACCACCTTCTCCAGAAGTCCTTGTACATTTTCTCCGTAAGTTGCCATCTTGTAGAGAAGGTCATGTCATTACCCTCAGCGGATAGTGGTGATTCTAGAGAAGGCTCGCCGATTAGGAAGTGAGCTGGTGTCAAGCAGTCAAGGTCTTCGATATTCTCTGACAACGCCACCAAGGGGCGAGAGTTGAGACATCCTTCAATCTGCGCCAACAGTGTAGAAAATTCCTCGAACGTAAGTTTTTGATCCCCAAGTACTCGTTTGAGGTGATGTTTCAGGCTTTTTACTGCAGCTTCGTAGAGTCCACCAGCAGTAGGCCAGGAAGGAGCGTTAAAATGCCATTCAATGCCCCACTCTGATATGTTAGTTATGACGTCATTGTTTATGTAGCATTGTAATGCCTCCTTTCGTTGTTTTTCCAATGCTCTTGCTGCGCCCACGAAGTTGGTGCCGTTGTCGCTGTAGATGTGACGAGGCTTTCCTCGGCGGGCACACATTCGTTTCAAGGCGTTCAGAAAAGCCACTGTGCTGAGATCGGAGACAAGTTCGAGGTGAAGAGCTTTTGTGCACAGACACACAAATACAGCTACGTAGGCCTTCATTGTCTTTATTCCTCTGCCCTTGTTAGCCTTTACCTCCACATGCCCAGTGAAATCTACACCGGTGTGTGTGAAAGGCCTTGATGGTGTGACGCGTGGAGGAGGTAAATCACCCATAAGTTGGTTGTTGTTGATAGTTTTGAAGCGATGACACGTGATGCACCGTATAAGTCGTTTTTTCACTGCTCTCAAACCGCTGATAATCCAATATCTGTTGCGTAGATATGATAGAGTTAGTCTGGCTCCACCATGCAGGGTCCTCTTGTGCGCTTGGTCGATCAGTAACTCCGTTAACCTGTCATTGTAAGGTACGATAATTGGATGTTTTTGTTCTTGATTTAAGTTGGCATTTTCCAGACGTCCTCCTACACGTAAGATTTCGTGTTTGTCCAGGAATGGATTTAAGTTTAAAATACTGCTTGTTATTCGCACTTTATGATGTTTATTGAGTTGTGCAATGTCGTCGGCGAAATGATTAGTTTGTATAGCCTTGATAATTGCATTATGTGCGTTCTGCAGGTCACTCGTTGCTAAGTACGATGACCGCATGGCATTGTTGACGTCACGTGCATTGTTTATGAACCGAAGTATCCAACTTAGGATTCGAGTTACGCGTGCCATACAGCTGTGTTTGTTTAAAAGTTCTCCGATTAATGGCATCGACCTTTGTGACACGCAAACTTGTTTGACCTTTTTCTCTTCAACAGTTGTGTGGAATTGGTCTTGAAGTGGGAGATCGTTGTCCTTTAGCCAAATAGGTCCCCACCATAAATGATGATTCGCCAGTTGTAGTGGAGTTAGGCCTCTGCTGGCACAATCTGCTGGGTTATATTCAGACTTGACGTGCCTCCAGCATCCCGATGGCATGATGACAGTGATCTGTGTTACGCGATTAGCCACAAATGTAGTCCATCTTGAAGGCCCCCCCTTGTAACCAACCCATCACGATCATAGAATCTGTCCAACCGTGTATTGTTACAATCTGTGAGTTTATTGACTCTATGACCTTTTTCATAAGTCGAGACAGTAGTAGGGCACCGCATAGTTCAAGCCGTGGTAAAGACGGGGGTTTTCTTAATGGTGCGAGCTTAGTTTTTCCCGCCACCAGCGTGATAAATTGTTGCCCTTCTTCACTAATAGATTTACAGTAGATAACGCAGCCGTAGGCTTTCTCGGAGGCGTCACTGAATCCGTGTAACTCGATGGGTTGTTTAGTGTTACCAATCCAGCGTTGTAAAGCGATGGTATTGATAGTGGGCAATTCTTGTTGAAAGGTTGTCCACTCTTGTTGTATGTCTTCCGGAAGAGGTTCATCCCAATTTGTTGAAGCAAGCCAAGCTTGTTGAAATATGAGTTTTGCCTTCATTGTTACCGGAGACAGCCAACCAAGTGGGTCATATAATTTTGATAGATCAGAGAGCAATGTCCGCTTCGTTGTGACGTCACGTGTGTTACTAAGTGGCGCCTTGAATGTAAACTGATCAGTGTGCGGATTCCAGGTTAAGCCGAGTGTTTTGTTACTCTCTGCGTCCTTGAAGTCAAACATATTCTGGCTTATGAGATGTTCAGGTAAAGGTTGAAGCAATCTGGGGTGGTTACTAGCCCATTTGCGAAGATTGAACCCACCGCCTTTTAACAGGTCAATCAATTGGTTTTGAGCGTCTTGTGCTTCTAACATGTCGTTGCTGCCACCAAGTAGGTCATCCACATACAGCTGGTGAGTAAGGATCTCTGCCGCGAGAGGATAGCGGTGTCCATCGTCCATTACGAGTTGTATTATGGTGCGCATTGCCAAAAATGGTGCAGCTTTGGTACCATATGTTACAGTGCACAGTTGGTATTCTTTGATGAGATCTGTAGCAGAGTCACGCCATACAATTTTTTGCAGGTGTTGATCTTCATCGTGTATCAGTACTTGACGGTAAAACTTCTCAATGTCTGCAGTGTAGACGTATTGAAAGGCTCGCCAACGTAGAATCATAGATTGTAGGTCTTGTTGGAGGTTAGGCCCGCACTCCATGAGATCGTTCAAGCTTTGTCCTGTACTTGTCTTGGCAGAGGCATTAAAGACTACGCGCAATTTTGTAGTTGTTGAGTCCAGCTTTTGTACGCCGTGATGAGGTAAGAAGTAGCTTGGTTTATGGTGTTCAGTGCATAGCTTCATGTGGCCGAGTTGTAGATATTCGTCAATAAACTTCTTGTATGACGTAGAAAATGTTTCCTGTTTGGCCAATCGTTTTTCTAACTGCCGAAATTGTGCGATTGCCTGTGGCTTAGAAGTGCCCAAGGTTTGTTCGTAGTTTATTTTCATTGGAAGTCTGACTGCATATCGTCCGTCTTCTTTTCTTGTTGTTGTGGTTGAATAAATAGATTCACAGTATTCTTCCTCTGATGTTAGATTGTGATTGGTTTCGGTTATCTCCTCCATCTCCCAAAATCGAGATACATCGTCAAGATTAATGAGCACGTGGCAGTTGAAGGTTTTGATATTGCCCAGCAGTACCCAGCCCACTTTTGTCTGTTGAGCCATGGGTGCGTGTGAGGGTCCTCGTAGCATACCACTCATTACTATGTCAGCATACACTCCAGCGTCTAACAGAACGTCCACTGGTCTCGAGATGTTGAAGTCGGGATCCGCCAGTTGTATGTTCTGAATATGTGGCCAGTCTTGTTTTTCGAAGGTGTAATTAGGCAGGTTGCTGAGCATGTTGGCCATTACCATGGCTTCGATTGTAAATGAATGGCCTCCGTACAAAGACTCACAGTCTAACCGTACGGTTCCGTTGCTATGATGTGCTGACGTCCCTATGCCTGAGACTGTGGCGTTTCGATTTTGTCTTTGCAGTCCCAGCCGTTGCGCAGCATCTTCAGTTATTAGATTTATCTGTGATCCTTGGTCGAGAAGGCATCGCAATTGAACAGTCGATCCATCAGCTGCCATCACCTTTAATTGAACGGTCGCTAGTAGGACTTCGTTATAATTTCCAGACACGTGGTTTGCCTTTTGCTGTGACGTATGTGGCTTGTTGCTAGGTATAACGTTATTTGAGACCGCGATTTCAACTTTGCGGTAAATATCGTGCAATGTTGTGTGGTGTGCTTCTTTGCACACGCGGCATCTTTTGTTGGAGTTGCATTTATTGTCGTTGTGTAAGTACAGGCAATTGCGACAAATATGTAGTTGCGAAATTGACCTCATTTTGTCTTCCGGTGACATGTCTTGAAACGACTTGCAGTAGTGTAAAATATGATTGTTTTTACACAGCGGGCAATTTTTGTCTGTGCTTGTATGATATGCTCGAAGAAAACTACGCCTGTTGGTGTTGTTAAAGTCCTTCTTAAATTGAGCTGTTGCCTCCTTGTTGGTCGAATTGTTTGACTTGTTAGGTGTCTGTCTCTTCTTTTGAACAGGTTCAAGCGCAGTAAACTTGTTTTCCAAGAAGTTTATCAGCTCATCCAAGGAAGGTAGCTCTCTCGGAGCCTTTCTGATCTCCATGTAGGCTGCATACGTGTCGGAGTCCAATTTGCCAGTGAGAATGTGCACCAGGATCGGATCCCAAGTCGTTGTGTCGATGCCCAGATTGTGAATAGCATGTATGGTCTCGACACTTGTGTCATGTAGCTTCTTCAGTTCGTATGCATTCTGTGTTTGCAACGCCGTTTGTCCCATAAGGGTTTGTATATGTTTTGTAAACAAAAGTTGTCGGTTGTTGTACCTATGGGTGAGTATCTCCCAACAGGTGTCGTAATTATCAGCTGATACTGTAAGATGCTGTACGATGCGCTCCGCCTCGCCTTTAAGTTTGCCCTTGAGGTGCTGCATCTTTTGCGTTTTTGTCAACATGACATTGTTGTGGATGGCTTCACAGTAGAGGTCCATGAATGTAGGCCACTGGGTATAATTACCAGAAAAAGAAGGAATCTCAACTGTAGGCACTTGCTGATGCTGTTGAGATACTGAGTTAAGCTTACGATTCAAATCCCTTTTTGTAGTTTCGTACAAGGTTTCGTATGCAGAAAACTCTTCTTCGTAGCCTACATCACCGCCAGAAGTCAGGTTATCGATTTGCCAGTGGAGTTCGTCGATCAGTTTCCAGCGAGACTGCAGCGAATTCAGTTTGTCACAAATTTCCCACTTTTCTGTCAACTCTTTGGTGTTGATGTTTTTAATCACCCTAGAGAGCGCCCGGAAATTAGTGCGTTGTTGGCTAATGAACTCATCAGACCTTGATGGTACTCCAGTTTCCGCAGTTTTCACCTCGTAGTTCGCCAGCATGTCACGAATCGCTTCGTACCGCTTCTTTGTGGTGGTGTAGGTATCATTGATGAAATAGTCGTCATCCAAGTCACTGTCTGTTTTTTTTTAGAACACCATGATTCATGTTGAACACCTCCCATTGAGCATTCAAAGCATCCAACCTTTTCTGTATGTATGTTCCTGACTTACGTGAATCAGAATCCTTTTTGAAGTTAGCCTCAATTTTAAGGATAGATTCAATGATTGTTCTCTGTTGTTGAAGTAGGTTCTCCATGGTTTAAGAACGATGTTGTAAATAGTTGGTTTCAGATACGTGTGACTGCGACTCTTACCGTAGTATGCACCTCAATCAAGCTGGTGAGACCCGCTTGTGGGAGGCCAGCAACCAAAGTGACACTACAGATAGATTCACGAATTACTCTTTTTTTTTTTTTTTCAAATACACTTTACTGTTGAACTATTGTAGACGTAATATGCAAGTCTTAGTTCACGTCGAAAGCTCGAAGGACCAAAATGTAGGGGGTATTTTGTGAATTGTGACCCTCTACATATAATTGATATGTAGTATATTAATGTAGGTAGTATCTTCTACGTTACGGGATGTGGTAATTAAAACTGTGTCCGTTTCCGTAGAGAGCGTTTATTGTACTCAAAATAATTATGAATAAAAAATGTAATTCTAGTGAACGTGTCGCGCGCGCAGGCGCGATATCAGCATTATTTTCTAAACTGTTGAAATATCATGTACTTGCTCGTACAACACCGTTTTATAATCAGTGAGCACTCGCGTAGAGTTACGGCACTTATTAAATATAAGTAAAATACGATAAAACACAAATACGAAGGAAAAGCGTACCGAGAAACGGTGCGTAAGTCGGTAAACGTGAATCGGATCAAGTCTGACATTAACACTTTGTTTTGTTGCTTGACGGACGGATTTAGTGTTGCAAGTACAAAACTAAAATAACCCTACCCTATAATCTAACGCAACATGTTTAAGCTGTTGCTGTATTAAACAAATAAATAAAATCCTATCCTTTAGTGTGTTTTGATTATTTTGATGTATTAATTCATCAATTGAAGGCTTGTTTTCATTCCTAACATTTCATAAATAAAGTGTTTTTATGAGTTTAGATATTGTTTTTTACCTACTCAGATATTTTTAAGTATTATACGGCCACATTAAAGGTGCTATAGAGCGACTTCAAAGAGAAGAAATCACTTTAAATACTTTTAAACTTGGTTATTTTGCATATAACATCTGCTATGAAATGTTAATATTTATTCAAAATTCTTTTTTTATTCTTTTAAATTAATAGCAATAGTCTTATTTTTATAGCTTGGAGCACGTTTTGGCCATTTCATTTATTTCAAACTATAATTTCCAGGCGCAAAAAATTTACTAGATATAACCACAGTATATTAAATACAAAAACGCATGGAAAGTATTTGTGAATGAAATGAAATGCAAAGTGAAAAAATATTATTTAAAAATAAAAGTGAATAGATAAATGAACTTACAGTCCGCTGGCTACGGCATTCCAAGAAACCTTACAGCCAATACCAAGGTTACATCAATACCAAGGTTGAGTAAACGCCTTCTCTTTTTCCTGTGAAGAAGAAGAAAGAAGAAAATTCCGCGCTGACTTCTTACGTATTTATCAGTCGTTTTGGCTGTGTTTTAAATACTTATAATAATAACAAGTATTTGTTTAGTAACAGAAATGTCGCTCCTCTTCACGCAGTATTTCACACGGATAGTCATAAACTGGCACGCAAACCCAACGTTTTCAGGTAACAAAGCTAAAATTTTACACTTGCTTACACTTTCTGACCTTTGTTTGACATCACACTAGTGTGAATGGACCGGAGTGTGGCAAATAAACTTAATATTGGCGTTTTTTCGATTGGGACTAGAATGAAACGAGATGAATAATATATCCGATTCTGCGGTTTCGGGCACGGGTTGCTCCGATTACTATCGAATTTAGTCAGCGGCTTCGATATTACTTTCAACTTTGTAGTCTCTGATTGAAGACCCATAAATCTCAAACAACTTAACGAGGGAAGATTTTTTCAAATCATTATTTCTTGATCAACGTAACTTTTTTTCACTAAATTTAATGGTTTTTAATTTTGTTCAACGTTTTCGTGCGTAAATTATGACATAATTTTATAAATTTTACAGTAAATACATTTAGACCTATTTTTATAAAGAATATTCCCTAAGTGGTTTGACCGATTTAGATACGGTTTTGTGTACAAGTTTGACGACTAATAGGCGATAGTTATTAAATAAGTGTTATGGTGTTATTAGGGGATAATACGATCCGTAACTTTGTCAGAGGCACCTGTATGGGTGAAAAGGCAGGCCATCCGACGCTGCATAACTAAAATCTAAAGTACGCTGCTGGAGATGGCTATACGAATCGTGTCGCTCCTCCTCGCTCGTTTTCAACCTTTGCATATTCTGCTGGACATGGACGCGGGGTGTTCGACCGGATCCGTGTCATCTGATAGTGCGGCGGGTGTGAGCCAGTTGAGACGTTCGTGGGGTTAAGCAGCAGAAACAACTTACCGCATTCGCAACGTGGCGCGTTCGTCTTTGTGAGGAGCGCTATGCGCGCAAAAAGATCGTTGTTGAAGCAATCGTACTGCATTTCAAAGCCTGAATGCACAGACGGGTGGGAAAACTCACCTACAGACATACCCAGATTACGAGGCACGGGTGCTTTGGTAATTATTTGTGTAGGATCGGAAGGAAAGCGGCGGCGAACTGTTTCCACTGCGGTGGACTAAAATTCCGTGTCCCATATGCTCGCGGTATATCCAGCATGGAACCGAAAGTGGACGATCCTAGGCAACCAGATCGGGCGGAACCTCTTCCTGCCAGAAGTTGTGTCGGCGATGGTGAGCGGGGGTAATGCTTGGAGGGCCGTAGCTACCTTCTGTGAATCTGTTATGATTCAGAAGGAAGCTGCTAAGTGGGATCGAGAGAAGGCGGTTCCCACTGGAAGACAACGTCGCCAAGGCGTTAGTCAGCCCTCCCCTTGATGATTGTGTTCCATTACCTGATTTGGGGCCTCCGGAATTACGGGTGCTCGAGACGGGGCGGGGGGGCGAACGCCTGGAGATGTAACCCCCGAGGAACCACTTCCGAGACATCGTGATAGCACTGTTCGAGGGTGCTAGGTGCAGAAAAGACTCCCCCTGGGACATGCTTTTTAGATACCGTTTTCTGTAAAGGATTAGTAATTCATAGGTGATTGCTCTTAGATAAGTGTTATGATTTTAGCTCGCCAAGGGGGTGCTGTAACGATTTTTCCCCGAGACAGATTGACCAACTTAAATGTGGTTATTGATATTTTAGTTATCGATCGAATATGGATATCGCATAGCATATTTGGGTTCTTAGAGAGCTTTGTTGCCTTGCTTCAGCTTCCTCGATTTGTGACATGCGCAACGTACTTCTTAATCGCTCTTGCTCTTCCAACGCTATGCCATTATCTGGATTATTGAAGAGTTTTCTATGATTTAGGTCAGTTACTAGTGCGCCATATAAAGATAAATTGCATAAGCTTGCCTTTTGTCTTTTTTGTTTGTTTTATAGGATAGGTTGACAAACGAGCACACAGTCCATTTGATGGTAAGTGGTTGCTGTAGCCCATAGACATCTACATCTATCCTCGATTGCGAATCAAAATGCGGATGCGTTGTCATCCGTGAGGACTAAGATGGAATGCCTCGTTTCCAGTGAAAGGGGTCTCCGGTTCTATACACTCATCATACCAAACACAGCAGCATTAAGCTACTATTTAACGTTGGTATTTTTGAGAGTGTGATCCTTCCCCGGTCGGGTTGACCCATTCGTGCTACAACTATACTACTAATATAACTATACTATAGGCTCTACCACGTATAAAATTGTCTAATGTTTTAAGTCCAAGATGTATGTCCGCTTTATCCTTTGAAGTATCTTGTAATTTACGCACTGTAACGGCTCAAGCTGTGAGTGGAAGACTGGCAGTCAGGCGAGCTGGCAGGCCGGTACACCCTTGTGATGTCGTATTCCCGGCGAGCAGCATTGACTATTTGAGCTCAATGTGCTGACGCATTATCATCGACTAGTACGAATTAGTGTCAAGAGTTTACTTGGAATGGTCTGACAATACTATCAAAAGTGACTGTTTAGTAGTTATCTGGCGTCATGGAGACTTGATATGAGAGCAAAAGCGTTCTAGCTCCAATCATAAATCCACCCCAAAATGACACCGTTTTCCCACCTTTCTGAACGATCATAGTGACAGTTCTTTGCCTTTCAGAGTCTCCAGGTCTTCTCCGGGTACAGACACGTCGGTTCTCTTGATGAGTACTGATTCGAGATTCATCAACGATCAGACAGTTTTGCCAAATGTTTTCCTCCTCACCCTCTTAATTTTGCTGAGACCTAGCCCACTGCATTGCCTTGAATTCAGAGGTGCTGGCCAAGACCTCCGTACTCGTAGTCCAACCTGGTGTAAGTAATTCCGAATGGTCTGAGTACTACCTTCAAGTCCAGTTAAGTGGCCTTGATTTATGGGGTTACAGTCCGCCAGCTGGGATCGCAAACTTTTTTTGATATGTATACATCTCCCTCCTAATCATTAGTTGTGAAGAATTCTTTATGTAATAAGGTTGTCTGGAAGAAATGTTTTATAATACAGTTAAAAACAGCCTATTATGTTTGTTTCAATGTGTATTGTTGTACAATCTATACATATAATAAATCTGTAGAAAAGTCGTGCTTGTAATTCTAATATTTTCTGGAAAAAACAAGTCCAGGGGACTAAATAAAGGACACTGAAGCCAAATTAGAGGTTTTTGGAATTTTTGTCTGTCTGTCTGTGTATTAAAGATTCACGCAAAAACTACTATAAATTTCCATAAAATTTTCTGTACAGGTAGTTAAGGACCCGGGGATACTTATAGTGTACTTTTTATATATACTTTTTAATTTCTATTTTATGCGATTGATGTGTTTTATTAAAATAAATAAAATATATATATAAATAAAGCCAAAAATTAGTTTTTAATCGTTGTGTAATAAATTGAACTACACCGATAATCTACGATATTATTTTTGTATTCACTTTCAAGACAGTGCCATCTAACGTAGAATACAAAAAGTTGTGACATTTTGCCTCATTTTCCATTATAAAGTTATTTATTTAAAGGGGGATGCCCATATTAGGCCATCGAACGCCCAACAATGTGCATTTGTTAAAAAAATATATCTTTATTTATGGTTATTAATCGCGGTATTCATTTATCCTAAAACAATGGGAATATTTTTGCACAAATTAAAAGTACCGAAAAGATAAAAATAAAATTAGGTAAATACGTAATTCATTAGTCAGTGAATAAAATAAAAAATGTTGCCAATCACAAAAATCATTAAAAAATCGATTCCCCTTTTCAATCGATTACTTATGGTGTCATTATTACAATGCTTATATGATCTTTCGATAATTATTACGATGTTATGATATAGGTTTAAAATAACCGTTGACAATGGATATTTATCCAAAGCAGTCGATACGCAACCGTTATTAACCAAATGTTTACCGACTACAGACGAAAAAGGATGGTTATGTTTTTACTGTGTGTGCGGATTAGGCTATGTTGAATCGTTTTTTGCTATGGTGCTTAAAACGTAGGATGCATTTTATTATTGAGGGAGCTACTATCAAAGAATATTTTATTCGCTTAACTCGTAAAGTACTTGACCAACTTTAAGAATTCTTTCACCACTAGATTGTTATGTATAATTTTAGATATCTAATATAGGGTTAATTTTATTATTGAGGGCGCTACTTTCAATGAATACGTTTTTTGGCTAATCTCAAAAATTACTAGACCGATTTTGAAAATTCTTTCACCATTACATTGCTAATGAGGGCGTTAGCTGTGTGATAAATTATATTATTACAATAAATAATTGCGAGATTAATATTTTCTAAATAAATAAAACTAAATACCTACCTAAGATGTTCAAATCCAATTATTATTTTTACAATTTAAGAATCGTATTTACACACTGTACTTACTCAGATTGATTATTGTAGATAAAGAGGTAATAAACCTAAAGTAAAAGAGCTCCGCTTAAACGAAAAAACTATTTATTAGAATAAAACTAAATGTTGAAAAAAAGTGGTTCAGTGCGAGTCGGACTCGCAGGCCCATGAAGAGTTCAGTAGTAACAAGCATATATTTTAAATCGAGTCAAAATACCACTGTCATTATCGCCAGCAACAAATTATTTTGTTTTTCATAGTGTTTGTATAAATAACAAAGTTGTTTTTGCGGTTCCTTAAAATGTGCTACTTGTATCAAAAAAAGGACTATTATACATTAAAGGGGTTTCTGTGGTTTATTCATTACCAAAGAGAAAAAACTTATTGCGCAAAATAGGTTTTTATTAATTTCAAGTCATCAAAAGCGGCAGTCAACCATTAAAAACTAAAACAACCGTTGTTATAGGCTCGGTTGAATTCATTGACAACCTTCACATTTATAGTTATGATAATTAAACAAGCGAATTACTAGCTGATTTACCAAGAATTCTTTAGAGTATAACAAAACGCTACTGCACAAGTTAACTGTTATTCTTATCTGTTTTTAACATAACATTTAAAATGGAATCATGTTATGATAATTCAAGAAGTTAATTTCCAGCTGATTTACCACGAATTCTCTAAAGCATAACAAAACAATACAGCACAAGCTAACTGTTCTTAAAAATACATTTGAAATAGAGTTTCAATAAATAAAGGAAATTATATTTTAAAAAGCGTGCAGAACTTAAAACGCGTCAAAGATTATTCTTTTTATGATATTATTAATCGAATAAAAATCGATATCATTCCATAGATTTTATGACCGTTAAGTGGCAACATCGTATCCGACAGGTAGGCCGCTGTCACTGTTATGTCACAAGAATTAAATTACGTGTTGTTATCATGTTATTGTTTTGTTATAAAAGTAAAATGCAATTGTTGATCTCTCAACAATTGGTTCGAACACAGCAGGTAAATAGTTGGTACATATCACGATGTGGTATGTCTTCCTCTAAGAAATGCTTTATAACTGAGTTTACTTGAATAATATCAATATAATAATTGTAGCTTCTTTATTAGGTACAAGTTTCGAGTACAGTGAACGTGTAGTGTGGCACTCGCAAAATGCACCAATAGTTCGTCTTGAACATCTATACATCAGCTGTGGCACTGACACTTATGAGAATAAGATCACACACATTGTTTGTCTTCGATTTTCCACGTGAGGAATTATTTGCGCTACGTGAGGTAAGTGTTTAACATGTTTAACATTTCAATTTATTAAATGTGATCCATATATCTGATAATTATACATGTTTTTACACTGATTGTATATCAACTCAAGAACTTGTTTTATTTTTTCACATCTGCCCTAGCTGTATCTGACAAACATACTAGCTTATTTATGAGATTAACCAGTTTTATCAACTACCAAGAAAGGAGACAGTTGATTTTTCATTGTTTTTGGACTGCTGGTAGTCTGTCAGTCCTTAATTATTAAATAATATAGGGCATTAAATCCGTCCTTGTGCAGTAACATTTAACTTGATAAATATTTTATTTATATTTGAGTTTGAAATAAATCTATTTTATTTTTATTTTTTCACTTTGACTTCATTTTTTGTATTTTACATTATTTCAGTTGTCATGCCGTGTATATCATAATTGCTGGCAATGAACTGATAGAACAGCATCATGTTCAACTGCAGAACGGGAACCATCTGAATCATCTAGTCCATCCTCGTTGCAATCTGAAGTGAGTAATGTATTGCACCCAGAACAACAAAGCTTAGATCATACATCACACAGTGTACTGCTAACTAATTATATAAAAGCACAATGTTTTTTACCATGTTGTAACAGTTCCATCAGCATTGCAAGTATGTCTCTTTTGTGATTAACTACATTTTGCGATAACAAACATACATAGTGACAAGTACTATGTATGTGTGTTATACTTGGTAGAGCCATGCTGCAGTTATATTAGAAGTATAGTTGTAGCATGAATGGGTCGGCTCGACCGGGGAAGGAGCACCCTCTCACAGAATACCAGCGTGAAATAGTAGCTTAATGCTGCTGTGTTTTGTATGGTGAGTGTAGAGAACCGGAGACCCTTTTTACTGGAAACGAGAAAATGATTTAGTCCTCACGGGTGACAACGCATCTGCATTTTGATTTGTAATCGAGGATAGATGTGGATGTCTAAGGGTCGCAGAAATGTCTCCAGCAGATGGTGAATTTCAGTTAATGACAAGATATGCTAATAAATCCAGAGCCGTGACTATGTGTCGATATGGGTAGTAGGGGTGGTGAATGGCATTTTTAAAACTGAATTTAAAATATTTCATCAAAATTACTTTAACAGGGCTTCTACACATTTGATGATAGACTGCTGTGGCTTCTGCTATAGTTAATAAATTCCACACAAAAATAAGGGACAGGGATGATGCGGCTCAAATACTTGAAATAGTTCATCAAAATATGGAGACAAATAATGATTTTTCTGAGTATGCTAGGGAAAACAATCTAAATAGAGCTAGGGCAGGCAGACTTTAGAAATATAAATGTAGACTTTAAAATGTTAGGGAATTTCCTGTTTTAACTTACAGCGACTTAATATTAATTGCTTGTGTCACATACCAATTAAAGCAAGCTCGCTACTATTATGGTGAGCATATAAGATTTAATGGTTGCTACCGGATAGAACTCTGTAATAACCAGAGGAGCAGCATTATGGAAGGAATAAAGTTAAGCCCTAGCTGATCTTTACTTAGGGCTAGAATTGCAAGTCATCACTATTAGTCGTAAAGTGTATTTTATTATATAAATTCTATATAATATCTAATATATAAATTCTTTTTTAGGAAGGATGCTTGCTACTACCACCTGCTTAGGACCCTGGTAATTAATGAAATTAAAAACCCAAGCATACCACTGCAAGACTTCTAGACACAGTAAGTTCATTCTGTAGATCGGACAATAAATAAAAATTAAAAATCTGAAGGTACTCCGGGTTAACACTGACATTGGGACGTCGGTCACCTCAGTCTGCCGTAACCATGGGTGCTGGAAAGCACCCGAAATATCTGGAATTAAAAATCAAAGAAATAAAACGCGATAAAATCGATAAAAATAGTTGTTAAAAAAACTGCATTTGTGAAAATAAAAACTTCAAATATTTTCAAAACCCCGACTTTTTTTAAAGCAATTCCTTTACCATTTCATTGTTTTAATTGCATATTATCATATCTATATGCTTTTATATGTGGGCACTCATGGCCGAAGTGTCTATGAAGACTGGGCATGCCCCTTTATTAATTTGAAAATTCTAATGTGCATTTTTTAGTTTTCGTTACATTTTGATACATATAAATAAATTTTATAGTAACCAATTACTACTTAAATAGATAGTAGTGGCATCTATCGAAAATCATAAAATTATGGATGTTTCTAAGTTTAATTTCTAATCTATAAAATTTTTTAGTAGGTATTCGTTTTTTTATCTATAAATAAACTGATAAAAATTGCAATTAGTATGTACAAAACTATTACAATCCTTATAGTTTGAATAAAACGAGTTTTATATATGTATTGGTCAGATCTAAGAATTCATAACATCATAAACTAATCGATTATTGAAAATACAATGGCGGTATTTCATAAATTTTAACAGTGTTTGTTGACTATAACATGATATAGCTTGACCAAATCAATGAATAGAGATTGTTTGGCAATATTAACAACTAAACGCGACATTGCTATTTCTAGATGCTATTGTTAAATCGTAAAATAATTTCATTACACACCGCTAGTGGCGCTGATTGCGTTTATTTGATAAAGCAGAATTTATGCCAAATTTATGTTATATACAAACTTTATCGTCTTTATTGTGCAATAGAGCCACTCCAGTCGCACCTCAACTTATTGAGTCTGAGTACTAGAGGGTAAAGTTTTGGTTGTCATGGTTTTAATATAATAATAGCGCCATCTACTTACTGATAAATAAACTAATAACAAGTACATACACCAGGTATGTACTTGTTATTAGTTTACTTAACTCAATTCTATTAAATATGTAGTTTTTGTTGCAGTATCAAAAATTGTCATACCGGTATAGACCTGTGACCACGGTATGCCTATTTTATCATAATTGTCAATTTTAGCAAAATTACTAACAAAACTGTGTACACAAAACTTTGATTAAGAGAGAAGGTATTTAGTTCAATATGTTGTGTGTCAATTGGCATAGCAATATTGCACCAATTTCTTTTTGTATCAAGTCCGATATAAGTAATTGAAAATTAAATACACTATGAGATTTATGTATATCCATAATTGGTGCAAATAGTTCGTGATTCCGTTGATGCATCCTTTTTACTTTTAATGAGATTTATAAAGCAGTTTGTCATATATTAAGATAGCTTTCATATTTTCAGACATAACTATTAAAATTTTTGTGACAGTCAAGGTTGCATAGCTCACACTAGTAATATATAAGTCAATGAGCTCACATAAGTAAATGAAGAGGTTCTTACGAAAAGGTACTATGAATATCAAAGAAAGCAAATTTTATACACGGGTTTATTTTTATTTTAACTATGAGTAGAACTGCACTATAAGAATATTGAAAGTCATAATATGTATAAGCCTGTAATCAAAACGATCTAAACGTAAATTTCATAGTTGGTACGTAAGCAACGCAAATTAGATCCGCGCCGACTTCACTCATATTTTAACTGCAATTTGAAGTTTTGATTTACCACGTTCTCGGTGGTGAAGAAAAACGTCGCGGGACATATCTGAGATGTTAAAAAATATTTCGGAAATCATTCTTAGGCATAGATATGTGAAGTCGGTCACCCAGCGTTGGATTCAACTTAATCAATTCATTTTTACCTAAAACTCGCTGTGACCTGTGCCCAGTAGTGGGATGTATTTAGTCTGCTATTTTTTATTTTTAATAGGACTTTTCACTGCTGATCGTAGGCTTCCCCCATTGTATGACAAATAGACCGGGTATTTGCAGTAGTATTCGCGCTTGGCAAGCAGGTTGGCAACCGCAGCTCTTTATTACTTTGCGCTGTTAGCAAGAATAAGTTACTGATCTCCTCTTTCAGTTTCCCTCTGTCGCCTCTTAAGACACCCACGGGATGAAATGGGGTAGTGGTTTCTTTTTCGCGACCTCTACATGGTTAATATACTATTTCTACTCCCGTTCATCAATTGGATTTCAAATAGTTAATAAATTTAATGAAGTTGGATATTTGCCAACTGCGTATTTTTAATATTTTGAGCTATGATCAGGAAGACGCTGCTGCCCATGTTACGCAGATTTCTAGTCCTGTTCATGAATTTAGTTCTTCTCACACGTTCTTCGTGAAAAGAACTACATTATGAAATTTTGAAGTCTACTCGAACGTAAAAAATACTGGCATGTGGTGATAATCAATATTTAATGGGACCAATATTAATAAAGGCCATGAAATTAAACTTTATTTTATAAAGACTATATCAACTTTAATAATGAATATTATTAATTTTATACGTGGTAGGGCCATGCTGCAATTATATTAGTAGTACAGTTGTAGCACGAATAGGTCGGCTCGACCGGGGAAGGACCACGCTCTCTCAGAATACCAGCGTGAAATAGTAACTTAACGCTGCTGTGTTTCGTATGGTGAGTGTAGAGACCGGAGACCCTTTTCACTGGAAACGAGGCATTCCATCTGAATCTGCATTTTGATTCGTTATCGAGGATAGATGTAGATGTCTATGGGTCGCAGCAACTATTTACCATCAGGTGGACTGTGTGCTCGTTTGTCACCTTATCCTATAAAAAATATGTAAATAACGCATTTCCGATTCCAGGACAATTTTTTGTAAATAAAGACACATCAGAAGCCCAATATAAAAAAAATGTTGATTGACGTATGATATTTACGCGATTATGATAAAACTAACTGATGTGTTAATGTAGACTATAATATTGCCAATATAGACACAGATACTGACGTGTATCTACAAGTGATCCAGTTTTTCTAAATATAGTACAAAATAGTATTATCGATGTTTATTCAAGCCCAAGCGAGCGAAGCCGCGAGTAAAAAGCTAGTAAGGAATATATTCATTGATTGGAAACCGCATCAAAGTAGTTTACAATTTTAGTATATCTCACATTCCTTATTTTTCCACTAAATGTGAAGTAGCTAAAAATCTTTAAAAAAGGATAAATTAATTTCTAATCAAAAGCAAATTAAAACTACAATTAAAATATGACGGAGTTTCAAACGATCTTTCTTATGTTACTCGTATTATACCACTTTAAGGATAGAGTTGCAAAAATACACGCATAGTCTATATATACATTTGAACACCCTCTTCAACCGTTAAGGGTTATAAAATACGTATTCATTTATTTTAACTAAAGAATCAGTAAGTTTCGAGTTAAACGCCACGTAAAATTAGTTTCATAAAAATTAAAAGAGCCTATTTCATCCTTTTAAGGGTAAAATTTCCAAAATACTTTCTTGGTGGCCCTAATCCTAATTCTATGTCCAATAAGTTTTAGCTACGCGCCTAAGTACAATATTTTGTTACACATTTTGCACACTCGTTTTTAGGGTAGTTATTTGAGAAAATAAAAATTTTTAAATTTATAATTTTAATTCCAGAGTATATGTACCAATTTTAAAATTAAAGAAGACATTAATTATTTTCCTGTTTAAATTTGAACACTCATACGGGAGAAGGGGGGGGGGGGGAGATTGTTTTAAAAAAATCTTTAAATCCAAATGTATTTAGATTCTTTATATATTATTTGATTAAATATTGGTTTAATTAATTATGAATGCTTCAATGAACCGCAAACCTTGTCTTACCTACAGTTCACTAGGAAGCCTATTATTACTCTTAGCTTATTTACACACGCCTCAAGTGTTTAAATTTTGCGAGGCTTTTGTGACAATTAAATTTTCAAGTTAAATTTTCATTAAGACTGCTTACATACTGAGCGGTTGCCGCAAAGAAGTATGCCCACTTTCCATACGTTGATTGACCTGTCACTTGATTCGTTTTACAGGTCGCGTCTACCTACAACTACTGTTGCATAAAATCAATTATCTTAATATATATAAATTACGTTTCACGTTGTTTGTCCGCGATGGACTCCTAAACCACTTAACCAATTTTAATCAAATTTGCACACCGTGTGCAGTTTGGTCCAACTTGAGTTAGTTAGTTTTTTTTTGCCCATGAGTGATCCACAAGTTTTTTTTGCTAATTTAAGGATTTTAATAGGAAATGGCAAAGGGTCATCGAAAAGCGCAGAACAACGTCTGCCTGGCAAGCTAGTAGTTTATAATAACGTAATAACTGCTAACCTTTTTATTTAGAGGCCAGGGAAAAATGCTGTAAAGTAAATAAGTTTTTAGGTTATAATCTATAAACTGTATTGTATATAAACACTATGGTATACTATGGACTGGAAAGAAAAATAACTTAACAACCCATAGTATAAAACCACAAAAATCATATCTAATCATAAAATGATAACATAACTAACAAAAAAAGTTGGTTATTTTGAACATTCATAAACCACATGACGAAATAATAAGATTTTCTTAGTCTGTGAAACGAAAAAACATTTTTTTAAATATATTTTGGCATTGGTTCCGTTTCAGAAGTCTATTGAGAATGAAAAACATTATAATATTACTTTTTTATGGCTTTATTGTAAAATTTAAGTATGCGATACGAAATAAGGAAAATAAAGAAAATTTTATAAGATATTTTAATCACTAGACGTGTTAGAAATTTCGTTAGAAATTCTTTTACAGTAGCAAGTTCAATTTTTAAGTGCAATTTTATCATATGTGCAGTAGTTGATCGAAGTGAAGAAAATCATTATGAGAAAATCACCCCAGTGGCCCGAGTAGCCCATGAAAACCTGCAGTTACGAGTAACTGCTAATAAGAGGCTGCATGTACGTGATCATCTCTGAGGACGAAGATGGAGTGCTTTACAGCCTGTTATTACATCGGCTCTCTATTGTCTTCATACCACTGCTATCTGTTGGCATATTAGACAGGAGAATGAGTTAGCTAATACAAACTGTAGATTTTTTACTGATAGGAAACTGAAATATAAAATAAACATTTTTAGCATTTAAAAATAATAGAATTAACTAGTGAAAATCTAATGAATCGCATAAAACATTTTTAAGAAATAATTCATTTTCAAATGATTAAAACTACTTTTACGGATTTTATCGTGTTTATTTTTACTTTTTATTTACTTTTATTTTCAATTCCCGACGTTTCGGGCGCTTTCCAGCACCCATGGTCACGGGGGACTGAGATGACTGACGTCCCGATGTCATTGTTAAACCCGGAGTACCTTCAGCTTTTATAATTATTGTTTATGGTCCGATCTATGCAAAATGAACCGACTATGTCCTGAGGTCTTGCAGTGGTATGCTTGGGTTTAGTTTTAATTTTATTGATTATAGGATCCCAAGCAGGTGGTAGTACCCAGCCTCCTTCTCTATTGAAATTAGGATGTTTTTAATTTCAATAGCCTCACGTATCATCCTTGGTAGGAATCGGTGTTTTTTCGCGAGGATTTGTGGTCTATCAAATCTGATGTGGTGGTTGGGGCCGTCTAGGATATGATCACAAACTGCAGACTTCCCAGAAGTCCCAGAAACGTCGGGAATTAAAAATAAAAGTAAATAAAAAGTAAAAATAAACGTAATAAAATCCGTAAAAGTAGTTTTAATCATGTGTAGTGTTCGCGTAAATATAAGAAATCATCATTTTCGAATGTCATAATAATGCAATTTACGTCCGACGCAAAATATAGCCATAGAAATGATAAGGAGCATTAACAATAAGATGTGACGTCCAGTACTTATATGAGATAATGGTGCGTCAAACGTATTTCACAATGGAAAATTCTTCTTATAACTAGAGAGGGTCTTGTCCAACAATATACGTTAAAGTTAGTGCGTACCAGAATGATATGGTTTCGATTGAGCTATGTCAATTACTGTTGTTCGCTCTTCCGAATTTCATTATGCAGTGAAGCCCCGGGCACGCCACTACATATCGCGCTGAGTGAATTCTCTACATGTGGCGAGCAGTAAAGGACAGTCTGTTAAGACCCATCTTAGAGCACTAATTGATTTAACTGTTGAGACGTTTTGGATATGTATGAGAATGTATATAGTGCTCCGAAGAGTGTTAATTTCTTCTCACAAATACCAACCTTACATAATTAAAAACTTATATACATTTAAATACGGGGATGTCCATACTCACAACCTAAAATCTGTGAAGAGCTGGTGTTTGAGATAGGCAATAAAATGCTTATTTGATTTTGGCTTCATAATCCACAGACTGCTGTAGCTGCTCAACATCAGATGTACTGTAAGTTCATTCGTCATATAAGATTAATAAAAAAAATCGACTAAAAATTCAATCCAATTCTTTTTTGTATTTGTACTTTAAAGCTTAAAGATATTGTGAGCTAATATTTTGTAGGCTAGATTAAAATTAATAATTATAATTAGCTTTTAACCTTTCAATGGGCACACGGTCGGATCCGACCAAAGCGATGTTCCGTCAAAATTCAAGCGGTCAGATTCGACCGCACCCACCCAGAGCACTGTAACCCATAAATAATTATATTTAGAGACTACTTTTCTATGAAGAAGTTTAGCAATATAGAATCTATAAGGCATTTTCTATCCTGTCGTCCAAATAAAAGTCAGTAACTTTATGTATTTTTATTTTTATTCTACTGTCCATACGAAAATAGCGCAATTTTACGGTAAATTAGAAATAAAAATCCATAGAGTAACTGGATTTTTTTTGGATCACAGGATAAATAATTCTGTATAGATTCTATAATGTCAAATTTCTTTACAGAAAAGTTGTCTATAAATATAAGTTTTTATTGTGTAAAGTGCTATGTTTTATGGTTTATATGTCGTAAATTGACGGTAGAATACAAATAAAACTACATAGAGTAACTGACTTTTGTTTAAACCACAAGATAGAGATTTTTATATCAATTCTAAAATACTAAATTTCTTCATAAAAAGTAGTAAGTCTATAAATATAAGTTTTAGTGGTTTAGAGTACTGTGGGTGGGTGCGGTAGCATGTGACCGCTCTGGATTGCATCTGGATTTGATGGACGCATGCGAATGCATGGGAATTTTAAGAGGATTTAAGGGCTAATCAGTAAAAGCTGAGTTAAAAGAAATGAAAAGAATAAAATTATTTCATATTCTAAAGTCGATGTTCAGATATAGTGTATAGAATAACTAAAGCCCCGACTTCAGAATATGAAATTATTTTATTATATTCAATTCTTTAAAGTCACCTTTTACTTTTTATTGAAGGTTATTTTTTTCCTTATGAGTGGACTAAGGAATTTCACAATCTAAAACCATATCTTAATGAAACTGACATTAAAAGTGATCCTCTATTTTGCCATCCACTGGGGTGAAGTTTTTTCACTAAATTTCTATGTGTCCAGCTCCAAAATATGAAGTATTTAACGAAAAGAGAATCATAAAAATATAAAATATAAAATGAGGACAAAATATTTTTCCCATCATTTTTTGATAGAATGAAAGTGACCAAAAGCACACAGTCCCAAGTGGGTTGTCGGCAAGTAGATGTTATGACTTACAGAAATCTTTATCTCGTATTCATATAATCGTAGATTAAGAACCAAAATGGAGAAAATATGGCTACTGTCAGATGACTGTTGAAGAAAACTAGCGCATCAACTCTGAAGAAATTCGTGGACATTTTTGTATTGGTATACACAAAATTAAAAAAAAATTGCTCAACATTTAAAAATGAGAAAACTTTGTTGCCATTGGATTCTACATGAACTCACTCCAGGACAAACAGCATTGTGTTCAGCAGTGCACTTCTACAGGCTGTAATGGATGGATGGATATACAAGTGATATATTGTACTTAGATATTTTATAAATTCAATTTTAATATTAATTATTGAACTTTAAAATATTATTGATAAGTATTTCATTAATAAGTAAAACGTATAAAATACAGAAAAAACAAATTAAAAACCACTGTGATATGAATAAAATAGTAGGTTAATTTTTTGTGCTAAGATTTTCAGAAAAATCTGCTCTAAAAATTATAATTAAATCATCACAGTCAAATAAATACATAACAGTAATAATAATAATATGAATAATTTTTATTTCAACCCCGCATATTACACGTACTCATTCTTATGATATGATGACAAACAATCTAGCAGTGGAGGATGCTAATTACTTATTGCAGCCCGTGGACTTCCGCAACCAACTTTAATCAATAAAAGAACACTGATACCTATGTAATGTAATGTGGAAATCTCACAGACAGTAATTAATTTTGCTCTCTTGGCCGCCAAAGCGGAATACAATGGTGGAAGTGCAACTGCTAGGCAACTTAAATAAACAAGAGTGTGAACTAACCCTAACAAACTACCAAGTAAAATTGGTTTCTAAGTAGCTTGCTTGCCAAGTAGAGCAAGACAGTATTTCATTTCCACTCTCTTTCTTATCACTTAGTCCCCATGTATGTGGTGGATTCCCAGTACCAACTCCTACCTTTTGAAATAAAAATAATTAATAAGTAAATTCAAACTATTAATTGCCCAGAATAATTAAACTAATGAAAAATACAACATTCTTAAAAATAGAAACATCAGCTAAAATTTAAATAGTTATAACAATTTCCACATGATAGCTTCTGTAGACAGTGTAAAGATATAGTATAAAATCCAAGAATTAATGCCTCGACGTCGAAGACATTATGTGGAAAGGAGAAGATTTTTATTGAATTTCTTTGCCTTTTTAAGTGGACTAAAAACATCACACGCTCTAACTAGCAACTATAGAATGTCGCTTCGATAAATAAGCACATGAGATAGTAGTATTTTAGAAATTTTATCCCCTATTAATTCTTCGTTTTTATATGGGACCACCTATTTATTAAATAGTCGTATCGGAGAAATCGATGAACATACTTATACAAATAATGCACTCGCAGAATATTATAGAACCTCGTCCATTTTGAACTCGGTTAAAAACGGCTCGAATCGAAGTTTGTCATACTCTGGTATTTAACTTGGTCGTTTATTCTGTTATGCTATGTAATGATTATTCTGTAAAATATGAAGAAACGGTACTTCCTGGCACAAGACTATGCTGCAAAATAATGTTTTAGCACTAGATGAGTTTTATGTGCGCTTAAAAACATTACGTACCATATTTATTTTTATTTGCAATTTACGATCGCTTTAACGAAAGAAGTGCTGCGATAATTTGATTTAATCAATTCCAACCGCCAAATTCCAACGTCGTGCACTGCAGCACAGCATTAAGTTCCATCCACACCATCTCTATGATTGCAATACAATTCCGAGCTCTTTCTGGATTTCCTACGGCGCCACGACCAATACAAATTTCAAGAGAAAAGTCTACTCATTTTTGGAAAACCGACAACCCACAGCAATTCCACTGGTTCCGCGGATGTATATGCTTAGCGATAATCTCTTGCAATCAGGTCAGCTACATGCTAGTTGTCCCACTTTTTACCGACTTCAAAAAGGAGAAGGTATTCAACTCGACTGTATGTGTGTTACCTCAGAAGTTTTCTCTGGGTTGAACCGATTTCGATGATTCTTTTTTATCTGAAAGCTGGTGTATTTCTTGTAGTCCCATATAAATTTAATCAAGATATGACAAATGTTTTTTGAGTTATTTTAATAATGCGTATTTAATTGACTTCGAATATGTATTGATGTTGTTCTCATTTTAATTATATTGAAGTCGGGTGTACAAATTTTTTAATTATTCCACCTGTCTATGTAAAACATTTAGTTTTAAGTTTTAAAAATGCAGATATTTGTAATTTCTTTTAACAACAAGCTTTTACATTAAGCTGGTTGATGAATTTATAGTAATGTAAAATAGCTTTTAAATCATGTGTTTTAAAAATTGTTTATTATATAAGAATTTATGACACTACTCTATTATAACTTGAAGCTGGCGATACAGTATAAAAATTTTAACAAAAAAAATCTAAGAACAAACAAAGAAACTAAAGATAATAAGTATGTTAATAAAAACAGGGACAAATCACTATTTGAAGCAGAAATATCTTTGATTATTAGCATATTTGAACCGCAACCTAGAACAAAGGTCGATCGGAAGCCGATATGTAAATACGAGTCAAGTGAGCTATCCCAATTTTGTACTCCAAAATTTAATTTAGGAATACGATAAATTGTATTACTTATTGAAGAGAGAAATGTGAGATTTGTAAATAGTCCTTTGAAGAAAATTAATTAAAAAAAAAATATTTTTTTTTAAAAGTTTTAGAAGCGTAATAAAACATTATGCACAGGTATCGAATATCAGAGAAGCTTCTTATGTTATCCAATTTTCGGTAAAATTTTCGACAAAAAAATCAAGGCAAAAATGTAATGTAAATGTGCGCCCAAAACTCAATAGTTTTTAAATGCTTACTCCTAATGAAAGTTAAGAAAGATGTTTTGCAGTAATCATATCTGAGTAATTTGCGATAGTAAATATACTTACAATAACTTTAAGCGTCGTAGCTCAGTGACTAAGTGCTCACTGTAAATTTCATATTACACGATTAGCCTGGATTGGATCACTGCCGGCACCCATGGAAATGTTATTTGCAATTATTTTAGTGCAGATTTACCACATATTCAGCGGTAAGGGAGCATCGGGATGAATCCTGACTGCTGGAGTATTTTGAAGACATGTGAAATCCGCATTGGGGCATCACCACAAACACTTCCTTCTTCTAAAAACTCTTTCGGAAATGAGAGGAGATTTGTGACCAAGAGTTGAACGTATATAGTCGGTTACTTTACTTGAACTTCTTCATAATGAACTCATACAGTCCACAGCTGAACATGAGTCTCTCCCAATTTAGAGAAGATTTAAAAAAAAAAGGGGCAAATTGACGATCGAGGTAACAAACATCTTGCACTGTTGCTAGTGCTACACCGGTCTGGGTAAAATTAAATTAAATTAAAATAAAATTACATTAAATGTTAAAGAACCAACACGCATCGGAAACCATTAGATTGTTTCCAGTAGTCACCTCTTACACGACATGGAATGAAAAATTCTCTAACACTACTACCACATGGTCTAGGAAAGGTCTTTTACTTGTTGTTTTCTATAACATTAGACTAACAAAGCTGGTTTGAGATGGGAAATAGTCAAACTGATAGTAAGTCGCCTCTGCAGCTTGAGGACACCTGTTATTAACTTCATGCAAAGTTACAGATGCGCTATCACCTCTGAGAACTGTGTGTGCAATCTGCTCGGAGTTTTCTGGGATATCAGAGAGATAGCGGTATCATCATTTTTTAAATAAATATGAATCTCCGAATATTAGCTAACTGGAATTCCCCGCATCCAGTAAAAAGGGGTCTCTGGTTCTCCACACTCACCATACGAAATACAGCAGCATCAAGCTACTATTTTACGCTGGTATTCTGTGAGAGCGCGGTCTCTCCCCGGTCGAGCCGACACATTCGTGCTACAACTATGTCACCAATATAACTGCAGAATGACTCTAGCCTTCGAATAACTTTTTAAATAAAATTTTAGACCTCATTTTTTGTATTGGAAATCATTCTTGAAAACGTTTTAGAAATGTAGAATCTTAAAAAGAAATCAAAAATTAATAAAAAGAAGGTTAACATTATATATTTCAACCGCATTTTATAGCTCAAAATTTTATTTCCACGAAACCCTTACTTATTGATTAGCCTTACTTTTTAGCGAAGTGATATAGTGGGAGAGGTAGCTAAGTAACGCTTTTTTACCCGACAGTCCCCAAAAAGTGTTAAGTTTTTTGAGAGTAATTGTTTGTGTGTAAGTTGTATGTATGTCTATTTCTCTGGCATGCCCTGTAGCATAAACGGCCTGAAGGATTTTTACATATTATGGGGTATCGTAAGTTTCGTCTTAGTTGTATAAGTAACGTAGGATATGTTTTAATATTTTTGTTTTCAGTAGACTTTAGTTATTATTGGGTCAATATAATCATAACGAAATCAAACCGGAGAACGTCAGCTCAGTCAACAAACACAGAGTTTTTGCGCGCACCAATATTGAACAAGACGTCGATTGCTTAGCATTCGGGACTTATCTTCATCATCGTGACATTCTATCAAAGACCACTACTGAACAAAGGCTGCTTACTCTATGGGTTCTCTCGTAGGAGGGGGGTTTGGTTTTTTATAGTTTTCACGTTTGTTTTTTATTTTTAGTCGTTATTAGGAAGGCGCTGATGCCCATCTCTTGATTTGCTTCCCTTCGTCGCCTCTTAAGATACCCATGTGGTATGAGATGGGTAGTGGGTATGTGTATACCGCCACTACACAGTGCATTTGGCTACACTTTACGAGTTAGCAACGGCAGTATTTTGTTATTTTTATATTTTGTATAAAATATGAGGAGGTTCTCAATTCGACTAGTGTGTTATTTTTTGTGTTCTTTACAGGATAAGGGTGATATAGTGACATCCCTGATAAGAATTAAAATGTAAATGCGTTATCCCCCCTGAGGACTAAGATGGAACGTCTCGCTACCATTAAAAAGGGTTTCCGGGTCTCATTATTCACAATCCGAAACGGCAGCTACGGTAAGCATCAGTTGATACACCTCATATTTCATATATTTTTCGACGATGCAGTTTGTATACGGTTTCCTTCATTAAAACAACACGTCTCTAGATTAGCTTTAGATTAACTTTAAACATTTTTCGGGTGACATAGGAGCAATCTTTTGAATTATTATTATATTAGCTAATTATTAAATGTTTTTATATATTGAGTCGGGAAAAAGTTTCATCATATTTTATGTACAAATTCAAGACTTTTTTTCAACGTTTAATAATATATAATTATAATATTATATGTGCCATTTTGTTCCATAACTTGTTGCCACCTTGTAGGTGGTGACATAATCACCTTGCTATAGAAATCTTGAGATATTTCTCTTGACGTTAACCTAACATTACCCAAATAATTCTGAAGAAACCGGAACAGGTAAAAATCTGAGTGTGCAAGGTCAGGACTATATGGTGGATGCATTAACACTTCCCAACCAAAGTCCCAATGGTCTCACGTTATTATGATGAAAGATCACTACTTTTCTGTTGATTGATTCTGGGTAATTTTTCTCAAATTCTTGCTTGAGTCTCATTAGTTGTTTTCAGTAGAAATCGGGCGCTAAAAGCTCATAATAAAAGATGCTCTTCCACTTTGACCATACACGCAGCATCACCTTATTATATGTTAATCCGACTTACTCTACAGTCTGTGGAGCTTGACTCTCCTTTGACCAAGATCTTTTTCGCACGTTCATGCCATTAGTGATCCAATTTTCATCACCAGTGATCAATCTTATCAAAAATGAATCGGTTTCATTACGTTTCAATAGAGGATAGCAAATGAATACACGATTCATTATTTTTCTTTCAGTGAGCCCGTGTGCCAAATATATTTTTTTCCAGACATTTGCAAAGGGATCAAAACTGTTTTGTGGTCAATCTTCAATTCCTCTGCTATGTCAAAAGTCGAACTAATATGCTGATCTTGCTCCTTTTTTTAAAAAATGGCATAGATTTTATTCGTATCAGGGCGACCAGAGCAAGTTGCTATTTTGACATCAGAATTCCAGGACTGAAAATGCTAGAACCAACTTTGTGCTACTCTTACTGCATTAGGTCCATAAATGACACGAATTTTTTTCGCAATTTGTGTTGAAACTTTCCCATTTTTGTAATAAAACTTCATTCACTGAATTTATTCGTTAGATTCACTCATTTTGGCGGACAGAAAAAACAAATGAAAAAACAATTGAAAAATGGCAGGAAAGTGTTTGTTACTTTTTATTTTTCTTTTTGTTAATGTGCTATATATATTTATATTATAATTAAATATTAATATGACGTTTATCTGCCAAATACAAACAGTAAGATTAACCAAAAAGATTTTTTTTTCAATTTTAGTCAAACAAAATACGAAAAAACATTTTCTAAAGTGTTGGATCGACCTATTATTAAGTGTTCGTAAACTATTTTACTAACCAACTAGTTAGGTTTCTTAAATTTACGCAAACACTACACATTAAATAAAACTCTATTTACGGATTTTATCGCGTTTAGCTAATTGTTAATTCCTGCTGTAAGGCACCCGAAACGTCGGGAATTAAAAAATAGTTAATTAAACGCGATAAAATTCGTAAATAGAGTTTTATTCAACAAGTAGTTAGGCTCATAATGGTCGTCGCTCCCTTATAAACTTGAGGCATGACCAGCACCGCTTCACCTTAAGTTATTACGTAAGCAATAACCTTCCTTCCAGAAACAGAAACTTTTTCAATGTTTTAAATAATACTTATTGAATGTCACTCTTTTGTTTAATTTAACACTGATTTAAAAAAAAGTTAAACTGTTAAACTGTGTTCTGGGAAGAACCAGCAAGATAAGCAGCGGGACTTTTTTTGAAGAAAAAAATAACAGCTTACAACCCGGGGATTATTATCATCCTCTTCTTCAAATCTTCATCGGATGTGACTGTGCGCGAACCACTCCTTGCAACCCGAACTGAAGGCGCTGATTGTAGGATTAATAGTAGTTTATCAGCGGATTCGGGTCGTCATTTAAGCCAATAGAGTATACATAAGCGAGCTATTATAGACCGCACGTTAGCGAGTATGAATAGTAAGCACGCGTATGAACAGTCCCAAAATTGCAAGAGCGACGCTATTCGCGAAAGGACTAGGTATTTGCTTGAATTTTAAGTTACTATTGCGAAATATGAATTAATAAGCTCTAAGTATGATTTAAATTTAGAAGAATAATGATATTTATTTTAATCTGTAAGTAATATTTTGATAAGAAAACACAACAATATTATTCAGGGCGTAAGGAAACGCGCGGACGGATAGGCACAGCACGTGCTCCCGCCCATCATGCTTTCTTCGATTCTGTGCTAGTGTTGTTTAGCATTTTGTAAACAAATATTTTGTAATGACTTTATATATATATGTACACCCCATATAATGCAGTTAAATACTATTTATTGAATTTCAGATATCCAAAAAAGCCGTGAATTGGCAAATGAATGAATGGGTAGTAGCAATAAAAAAGCTCAACTCGAAGCCCAACAACAGAAATTTTGTTTGTTCTATCCATTTAATAATTCGTCTATTTTTGAAACCAAGGATAGTGCTATGCAAGTTGGTCGGAGGTGCAACAATAGAGCTTAAATTTAAAGTAAGATTACACTTATTTAAAAGCGATGTAAATAGTAGTTTCGGCGCCTACGTAATCTCGTGCATATGTCAGGGTTTTTTTCTAAATTAATGCATGTAATTCAAAACAATATAAACGTTTTAATGAAATATCTTGACAATTAACCCCTTTTAAGAGGCAAAATGTGACAGTTTTGTGTTTGATTAAGAAACATTGTTTCATAAATTCATACCTTTTTTCTATTAATCTGATAAAACCCACCTTATAAAATGATTTTTATGTTTACGCGAACACTACGTTATACGTGGTAGAGCCATGCTGCAGTTATATTAGTAGTATAGTTGTAGCACGAATGGGTCGGCTCGACCGGGGAAGGACCACGCTCTCACAGAATACCAGCGTGAAATAGTAGCTTAATGCTGCTGTATTTCGTATGGTGAGTGTAGAGAACCGGAGACCCTTTTTACTGGAAACGAGGCATTCCATCTTAGTCCTCACGGGTGACAACGCATCTGCATTTTGATTCGTAATCGAGGATAGATGTAGATGTCTATGGGCCACAGCAACCACTTACCATCAGGTGGACTGTGTGCTTGTTTGTCACCCTATCCTATAAATAAAAATAAAATAAAATAAACACTAACCATTAAAATAAAAGTATTAAAAAGACCCATACAAAATAAATGGTGATTCTCCTTTACAGTTAGGTACTGCCACAAAATCTTGTTTCAGGGAGCACGAGGGATCTATCACACCTGACGGCAAAGCTCCAATATGTCAAGTAAGTTTTGTACAACAACTAGATTCGGGTACTGCGCCTACGTCAAAGTGAACGGTAAAGCGCTTTCCTGCTGTGCTGCTATAATATGTCAGAGGTTTCACTGAAAAGATCGGCTACATCTTGAAGCGTGCTTCCATTAAAACATACTTCAAGCCGCCGAAGAAGCTAAGTCAGTTTTTATAATCAAGTGTAATATCCCTCTGCAAGATGCAGGAGTGTAGAAGCTTAATTGTAAATGTAATCTCTATTAAATAAGACAAACTAAAATACCAATAAAAATCCGCGTTGAAGAACATATAGCCGACGTGAAGTATCAACACTCCGGGAAGTCTGCAGTATGTGAATACGTACATGATCGCCCCCGTCATTTCATAAGACCACAAATCCTCGCTCAAGAACACCGATTCCTTCCAAGGATGATTCACAAAACTATTGAAATCATAAATATCTTAATTTCGAAAGAGAGGATCTTGGTGCTACCATCTGCTTGGGATTCTATAATTAATAAAATTAAACCTCAACCCAAGCATATAACTGCCAGACTTCAAGATAGAATAAGTTCATACTGCGTATATCGACAAAAACTTTATAATTTTAATCTGGAGGTAGATATGTCGAATATATAAAATTTGTTTAATATACGATAAAATCTGTAAATACTTACCTTATTTAAAAATTTTATAAAATTACTTATCCACCAAATATTTACTAAATACTTAGCTCATTAAAGTAATAACTTAACTACATTAACGTATAAGTGTCAATCATAGTACATTACTATTCAACCGCTTCATCTACGATCTTGTATATCAGTATCTACAGAACATCTACTTACGATTGGCATGATGGGCAATGAGCGTTAAGCGTGCTCTATAGCTTGTGTGAAAAATACAATAAACAAAATACAATAATCGTATTAAAACTTTAATAATCGTATAATAACTTAAATAAAGCACTTCTACAAGACTAATAAAAGAAGACAGAGCGATTTTTTGCGTGACTTGAAGTATACGTAGCGATCCGTACACTTATGCCTGTCATCCTCAGCGGTAAGCAGAAACTACAGACAGTTTGCCATTCTGTCACTAATCCTGACACTAATCTCCGACCTACTTCACATCCATATATATTCGCATACATAGTCGTCGGTTAAGTGAAATCTTGATTTGGCCTACTTTCAATAAATCACCAATTTTATCGATTGATTTTCGTCTAAGGCGTCATTTCTAGGTTTATTTTTAGGTCTCAGACTCTGACATGAAATTTTACGAAAAACTTAATGACATTTTATTGTTCTTACGGTCTCACATCAATTTTAATTTATGCCAATATTTCCTTTGGTTGTATTTGGTTTTAACTTCGCTTTCATTCTCTTTTTTCATATTCAATTTATTTTGGTTCTGTTTCAGTGGATCGTGAAAATTCAATATCCTCTTACGTGTATACGTGTTCTTTATTACAGTTATCATAAAAACGTGGAGTATGTACACATGTAAAATGTTGAAATTTTTTCGGCAATCAATATGCTTCCCGTGTAAATTGTCTACGTAATTTAATTAAATTTGCATCTGTCTCTATAAAGAACAAGGTTTTACTGTATAATAAGTAGTTTTCGTGTAAGAGAATTAAATACTCCATATTATACCCTTTACGTGGTAAGTGAATGAAAATAAATAGAAGTAGCAGAAGTAAAATAAATTAAAAAAAAAGATTATCTAAGACAAATTGTTCAACTAGGCGTGAATGCAGCAAAGGTAATTTTTCAAAGATCTATTCTGTCTGTATTTACAAATAAATAAATTAGAATTTAAAGTAAGTTCAATTTCGACCAAGAGATCAATCTACAGATCCACATTACAACAAGAGTGTATTCACAACTAGTGTGTATTGCGAGAGATAACGCCAGGCATTGAGTTTTCTTACTTACACTTTCTTCATCCATCAACACATACAAAACATACACACACTCTCACACAGGGATGTGTGAGAGTGTGTGAACACTCACATTAACACACTATTTAGTATACATAAAAGTTTCTTATTTTTATAGGTCTACCATAGACCTTTTGTAATCTTACTGTCATATTTAAGGGAAGTAGCGGATAATTCCCAACACGTGTATCCTCTAATTCCTCGCTGAGAGGTCTCGGCAATATGTTGTAAATAAGGTTACCGAAATAAACACATTATTTATCTAAAACTAAAACTAACTTGTTTTCTGAAGGGTTTTCTTACAAGTGTTGCCCATTAAATTTTGTTGCTCTTCCTAAAAGTTACAGCTCATATACGTCTTACTGCTGGGCGTAGGCCTCCTCTGACTTCTAAGAGAATAGGGCAAGGAGGTGTCCTGTTGCGCTGCCACCAATTCGTGTTGGCGGACTTCATTCTTCGAAATATTTTTTTATTTATCAAACATGCACGTTTTCTCAAGATGTTTTCCTTCACCGCCGAGCACGTGGTAAATCACCACCTAAAATTGCGATTAGCAATTTCATTGAATATCGAGCCATGGTTGCCCGCGTATTGTGAAATTTACAGCGAGCGCTAAGCCTCTGAACTACCACGGCTCTTATTGTTTTTCATATTATGGTTAATTAAAAAAACAATTGTTTCTAAATAATTTATGTAATAAATAAAAGAAATATTTTATGGTTAAGAAAAGTTCTTAAATAAAAGACGGCTGACGGAATATATTTTTGTCATATTTATAATATTAACGCTATAAATCTTGTCATCAAATATTACGTTATATGAGTACGTCATAATACATTAACTGAAATTAAGCTTTGATGTAGGAGCTTAGTCTGTTGTTGATATCCAACTAATGCCTTGGTTAACAAATTAATTCTTGGTACTGTATATATTGACAGAAGGTCAGATCAATGTCTGTATATATTAAACATCCAATCAAACACTTAAACAACCTATCAAACACTTAAACGTTAACGAAACACGATATTGTACCTATTATAATGTTTAGACTTATTTACATTATTCAATGGAAATTTGATAAGAAAAAATGAATTTTTAACGCCAATGATTATTTCACACTATGGAAAATTCGCAAATCGCAAACGGAAATATAAAAATAAAAAGTTGTATCGCAGTCGTACGGCACGTGAATAATGATGTGCTCATGCATTTTGTTGCACGATGGAATTTTACAGAACAATAATACGTCATATGGATTTATATCTGTGGTACCGAATGGATTTTTATGCTTAACTTGTGTAGTAATTATTGTTTGCCACTTAAGGTCTCGAGCTTGAACTCCAGATCAGGCCAAAAGTTATTGGTCTTTTCTTCTTCTTTTCTTCAGCAGCAGCCCTGAGTCAGGAATTTGACCGTGTTTTAACACCGTGACTCAGAAAGCACGCAAAGCCATTGATTCTGCGCCTAAGTTCTCTACGTCATACATCGGTCACGGTGATTTTATCTAAATATTACCGTGCGTCGGTCGTATCAGATTACCGTCCCATCGGACTATGAGAGTGAGGGCATAGATAGTGCACCTGTGTTTGCGCATACGCTAGTGCACTATGATTCTGTCAACGCAGACGGCTAGTCTCCGATAAGTCTTACTCGATAAGACTTTAATGTTTGTTTATCAGGCATGACAATTTTCGTAGATTATTATTGATTTCTTATTTTACCCTATACATCGAATAAAACGTAACAAATTATATTCCGTTTCGGAGACTTTGCAACATCCAAGATTACATCGGTACTGAGATATTTGATGTCCTGATGTCATAGTAGACCGATGCTAGATTCAGCTTTTATTTGTTGTTTTTTTTATTATGAAAGCAGATGATAACGACCAGCCCTATTTCCAATTGAAAGTAAAGTGTTTTTTTTTTAATTATAATATCCGCAGGAATCATACATGGTAGGTATTATTTTGTAAAGATTGGTGATTTATCAAATTTGATATATTTTCAATAACGCTCTTAAGCATGTTAACAGACTGCAGACTTCCCCAATAAATAGAAAATAGCATTCCGGAAAAATCGCTGCTGATAAAATACTTGATAAAATAGCTGCAGTTTAAAATAAAGTTTTGCAATGCTGTTAGCTTCTGGAATGTCACAGAGTATTGTACACCAAAGCTTTAGATTTTTTGGATTATATTGTGAATTTTATAGCAACGTGCATTAGTGAAAATTGACGACTGCAATTAATATCTCATTTTCCAAGCATTCCTCGGGATAACACAAAAGGGAATGCGATTAAAAACATAAAGTGAATCAATGTCTCTATAAGGCAAGAATTGTATGGAACAAGTATATAAAGTTTTGCTTCAACTTGAAAAGGTAAGATGTGAAATGAATTTTATTGCATTAAGCGTTATAATATATATGAAGAATAAGAACGAGTGAGTACATATTTGTCCGCAAATTAAACGCGACAAAACCTTAAGATGGGTTTAATTCGAGAACTATTAACTTTATGTTTGATAGTTGTTGCCCGATAAGTAAAAGTCCAAGTTTCAACACAGATATTAAGTTATACGTGGTAGAGCCATGCTGCAGTTGTATTGGAAGTATAGTAGTAACACGAATGGGTTGGCTCGACCGGGGAGGGACCACGCTCTCACAGAATATCAGCGTGAAACAGTGGCTTAATGCTGCTGTGTTTCGTATGGTGAGTGTAGAGAACCGGAGACCCTTTTACTGGAAACGAGGCATTCCATCTTGGTCCTCGCAGATGACAGCGCGTCTAAATTTTGATTCGTAATCGAGGATAGATGTAGATGTCTGTGGGACACAGCAACCACTTACCATCAGGTGGACTGTGTGCTCGTTTGTCGCCCTATCCTATAAAAAAAAAACATATCTATGTTTCGAAATCAATAGAGTCCGATTCAACTGTTCTTACAAAAATTTCTCCTATGTGTTGTAGGTTAGAGATTTTTTCGTATCACAAACCTCGATTTATTATAACGATAATATCGTTCCCGAACCAATTTTATTCTACGCAAAATAGTGTAACCCGATCAAATGCATCTCACGCAACATTGTCTTAGAACCAACAACGTTTCTAAATTATACTCTACGTAAAATCTTTCTACTTAGTAAAACCATGCTGTAGCTTTATTATTGTAACAAAATGAATGGGTTGGCTCGACCGGGGTAGGACCACGATCTGACAGAATACAAGCAATAAATAGTAATTTAATGCTGCTGTGTTTCGTAAGGTGAATATAGAAAACCGGAGACCCTTTTACTAGAAATGAAACATTCCATCTTAGTTCTCAGAAGTGAAAACGTATTCTGCATTTTTATTCTTATTCGAGGATAAATGAAAATGTTTCAGGCCACATCATTCACTTACCAGGTGAACTGTGTGTTCGTTTGTCACTCATTTTCTATACGAAAAAAAAATACAAAAAAATACCACTAGCTTGTACACTCTTGCATCTTGTAAAGGAATATTACACTTAATTGATGGTAAAAATTGACTAATTTTCTTCGGAGGCTTGTTGTATATTTTAATAGAAGCTCACTTCAAGATCGTCCGTGACTCCCCTGACATACTCGTATAATAGTACAACAGGCACACGCTCGACTGTGGAGGGTTTCACTCGGTCACTGTGACGCAGGCGCGGGTTACGAAGCTTGTTGTCTTGTAATACTTGCTTGACATGCTGAAGCTCGGTGGCCAGATGTTTTCTGTCACAGATCCCTTATGCTTTCTGAAGCAAAGATTTAACCACGGTAGCCAACGGTCATAGATGATGGAGAGATTCATCATTTAAATATCGGTTGGTATGGGTCTTTTTCCTATACACGGTGTGACCAATAGTGTTATCAGGATATCGGATCACTAAAACATCTATGTGAATTTGATTGGTATATATAAACAATAATAAATTTGTCAATACATTATCTGATCAAGCTTTACATTTTTTTGATCTTTCTCCCCATTTATCTTTTTTTCCATTTCTATATTTTGATGCTTAATAAAATAAATTGCTCATGTAAAATTCAAAAATCATAAAACCTTTGGTTTAATGAAAGTAAATATCATGCATCATCATTTCCACCCTTTAAAAGTACTGTGCTGAACATAGACCCTCCTCCAACTGATGCCACAAAACATGGTCCTGAGCCATCGAGCGCTTCAGTGCTCGTTAAATTAAAAAATACTGTTTATTGAACTATAGTACGCAATATACACTTTGAAATTAAACACAGTTATTATATAATAAATAGATGTATGATACGACGTTACAACAGATCATTTAAGTTAAAGTTGCAGCGTACTAATGTACTCAGGCCTCTTATTTCCGTACGCCGCGTTGTCCAAATACGTGTTGGCGGTCTTAACATCTTTGAATTTTTTTTTTCAAACATGCAGGTTTTCTCAAGATAATACCCTTAAAGTTGCAATTAACAATTTCATAGGTGCAGGCGGGGATCGAACCAACCACTCCTTGAACTACCACTGATGTAATTAAATATAGATTTCGAATTATTATTTTAGATTTTGTTTTAATTTTCTTCTCATGTTTCAATATTCTATTGATCTCCCTGGAGACGTATTGCTGTCAGATACTTTTAACATAATATTAGACGCATGTGGCTTATCTGTCAAGTCTCGAATTACTTGTTAGAACGTGAGACCCCACCTTGGATATGTAACTGTATCGATGAGTGACTGTATCGAGTTTCGGAAAGATTTAAATATCAGCGACTCTGTGCCTGTAAACACCGACAAGCATTGGTATTATTCCATTACAGCCTATAAAAGGCCTCCCACATATATTGCCTCAGAGTGGGTATTTTGCCAAAGTTGACACGCTTGGCGAGCGGATTGTCAACCGCAGTTTTTCATTATTCTTGCTGATGTACCTCCCCTCAATTCTGAGAGCGCTTCAGGGCAAGGAAGTGTCCGCCGCGCTGCCCCAATGCGTGTTGGCGAATTTCACATGTCTTCGAAATATTTTTTTTTATTCTTAAGACATGCAGGTTTCCTCACGATGTTTTCCTTCACCGCCGAGCACGTGGTAAATCAGCACTTAAAATTGCAATTAACAATTTCATTGGTACCGGCGAACCCGAGTTACTCGCGTTCTGTTATATTTACAGCGAGCGTTAACCATCCGAGTTATCACGGCTCTGCTGCTGCCCATCAGCTGTTTCAAATTCCCTCTGTTATACCCCCATACCACGGGACGATATGGTGTAGTGGATATTATAACACCGCCACGTCGGGTCTTATTATTATTAGTATTTCTTAAATCCCTTGTACATAAAAATACGAAAAACTGAGAACTATTTTTTGTTCACAGTGAATGGTTCGTTTTTTGTTTATAGGAATTCACGCGCGCAGAAACAATATGAAACTTGTGATTTCATTTTATTATTTTTAATTTATTGAATTTCACTTCTAGATTTTTGAATTAAAATTTGCGGGTTAACTGTATTATCAACACCTTAGACCCTAGTAAGCATGGGTGCTGCTGAGAACACAAAACATCGGAATTTTTTGATTTCTTGAACTACGGTTAGGTACTAGTAGCCGTATATTTTACGCATGGGCAAGAATATATATTACTTATTAGCCTTCCGAGCTCCTCTAGGAATCTTAGTAAGTGTTTAATGTGTATCACAAACGAGCTCGAAAAGCAATCTTAGAGATCGGGTTCTTGAGACTCCAAACTCCTGGAAAGTCCTTTGTGGAAACGTAGCAGTCTGTGCGTAGAATTAAATGATTATATAAAATGAATATAATAAAGATGTACCAATATAATTATTATAATTTAAGCTTGTAATATCTTAAATTTTAATAATTTTATTATTAAAAATATAAATCGAAGGTACAAGTAATGGCTAGTCATAAATATTTACATAGAAATTATTTTTTTTAAATTCAATAATAGTGCTGACCTGGTAAGATATGCATTAGGAATATTATATTAAAAGTAAAGATTTGGCTTGGAAACAGTTTTATTATGATATAGAAAAAAAAGATTAGAGTGGTTATAGTAAAGATAAATAAACAAGAGCTGCCCATAACCATCATTAATCTTCCATAAAATTGTTTTTATTGAGTGGGTGAAATTAAAAATAACGCGACTGAAAATATAAAAGCTCGAGTTACATACACGCTACACCGATTTCATGCTCTGGAAGCTAGACAGTATCATTTTGCATAAATTGTATTTTATATATCTTTTTGAGTACTGTTATTGTTACATTAAGAACAATTTACGAATTCGTGAAGTTTTTTTAACCCTTGATGTCACAAAATAAAAAATGTATAATTCTTTTCTAATGTAATGTTTTATATATTGAAAAAAATATTATCAATGTTAATAGCATCGCAAGTGATCCACAACTCTGACGGAAATGGACTAGCAAAAATGATGCTTGAATTACAGAGTCTTCTGAAAAATTATAATGAATCATCCATGTGAAACCTTCACATGGATGATTCCTAAATCTCGACAACAACGCCACCTACTAGGTTCAATTGTGAATCTAAACCATTCTCAAATCAACTAAATCACACAAATATCTTTCATCAAAATCCTTCTAGCCGTTAAGGAGAAGTTTAGTTCAATATCTACAAAGATTGTCAGTGAATGAAAATTATCAAAATAAAATAATCCTAGTTCTTGGTGAAGCCCCTGTAAGATGCAACTACAGCAGATGCAGATTTTCTTTATTACTCTCTGAACTATCATTTATAAATATCTAATATTTTTAACTTTAACCACTCGTGTACCGTCAGTATATTGGAACTATTAGTCAGACCTATGGTCAAGCCAAAGAGTATAGTAGGTTTGGCCAAAGACAATTTTTTTAAATGAAGGTAAATATAACTTAGAGTCATTACCATGTTTTTATCCAAAAATAAAAATTATCAACAATTAAATTATCGAATTATTTGTATGAAGGTCAAGTGAACGCTAGAGAAACGATTGTAATACGTTGTTGACAAAATGTTTAATGAAATAGTACAGTAAAAATAGAATTTAACATTGCACTAAATTTCCGATTCAATTTAATTTTTTTATGAGGTTTAGGACCACTTATTCAGCATCAAATCACAAAATGCCTACAGATCCAGGTGGCGCTTCAAGCGCAATCTTGAAAAAGCGTTTTCAGGCGATATCTCGGTAAGTATGCACTATAAGGCAAAAGTTATACAAATCATTATTGTAGAAAATAAAAGTTCGCATCTTTTGTTTCCAGTAAAATTTTTGTAAAACTTATCGTTTACGTTATATGGCCCATTTAATGAACAGGTAGCGTTTCAAGCGCCATCTTGAAAAAACGTTTTCAGCCGATATCTCGGAAACAATGCACTTTAAATTGAGAACTATGCATCAAAATAAAAAGTAACCTCAATGTCACACCTATGCCAGTAGTTGTTGGAAGCACTTCGAGATAACCAACTTTAGCCGTGGAAGGAAAAGGGGATATCTCACGCAGGGCCAGCGTTGGACTTAGGGAGCGGCCATGTTCCATGTATTAATGCAGATATGTTCTATATAGAGCGTTATTTTACAATATACACTCGAATTTGCAGAGAAGGTTCAGTATGAGTAATATTGGCGAATGATGAAGAAAAGTTACTTAAAAGTTTTAAATATTCTGTTATATTTATATTTTAATTCAAAATGTGTGTTATTGTTATTTTCACTGAATGTCATCAATAAATACATATTAATGACATTCAGTGAAAATAATGCATTAATAAATACATAATTATGCAAAACTACATTTACTAGTTGACGAGTGCTGCCATCTTCACGTTGAGGTAGGATACTTTTCAGACCACCCTGGTATGGTTTTAAGCTTAGAGAAATAATTCCGTTGAGGGTTCAAATAATACACATATAAGACTTTTACCTTGACTAATTAATATATTTGATGATACTTCAAAAATAAGGGCCCGGTCAGTATCTACCCATTATATGCGTCAAAGGAACATGAATTTTTTTTCAGCTGAACGTATTTTATGTTCAACTAAAGAATTTTTCATATTTATTTCACGCAAAATTAACTAAATTTACTTAATGTGATCATGCAATTAAGTATACTTCCAAGTTCCAAGTTTGTACTAAATTTAATAATTATGTAAATCAACTAAGTATAAGATAAGAAGTTATTACAAGAATGCTAGAAGCGGGCACATGAACTGAAGTTAAACAAACTTCTGCACCAAGTCTAGAATCATTTAGTTTGTACTGTAGTATGTATATATATGTGGTAAGCTTAGAATTATACTAGTCTTATTAAAGTCCTAGAGAGAGCAACACGTCTCTCTTCACTACAAATTTATCACTGTTTTTGAAAAAAGCCTTTGCTTTTTCTATAATGGTACTGAAATACAGTTAAATAAGTTACAAATAAAATAAATGTGAATTATAATAACTAACAAAAAAATTATGTCGGAAAATACTTGCCTAAAAACTCTTAAATCAAATTTCTAATAATAAAATAGGGCAAGGCAGTAGAGCCGTGGTAGCTCAGGGGCGCTGACTGTAAATCGCACAGTACACGAGCAACCCGGGTCCGATCCCCGTCTGCACTAATGAGATTGTTGATTGCTTTTTAAGTGATGATATGTCACGTGCACGGCGGTGAAGGACAACATTGTGAGGAAACCTCCATGTTTGAGAAAATACGGAAAAAAATTAAGACATGAAGTTCACCAACACGCATTAGGGCTGCGCGGCGGACATTACCTTGCCCTAAAACCGTAAAAGGGGGACGTATTTAGGTTATTACCTTACTTTACTTTTCAGACAGAAGTAAAGTGAGTTGTTTTTAAAAACTGAAGTGACAAACAAACTAACAGTCCACCTGATGGTAAGTGGCCGCTACAGTCCTTGAACACCTGCAATCTTCTACAAACAAGACTACAGACGACTTGTCATCTCTGAGGACGGAGATTGAATGTCTCACTGCTTGTAAAGAGACTACGGACTCCTGTTTCCTGAGACACTTCTCTCGCCTACTTTACATCTATCTGCCTACCTATACATACTCGTCGATTTAGGGTACTCTTAATCTGGCCCATCTTTAATATATGACCATATTGGTCGATAAACTTCCATCTAGGGCGTCATTTGCCGACTCTGCCGTTCGCTGCTACAATACAACCTTGCTTTGTCACTCTTTCCTCATACATTCCTCCTACAAAAACCCACCATCGAAGCATTCCTTTCTTAATTCTGGTCACAGCATCATCTTACAAACCACACTTTTTGCAAAACTCAATTTTTCACGATGTCATTCAGCATCAGCCCTAACATACCTCTTAACCGCATTTCTAGAGCATTTACTCTAATCTTATGGTTCTTTTGCTATACCCAACTTTCACTACCATACATCAAATTATAACCTGTAATCATACTAACTCTCTATACCCTTCACAAGCGTTTGGGAGAACGAACGCGCCAAAGAAGTAGCAGGCTTACATTTCCACTGTATGTTTTTTATGTATGTTACTTGATATCTTCTTCCATTATGAACCGGTTTAAATGATTCTTTTTTTATTAAATAAGTTTTACTTAAGAGTTGTTCAATAAATCCCTAAGAATTATGAAGGTTTAATGGAGCTATTAAATCAAAATACAGATTGTGATATTCCTTAGTCTACTCAAAAGGGTAAAAAATTGACCGAAAATTAATTGAGACTTTAATGATTTAGATGAAATAAATAATTTCACATTCTACAGTCTGAGCAAGATATATTGTATGGAAGAAATAATGCCCTGTCTTCAAAATGTAAAATTATTTTTACGCACTTATTAGTTTTAAGTTCGATTTTACTTTTCACTCTTAAAAGAACGTCAATTATATTTATTTTTTAAATATATAAGAATATAACACAATGCCTGATTTAATTGTAGTAAAGAAGAAATCAAATAAAAACATAAGAAAATTCTTAATTTAAGTACTAGTTACTAGTACTATTAGAACGTGGTAGAGTCATGCTGCACTTATATTAGTAGTATAGTTGTAGCACAAATGGGTCGGCTCGACCGGGGAAGGACCACGCTCTCACAGAATACCAACGTCAAATAGTAACTTAATGCTGCTGTGTTTCGTATGGTGAGTGTAGAGAACCAGAGATCCTTTTTACTCGAAACGAGGCATTCCATCTTAGTTCTCATGGGTGAAAACGCACCCTCCTGCACCTTGTCACCCTATCCTATAAAAAATACTTGGCACTACTCCATTTTTAGTAGGAAGTCTGTCTGGGTACCACCGCCCTTTTATCTCTTTCCGTCGCTAAATAGCAGTGCTTGTTGTTATCCAGTCCAAAAGGTATAGAGAGTAGAGAGGAGAGAGGAGAGAGGAGAGCCAGTATATCTACAGGCTTTGAGATATTCCGTCTTAGATCTCAGAGCTGTCAACGCATCTATAGCTTTGTTTGCTCGCAGTCGGTTGCAGGTGTATTGTTTATGTATTTATTATATGACATGAATTGCAGTAGTCACTTACCTGGCATGTTATACTACTTCTTCAGTTACCATAGTCCTATTTCGGCCTTATAGCGGTCAAACCGCGAACTCGCTTAAATATGCTTATATTATTGTAAAAGGCTCTTCTAATTTCACGTATTATGAAGGGCAACTACGGAACCCTGTCTCTATATAGTGTAGTATCTCTTTTTCGTATAGCGAAGAAACTTTTGGGATAGAGATCAGCCCGCATGCATAATGTAATATAGGTTGAATATACTGATATTTTAAGGGAGTCATAGAATCTCAATTAGAAACAAAATTTATATAAAAATGTATCTTTGCGTATTTTATCGCATATATCACGGGGAGTGCTCTGAAGAATTGTTCAGACTAATTCCAGCCGCACAGTTTCACCATCGCACATCGCGACAAAACTCGCGATACCATCCATACCAACTGGATGACTGGCGGTTCACCATCGTGCGATTTAAAAGACGTTTTTCCTCGCACAACTTCATTGTGGAATCGACTACTACCAGACATTTTCCGGACCAATACGACTTCGGGAACTTCAAGAAAAGAGCCTAATCCTTTTAAAAGGCCGGCAACGCATCTGCAATTCCCCAGCAGTTCTGCAGTTCTGCAGTTGTCATGGGCGGCGGTATTCACTTACCACCAGGTGAGCCGTATGCTCTTTTGTTCTCTCTCCTAAAAATAGCCATAATAGTTCAACCATTACAGCTGCCACCTCTATTCATTGACTCCTTAAATTTTTTACTTATAATATACATTTTCTACCTTGACCTGTATGTATCATTCTCATTCATTCACTACAGCCTAATTCCACTGCTGAATGTAATCCCTCGTAAAAATGTATTACAAGAAATGTTTTCCTTTAATTTTCCCAATTTTGCAAATCGTAGGCCGAAATATGTCTTCAAGTCATAATAATTTTTTTCATCAAATTAGTTAGTAGAATAAAGGAGTTGTCTAATTAAAGTTCTAGAGAGAACAAAACGCCTCTCTACTTTGACAACTTTTCACCATTACACCTTAGTCGTTACGCTACTAACAAATTATATAATAGATATCGCTAACGACACGTCGCGGCTTCGCGTTCGTCGGATCTATTAAAATGGCGTTATTTGTATTTAAGGTAACCAGCAAGGACCATTTATTTTATTAATTCTTCGATTCCTCAAAAAAGTTCTATAAGTTTTTCGAATAAAAGTATAGCCTAGATCTACTCCTTATATTGCTCTCTATCTACAATATGTAACGTAATTAACGCACACCCTCAGACACCCCAATTAGTATATTATGTTATGATCATAATACATACACTGAATTTTTTGTTAAACATTTTTATGCATTGATTATTTATCAAATTAGTTAAACTAATTCCGGAAGAATGTTGTGGTCACAGTACAAATCCACGAACGCAAATACTTTAACGTGCTTGAAATAAAGTTCATTTTTATTTATTTTTATTGAATGACAGCATTAGTAATACTACAAATAAAACTGCGCTCTTAAAAGTCTTATTGCCTTAAGTTACGGTACATTTCGGTTTGTTTTGACTGTATATATTTAGCGTGACTCTAATTTACGTAGTTTAATTATTTTTTGGGATGAAACATTACCTATATTAAAAATGATAGGAATCGATTCAGTAAACGATTCTGAACAAACTACATTCTCAAAGTGCGTTAATTACGTTACGTGTTGTATATTTGAAGTTTAATCGCCACAAAAGATTGGGTGCGTTTGGGAGAAAAAAGCGCTTGCAAGCGCTTGTAAGCAAAATGGCGATCGTAAGCGGTAAGCGCTGTCAAATCGTAAGTAGCTATTTTCCTCTAGGCTACGATGTTAGTTTTAACCGGGGAACCTAACCTAATTTAAATATATTTTTGTGAAGTATTCATATTAAAAACTTACCAATCATGAATTTTTAATAACGTGTATATGTCTATTCATGTCATTATATTACTTAAAACTAATACTGCAAAAAACAACTTATAAACTCTACTTCAAAACAAATAAATTAAATAAGCAAAATGGCGGATTGTGTCAGCGCTACTGTAGTAGCAATCGTGTCCTGGCCGAAAACTATTTTAGCGCTAGAAGCGCTTGCTAGCATTTTTTTCTGCCAAACGCACCCATTAGCTCGGTTAGACAAACAGACAGATAAACGGACAAAAGTTTTAAAAATAGTTATTCATGTTAACAGGAACACTTTCAACTTAAAAGATTTTTTTTGTAATTATATGAATATCTATAGATAAATCTCATATCTTTTTTACTTTGAATATTTAACCAATCAAAGCTTTTTTATAATTATTTTATACGTGGTAGAGCCATGCTGCAGTTATATTAGTGGTATAGTTGTAGCACGAATGGGTTGGCTCGACCGGGGAGAGACCACGCTCTCACAGAATACCAGCGTGAAACAGTGGCTTAATGTTGCTGTGTTTCGTATGGTGAGTGTAGAGAACCGGACACCCTTTTACTGGAAACGAGGCTTTCCATCTTAGTTCTCACGGGTGATAACGCACCTGCATTTTGATGCCTAATCGAGGATAGATGTAGATGTCTATGGGGTTCAGCAACCACTTACCATCAGGTGCACTGTGTGTACGTTTGTCACCCTATCCTATAAAAAAATAGTTGGCACTAGTCCATTTTTAGTAGGAAGTCTGTCTGGGTACCACCACCCCATTTATCTATTTCCGTCGCTAAATAGCAGTGCTTGTTGTTTTCCAGTCCAAAAGGTATAGAGAGTAGAGAGGAGAGAGGAGAGAGAGGAGAGCCAGTATATCTACAGGCTTTGAGATATTCCGTCTTAGATCTCAGAGCTGGCAACACATCTATAGCCTATCTATATATAAAGTGGACGGTGTGCTATTTTGCCACCCTATATCCTACAAAAAAATTATATTAATGGTCTTAACACTTCAAGTAATATTAATTTGATTGCGCCAATAGATCTTTGACTTCATCGGCCATCGATTTTATAATAACCCTAATTTAAAAAAGAAAAATAAATCATTTTTGTACTTTTTACAGCTCATGATAATAATGTTGAAAGTGATTGTGATATCAAAGGAAAGAAATTACAGTTGAAAGCATATCCCAAATACATCAAAGACATTATTATTGAAAGAACCTGATATATTTTGCGTAATCGAAGCGCGATAAAACTTTTGGGTTGGGACAGAATTCAATCCTCACGTATTATGTTAATTTAGATATTAAATTATGGTTCACCCTTACGTTCAGAATAAGAATGAGAAATTGTTATATAACAAGTTGGTAATGGTTAATATGTGACGTTGATAGTTGTTAATAATTATCAATTGACAGTAGTAAATAGTTAAGGATGCGAATCCGATAGAAATACGTCAATCTTAAATAGTTCGTTTATTAGACTCGAGACGCATCAAAGTATTGATGATTGGAATTACTTTTTTTAACGTTCCAGATCAAACGATTGACAGGAACTAAGACCAAATAGTATAATAATGTCTGACGACAGACATTATCGAGTGGATCCCACAGATCACAGAGTACTAAAACTCGATTTAAAAAAATCTGTAAATTGGTAAAAAAATTTGTTGTAATAAGGGGGATTTTGCTATAGTTCCCACGCTCGGTGTCATCAGGAAGATGCTAGTGCCCATTTTCTGGTTTGTTTTGTCTCTTACGACACCTAGGGGATGAAATGAGGTAGGAAATATTCTTAGATAACCACTAAAAGGTGAAGTACACAAATTAATATAATAAAAAGCCCTTTTAATTTTTTTCTTTTGTCTTTTTCTACTTTCTGTGTTTCTGTATCATTAGATATGTTTTGCCTTACTAAGAGTGAGGAGCCATCCTCTAGGAGATCTGTGGTTGCTCTGGTAGTGGCGCTGCGGATACGTGTGAGAGTGTTCCCGTTATCCTGCAAATATGTGGCCACAGTTTAAAATCGCGTTGATTAGTAGGTCCGACAAAAGCCGTTAATTAATAAGAAAAAGTTCTAGTTATATGACTTAGCATGCGCAGAATTTACAAGTTTAGTGAGTATGTTTATTTCCGTCATCCGCAGCCTCATGAATAAATCCTAACCAGTCAGGTGTGAATTAAATCACAGATAATTCAATCCGCGGCTGACGCAACCCCGTGTCACGTCGCTATATCGAAGACGGCTGAAGGCAGATTACGCACAGCACACCTGTCGGAGCAACTTGGGTTTGACAAGGTTTTTATTGGATCCCTATTTCCCTATTCAATAACGTGTGATGGGAGTTACGCGGTGAAGTGAACTGAGAAATGTTTATCCTCTGTAATGGGCTTGCGAAAAATATAATGTCGTGAAAACTTAGGGGACTCTAGAAATAATTTAGAACTGAGCAAGGAAAAACTCTTTCTCAACCTAAAAATGTCTGTTCACAGAACACTATTTACCCTGAGCGTGTTATATTCGTTTGTCATTTGTTTTAATAAAATAGCGGTAGGAACCTATCTACGACTAATCTAAGCAATGTGGAGTGCATACGTTAAGACGGTTCATGATTTAACTTTTAAATAAAACCATAAGCCCATGAAATATTCAAACGAGAAAAGAGCTTGCAAATGTCATTCTAATACCATATTGGCATGTCCCAAGCTTTTCAGTTCATTGGTTTCATGGAAACAAATTCCTTGCACATGTCAGAGCATTTTTGCCATATCCGATAGGTAGCAAGATTTTGATCGCGAAAACACTTTGTATTCGCTACGGTTAGCGATTTAGAATAAGTATATGAGAGAACGGTTAATTGTTTAGTACCCGGTTGACCGAGCTTTGCTCGGTATTTTTTAATTCGTGTGTTTTGGAAATTATATTTAGATACAAATTACATACTGATGAAATACGAATAATATTTTTTGATCTTAGCGACATAATAGAAAAAACTGAACTGGTTATCTGACTAAAAAAATCATGAGTGCACATAGTTTAATTTAAATTTTCATGTTTTTAAAAAATACTAAAAAAAGGGCTCGAAAAAATAGATTTTCTCAAAAAAGAAAGAATAAAAAAAAATTAAAAAACGTCGGTCGGTCTGGGCTCGAACCATGGTATTAAGATTTTATGACCGCCCATTATACCAATTAAGCTATTTGTAATCATTAAAAGACTGTCAAAATTTACCTTCTTATTCTAACGATATTGTAGCAGTTTTTCGTTGCCTGAAAACACGGACAAAAGGACATTTTATAAAAATAAATCCTAGCTAGATCAATTTATTGCCCCCGAAACTCCCTGGACACTAAATTTTATGAAAATCGTTGGAGCCGTTTCCGAGATTCCGATTATATATATATATATACATATATACAAGAATTGTTCCTTTAAAGGTATAGGATACAGGCTGATAGAGGTGGATGACATATTATTTTCCACGTGAGTACAAATCATTTAAAGGACAAGAGGCTCTAAAATGGTGAATTACTGTTATAGTTATACAATACAATACTCTTTATTGCACACAAAATAATACAATACAAAGAACAACAAACTTAAATTGATAAATTTATGTACAATTAGGTGGCCTTATCGCTAAACAGCGATCTCTTCGAGGCAAACCTTGGTGAAGGAGATCTTTTACATACAAAAATATAGAAGTGTGCATAAAAAGTAGATAAAAATCATGCATAACACATAACATATATATACATACATAATCATACACATATATACATATTTATACACATACATATTTATACATATACATATTTATACATATAAGTACATATTTATTTACTATATTTAAATATTTTTGTTTATTATATTTAAATATTTTTGTTTTATAGCTACATATTATATATATACCATACATACACAAACCTTATCAAGTATAGTAGATATGATAATGAAATATATTAAGTAGAACACATATTTAAATAATAATTTTTAACCAGCTTTTTGAAAGACTCAATGCTTTGGGCTTTCTTAATTGTTAAAGGAAGCGAGTTCCATAATTTAATTGCTTTGACACAAAAGGAAGAATTAAAAAAATTTGAATTGTGAGCAGGCATTCGCAAAATAAGTTTATCGGATAATCTGGAATGATCTTTGTCTGCACCCGCAAACTCAAAATTTTCCTTTAAATACTTCGGTGTTTTAGGATCAAATAGTACACAGTACAGTTGAGATAGAATGTGAGTATTCCAACGAAGTCTGATAGGAAGCCACTTGAGCTTAGTACGAAACTCAGAAATATGATCATATTTGCGGAGGCCAAATATGAACCTAATAGCGAAATTCTGAAGACGCTCAAGTTTATTTAATTGATCCTCAGTAAGATTAAAATAGCATACATCAGCTTAATCAAGGATAGGGAGTAACAAGGACTGTGCCAGTAAAATTCTAGTAGGAATCGGTAATGAGTTACGCAAACGTCGTAAGGAAGAAGGTTAATCAAAATATAATTCAATGTTTCCACTTTTAAGTCTATAGAATCTGCAGAGTATACAGCAGACCAGTTAGCATTCCGGGAATCGTCTTGTAAACGTTCTATATTCATCCCACTAAAATTCCGTAGCATCAGTACCTTGCCTCGAAATTTGGGAGTACGTACTTTACACGAAAGAAAGATGAGGTCATGATGAGAGAATGCCACAGCTGCACATTGACCATGCTTTGACACGTGATCAGGAGATGAAACTATGATAAGATCTAACAGGGATGAAATACAGTTAGGCAAGGTGTGTGTAGCATTAAGTGGCAGAATATGTAAATTACACGAGTAGTGCGGTGATTATTCTTTAACATGAAAGTGTTAAAATCGCCCATAAAAATAATATGATTGTATAGAGGAGTCAGATCTTCAAGTGTTTTCTCAAATGAAGGGAAATAATTTACATGGAGGGATGGGCTATAAAAGACGCCTGGTAAGATTTTGGTGTTAGGTAATATAATTTCCAACAAGAGATGTTCAGCTTCATTAGGCAAGGGTGCATGAGTAGACAATTTAATCATCTTAAAAGGAATATCATATCTAAGGTAAATTGCTACCCCACCACCACTCTGGCCTACTCGATCATTTCGAATAAGATTGAATCCTGGTAGTGAATAGCAGGTAGAAGGTAAACATGGTTTGAGCCACGTTTCGGATACAAGAATAGCGCTGAGGAAGCTAGTGATAAATGATGCAAGCATGTCTGGAAAATGTGCCGGAATATCTTGGGCATTAATATGAATAACATTGAAATTTTTCAGAACATCTGAGAATTGAGAAGATATGACTTCGTTTAGAGGAGTGAAATCTGTACTGTGAAAACTATCGTCACCACTGTCGCTTTCTGAGTAAGGTGTCACAAAGGAATAATTACTTGAATCAATATAATTGAACGACTCAAAACTCATAATAAGCCTTCCTTTTTATGAACAATATATGATATGGTAATGCGTATATATATATATATATATATATATATATATATATATATATATATATATATATATATATATATATAGCGATATAGAATGATAAAAATAATATATAAATATATACTCGTAGATAAATAATATAAATAAGCAAAAGCGAACTAGTTTTCCTTCACCAACCAGCGTTACCAGAAGATCGATCGATCAAAAACGCAACTAAACTATCAGTAGTACATAGTTACACTTCATACGTACACAAGTTACTGCAAAAAGTAGTATAGGCTAATAATATTGCAAACAGAAGCACAAATCGATATTACAAACAAATAGAAAAATTAACAGTAGGTCTTAAAAGTAAACAAATTAATTTTATTAAAAAAATTTTGTAAGCAAATAAGTTAAATGTAAAACTTTGAGTATGAGTTGGCTGTATGGTCATTCGATCTTTGCCTATATTAATATCAACAAGATTTACTTTGACCATTGAAGTAATATGTACTTATAGTGCCACCAACTTATCTGTTCAGGTGGACAAAATTGGAACTAAGGCCGCCATTTTGTAAATGACATTTTTATAAAATATAAATAATATATATAATAACACTAATTCTCACTAATTTTAATATATTAACACGAAATTTGTTTTATTTTATATTATGTGTACCTAATGAATATGTAGTCACCTATTTCCTCGGCGAATTTCTTAAATGGCAATAGTAAGCACTCCACTAGCGACTCTGTAAACTGAACAGATAAGTTGGTGGCACTATACGTACTAGAACAGCTATTTCAAACAAAACATGTGCACTACTATGTGATCGCGCGGTTGGTTTTTTATCATAGAATAAACATAGGTAGAATGATCAGTAGGTAATAATAGATTGTATTGTTAAATAGGTAAATTATATCGAGAGCAATTTTCAAATTTTGTCATGTATTTTGTATATTATATTTGCTTATTTAATATTATATTACATAATATTATATCACAATTACATTTTAATGATATTTTTATCTGAATATTTTAAAAGGTGTCAAATATAAAAACATACTAAATGTATGTTTAACAAAACTTATTAATATAAAATTTAAATTACAAATATATTTATTTAAATTAGAATAAGAGTCGTTCATAAATGCTGGGCACGCGAAAGTTAAAAATGGACGAATTTATTCCACTTTGACTTAATATAAAAGAATAACGAGGAGATTTAAATATAAAAAATTGGCCCAATTATGATAACTCATATATGTTTCTACAAAAAAAATTGTGAATAATATATTCGTCCTATACTTAAGTACCCACAGAAATGTCGCATCTGAACAAATTAATTCCATAATCTATATTACATGACACAAGATGGCGTCTTAGGCATAACTTGTTTTATTATTAATTTATAATACTTTTTTATTCATTAAGTATCTTATTAACCGATGAAAAGTAATACCTTGGTTATTACTGACATTTCTTGAATTATTTGCACAATATCTAAGTATACACGACGGCATATTTTCATCAAGAGATTTTTTTTAAATCAACACAACACGTGATAACCCTACAAGCGCCTAGCGAGTGACTGATTAAAGTGCGGTGCATGCACCGCAGTTGAGTGGAACAGAGTAGCTGAATGCAGTGTCGCCTCTAGTACGTAGTACATAATAGCTCAATGACTTTGACAGACTTACGTCAATGTCGAAATTAATAATTTTACCCTTTATAATTACATTTTTATCAAACAATTGAAATCATTTTAACTTAAAACTATAATTTGTAATAATTTTGAAGTATCGGTAGAACGCAGTAAACAAATACATATACTGAAGTAATGATCTGACTTAAAGTACCTATGCTAATGAACCAAACACTTAAACGATTATAGAGAAATATTTATCTATCCAAAGTACCTAGCATTAGTAGTAAATATAGTAAACTAGTTTAAATATACTAAAGTACTTAGCTTTAATATCAAAAATAATCAAGTGAACAAGGGTAATCACTTTGCAGTGTGTTGGTACAACACAGTAAATGCAGTTATAACCATTACCTATGTTATTGAATAGTTGTATGCTGAAGTAATAACACAACTTGAAGTAACTATATTAATGAAAAGAATACTTGAGTGGAAACTATGGCAAATGTCGGCCCTATAAAGCAATCTGGGTAACGGAACGGTTTGTTAACATAACCGTTACCTATGCCTTGTTAAATAAATATTGAATAGAAGGCCTAGTTTTATAATAAATTCCATATTCGTGCTAAAAAGATGATACCTAATGTGTATTTTAATGCATCAGTTTTTTGTATTTAATTTTAGGTATATGTTTTGTTGGGATTTGTCTCGCAGCGCAATGATGCAGAGTTCCTATTATATTCACAGATATATTCAATATTCTGCGAGTTATTTACATCAATTTATATTTACTAAAATATACAATGTGTAATACAAGCATATAAGCATATTTTTATAAAACTAAAACTAAGGAAATAATATAATTTCATTTCATATTATGTGTTGTCTGTTCTACTCAAAATATAATAAAAATGTAAAAATTTTGTTGTTACAGTTACAGTACAAAGAGAGAAATAATCACTTTGGATAGCTAACTAAAGTAACTAGGTTTAGTAACAAATAGAATAAAATAACCGAAGCATAATAAAGTACTTAGTTTTTATTATACTTCGGTTTTATTAAATGGCTGTTCAATAAAATGCATTACATACAGCGTTTGAAGAAGTTTAATACAAAGTTATTTTGCCTTGATAACTCTCTTAGACCTAGCTGTAGAAATAACCTGGTTTCCTTTAACACTATCTTCGCTAACGCTCTTCCCTGATAGTGACAACCCCTCCAAATCACCAGTAGAACAAGGAATAGATTTCAGATCAGCTAATGAGGTGGCGGTATATCGCCGACCATTGGAACCAATTATGATTATATGACCATCTTTTGTCCAACATTTATTAATGCCAAACTGATTACGAGCAGCTAAGAAAAGGTCATGTCGACTCTTGGTCAGAAATTCCGATGCAGTTACACCAGTGTTTTTGAATGCAGTTTTAAAATACCATATTAGATTTTTATTTTCAATATTATTGAACTTGACCAGAATGGGGCGCGGTTTACCATCTTTAGAAACACCTAGGCGATGACATCTGGTATTTACATCAGTGTCTATATCTGTCAATTTTAATTTGTCTGCGAACAATTTACATATTGTAGAAGGAAGGTCTTCTTTCTTCTCCTCTCTGATACCGTGTAAAAGGATCATCTTACGTCTAGATCTCATTTCAGATTAGTCATATAATTTGAATAACAGTTGCATTTGCTCATTCAGAGTTTTTAAAGATGTGAGCACAAAGATCGAAAAACTTCAAAATCCGTCGAGAGTGAGGATATTACCTGTTGTTGGTATAGAGCTATTTGCTTGTAGACTTTTCTGAAATTCATCCATTCGAGTGTTGAATAAGGTAGACATGTCTTCAAGGGACTTTTGTAGTGACTCCATTTTAGTGACAGGTTATGAACACACTATGAGAATAATTTAGTGACAAAATTCAGTTGCAGGTTTGTAAATAGTTGTATGGAAATATGCCGGTAGGTTAAAGGCTAATTTAGCACATCAGTCACACCAAACACTTGATAAATATATATATTTTTAATTAAATTACGCAGCTCGTTATTTTTACGTATAGTGAGCATACTCCTATCCGCAAAAATAAAAAGAAAAAAAAGTTATATGAGTTATAAAGTAAAATTGAATTCAAATGGCTTCCATGCTTATGTTTCCCCCTATTTTTTTTTGATAAATATGTTTATTCGAAGGCAAATACACCGGATAATAAAATTTAACAATGCTCGCATACCCCGACATCCTATCAAAAAAACTTTTGCCTTGCCTTCTTTAAGGACTAACCTTGGACGCCATTCTCTTCTCGTCAGATGTTGCGCACAGTACAACGAGATGAATATCGAAATATTTGACATTTTCCACGACTCGTTGATTAAATTTAAATGAAAACTGGCCGGCCCTTTGTGAAGAGGCATTTGTTCTTAGTTAAGTTTTTTAAGTTTTTAGTTTTTTTTGGTGAATTTTACTATTTTATTGTTTTGAAATTTTCATATATATATATATATATATATATATATATATATATATATATATATGTCAATTTCAAAGTTTTTTTTTAATTCGTGTGTTTTGGAAATTATATTTAGATACAAATTACATACTGATGAAATACGAATAATATTTTTTGATCTTAGCGACATAATAAAAAAAACTGAATTGGTTATTTGAATAAAAAATCTTGAGTGCAATTAGTTTAATTTAAATTTTCGTGTTTTTAAAAAATACTAAAAAAAGGGCTCGAAAAAATAGATTTTCTCAAAAAAGAAAGAAACTTGAAAAAAAATTAAAAAAAGTCGGTCGGTCGGTCTGGGCTCGAACCGGGGTATTGCGATTCTGTGACCGCCCATTATACCAATTAAGCTATATATAATCATTATCAATCAGTCAAAATTTACCTTCTTATTCTAACGATATTGTAGCAGTTTTTCATTGCCTAAAAACACGGACAAAAAGACATTTTCTAAAAATAAATGCTAGCTAGATCGATTTTTTATCCCCGAAACTCCCTGGACACTAAATTTTATGAAAATCGTTGGAGCCGTTTCCGAGATCCCTTTTATATATATATATATATATATATATATATATTATGATGTTACTTAATATCTTCTGTCAATGTTGTGTACGCCTATAATATGTATATGTGTAAGGAATGTACTTTATAAATGTAACTCTTATAATAAGTATACATGTAGTGTTGGTGTACCTTTTAAATAAATAAATAAATAAACAATCAATTACCGAAAACATCTATAAATAATTTCTATTGAGAGTTTATAGAAAGGGTCACTATAGTCTTTGCGTTGTAACATGGTGCGGATGATAGGTTGACAGGTTATTAGAACGTAACTTGCGTGCGTTTGCAAGATCGACAATTTTTTTTAACTATGACATAATCACAATGAATTTGTTTTTACTAATTTTCTCAGTTATGTTATGACTATTAGATTAACATTCACTTCAAATATCTCACATAATGTAGTTATCTTACTAATAAATGTTTAATTTATTTCACTTGCGTGCGCAATTACGTATTATATTTTACGTATTATATATATATATATATATATATATATATATATATATATATATATATATATATATATATAAATACTATGCTTGCTAGCCCCTAAATACTCTTAAAATTCCCATGCAGTCTACTATAAAGAAGTTTGGCTGTGGTCTAAACAAAACAAAGTCAGTTACTTTATGTATTTTATTTTTATTCTCCTGTCAATTCATGACATTTGCCGACCATACAAAAATAGCGCAACTATACGGTAGATTAAAAATAAAAATTCAGAAGAGTAACTGACTTTTTTTTAGACCACAAGATAGAAAATTTAGTATAGGTTCTATAATGCTAAACTTCTTTACAGAAAAGTAGTCTATAAATATAAGTTTTAATGGTTTATAGTGCTGTGGGTGGGTGCAGTCGCATGCGACCGCTCGGAATTTGACGGACGCATGCAACTGCATGAGAATTTTGAGAGGATTCAGGGAATCTATAGAATAGAGAATTTTGTATACAAGGTGTAAGTGTAAAACAACGGTGTTGTCACTAAAACCATAGGCTTTAATATAAAAATATTTATCCGAATTTAAAAAAAAAAAACGCTATTTTCTTTCATAAAATTTAAAAAGTTTCTGTCTGACGCCGTCCGTAAATTCATGGATACCCTATGCGCCTGAGTGACGTAATTACTCTAAAGATCACTGCCCGCGCTAGCTACACAATATTCCAATAAAAACACAATAGGTACACATAACCTGTGATGTAACTTTTACACTTTTATACTTTCATCCCGGCTTAGGACAGGCAAAACTAGAGGAATTAAGGAAAAATTGAGATTTTACTAAAAAAAAAAAATGTTATTTTTCATTGAATTTACGTAGTGAAACCAAACCACTGATTTAAGGATAACGATGTTTACACTAACAGCCTGTAGATTCTATAATGCCAAACTTCTTAATAGAAAAGTCTTTAAATATACGTTTTTATGGGTTATAGTGCTGCGGGTGGGTGCGGTCTCATGAGACCGCTAGGGATTTGACGGAATATGGCCGCGGTCTCATGAGATTGCTAGGGGATTGAGCGGATAGCGATAAGTTTTCCTTTATTACGAGAGATTTTCCTCATAATCGAACGTAAAAACAGTCTGTATATGTGGTTCAATACCGTTATATTCATGTATACTAAATTTATGTAGCTTACGATTCTTGTACATAAGGAGAATAAAGATATAAAATTGTTATGTGTGTGTTACGTAGTGATAGATGATAGTTTTTGTTTTACTTAAAAATTTCTACTAAATCGATGATATTTATGGTGGAAAAAATATGTACCCACTATTTGAGCCTAAATTATTGTCAAAAACATGACTAACCTTTTTATATTTGTATAGTTTGCTGACTAACTTCAGTGTAAAACGGCCATTTTTCAATTGAGACCTGACAGGCAAAGTGAATATAATCACTACGTTTAAGAGGTGGCACTTTCTTCGTAAAAGTAAATGTGTGAAAGGGTGCCAAGCTACTCTACCACCATCAAGATATGACACTTAATTTTTGACAAATAGTGCTGATAAGATAAGCGAATTATAATAGTGCTTTAAATGTCTATCCTCGAATAACTATATCGTAATTTTTATACCATAAAAGTTAAATCTCTATTCTGAATAATTAAGAGAAATAAAATTTTTTACGTGGGGATTGAGTAAAAATGCTGAGATACCAGGCGGTCCCATAATGAACTGGCCTGATATAGTTCGACGCGACATGTCGCTACATGTTGTGTTGCATTAAATAGTATGTTTATCGTGCACTTAATATAATAAACATGCATCGACATGAAATGCTTAGTCTTAGTTTAACAGGCATTTGAATAACGAGAGTCGCGTATTTTTTCAAAATGTCGAAAACTGAGTATCGAAGTGTCATAAAGTTTCTGTTTAAAGAAGGTTTATCCCCTGCCCAAATAAAAGAACGATTGGATGGTGTGTATAAGGAGTCTGCCCCCTCCTATAGCACAGTGAAAAATTGGGTGAAAGAGTTTCGTCTCGGGAGAGAAACCGTCGAAGACTTTGGCCACGACGGTCAACCTGCGGAAGTGCTCACTCCCAAAACGATTGCTCTTATCGAAGAGGAGGTTCTGAGTGACCGCCGTTTGAAGATTAGTGAAATTGCAGCAAGGCTTGAGCTCTCTAAGAGTACCGTTCATCGCGCGATCCATGAACATCTTCACATGAAAAAAGTGAGTGCAAGATGTATACCGAAACTTCTTTCAGCGGTACAGAGACAGGAAAGAGTGCGCTGCGCTTCGGAGTTTTTGGATCTTTGTGGCGAAAATCCAAAGACTGTGATCGAGCGGCTAGTGACTGGTGATGAAACTATGATCTTGTATTATGATCCACAAAGCAAGCGCGAGTCAATGGAATGACGTTATAAGGGTGAAAAGCCCCCTAGAAAGGCAAAGGTGCAACAATAGACTAAAAAACTGATGTGCACAATATTTTGGGATTTTCAAAGCATTTTTATGGTGGATTTTAAAGAACGTAATACAGCCGTGAACGGCGAATATTATGCTTCTTTAGTATATAAATTACGAGACAAGATAAAGGAAAAACGAAGAGGCAAGCTGTCTAAAGGTGTCCTGTTGCTCCATGACAACGCCCCTGTTCATACCGCCGGTGTTTCGAAGGATGCAGTTCGTCAATGCGGGTTCACAGAAGTTCAACATCCACCTTACAGTCCAGGCATGGCCCCGTCCGACTATTATTTATTTTCAAATTTAAAGCGGGACTTAAGAGGAAGAAAATTTTCAAGCGATGAAGAGTTGCAGGCGGCCGTCTTCAGTCATTTTGAGAATAATAAATGTGATTATTTTTATAAAGGTTTAGAGATGTTGATTCACAGATGTCAGAAGTGTGTTAGTATTCATGGTGATTATATTGAAAAATAAAATTGGTTTCGTTTCATTTCCTTCATTGGTTCATAGTTAGGCCAATTCATTATGGGACCGCCTACGTATATATCCCTAGAATTATTGGGTACAAAAATATGTATAAAATCACAAAATAAATAACGCACTATTATACTAGTAATTAATTAAGTAAGAAATAAAGGATGACTAAGTAGCACATTTTGAATTCGCAGTGAAATAAAGGATAGAAAAAAATAAATATCAAAGTTATTTTTATATTGATAAGCCCTTAAAAATAAACCGTAATACAGTTCTGTTGTTAACCAAATCTGCATATTTTCTTTTTTATATAATTTTAGTGAGCTTCAAACCTGTAAAAACTTACTTTGCCTTGCTGCAGCGACATTAGGACCATGCTCTCACAGAATACCAGCGTAAAGTAGCTCAATGCTGCTGTGATTGGTCTCGTGAGGGCTCTACATCTTAGTTCTTAGGGGTGGGAACTCTTATGCATTTGGATTCTTAATTAAGGATATATGTAGAAGTCTATGGGTCACAGTAACCATCAGATGAACTGTGTGCTCGTTTGTCATCCTAATTCTACATTTTTATGTCTATTTTACACGTGTTCATAGCATATGATGATGACTTTTTAATGCTATTGTAAAATACCGACATCAAATGCTATTATTTAAATTTTTTAATGGTAATATTTAATAAATACTTACTTTTAGTTTAAAACACATTAACTTAGCATATATGTACTCAAAGTTTTTTTCCTCGCAAGACAGCTTTGACCGGACCGATACGACTTACAGACCTTCATGATATGAGCTTACTCCTTTTGAATAGGCCGGCAATGCACAAGGAATTTCCCTGGCGTTCCGGTTATTCATGGGATATAGTCCACACCTATTATCAGAAAATCTTATTTATTGTAAACGAATTAAATTGAAGATAAATTGGATTTATGTGGACAAAACCACGAGCCGGAAAGCTGTTAAAATATAAAAATCTAGTAAATATATTCGTGAGCTGGGCAGGCACTGACAGAACAGGCCTGTCAGCACTCTAAATCAGGCACTGCCCGTGTGGAGTAGACTTCAACGGGCTGATAACGATGAAGTGTGACAAATGAGTACGCAGTCTACCTGATGGTGAGCAAGGTGTCATCCATTGCTTTGCTAAAATCACGTTCTGAGGGCAGTAGTCGTAAAATATAGCGTATAATCTATGATGATTATTAAATGCTTATCACGAATACCGACAACGCTATTAGCTCTAGTAATATTCCTGATAACACTTCACTTACGCTTAATAGTCTTGTTATCCGTGAAACAGACACAATAGTTAAACAATTGCAACGTCCATATACGATTCATGGGACAGATAAAGTGTTAAAATGCTTGTGTTTGGATAGTTTACGACTGTAGCCGTAAGTTGGATTCAAATCTATAACCTTTAAATTTCGTGCGTAACCTTAACCATTTTGCTACAGTCGAACACACTACATGCCTTGTTATGATATGATTACCTATACTCGATTAAACCTCCCCCCTCCCGTCCGGAGCTAATATGGAATACCCCGCTTCCAGTAAAAGAAGTCTCTGGTACTTACACTCATCATACGAAACACAGCAGTATTATGCTATTTCCCGCTCGTTTGTGGAGCGTGGCTTTCCTCAAACGAGCCGACCTATTCAAGCTACAACCGTAATGTAGCTGATGCATGGCTCTACCACGTAAAAAATAATTCTCAAACTATCCAGCTTTTTTTAACATTTACAGCTAAAATGAAAGCATTTAATTTCACAAACAGACAGACCATTGAACGGACGTAGATCGGTAAATCTTTTATTTTTAACTCACGTTATAACATCAAAAGCCTTATGAAACCCGACAAACGCTATTCAAAAGTATGAATGTTAATGAAAAAGGTCATTAAGAGGTTGATAAAAGGAGACCGCTTTTGCTGTTACCGTTTTATTCATTCTAAAATAAGAACAAAATATAACTTGCACAATGATAAACAGTTTTTAATAGTTTATTGTGTCATAATGCAGCGAGCAAAAGTAGACAAAGGTTCATAAATTATATAGACCATTTAGTACAGTACTCGCAAATTACACTACATAGAAAATTTTAGAAAATAATTTGTACTACTTTATGTAATAGGGATGAGATACGAGCACATGTTTAATTCCGCATCTAGGTCCTTCAAAAGAGTCATTGCCAAGGCAAGGTCAGAGCACATAGGCAGAATTGGCGAGAAACTTGTTCGCCTTCCTTCTGGAACCCGTGCATTCTGGTCTCTCGCCAAGGCCGTCCAGGGGAATTTCTGTCAGCCATCTCTTCCATCTCTGCACAGGGAGGACGACTCACTGGCCCATATCGCAAAGGAGAAAGCCGATCTTCTAGGCTCTTTCTTTGCGTCTAACTCGACTCTCGATGACGGGGGGAGTACGCCGCCGACCATCCCGCGGTGTGAGTGCTCCATGACGGAAGTGCACTTCACACAGCGCTCGGTTCGCATAGCACTCCTCTCCCTGGACATCCACAAGTCGAGTGGGCCTGACGGAATCCCCCCAATTGTGCTGAGGACGTGTGCTCCAGAGTTGGCACCGGTTTTAATGCGTTTTTTCCGGTACTCCTACTCCCTAGGCGTAGTCCCAAAATCATGGAAGACGGCTTACGTCCACCCGATCCCTAAAAAAGGCGACCGCTCTGACCCGTCCAGCTACCGGCCAATCGCCATCACCTCCTTGTTCTCCAAAACAATGGAGTCCATTGTAAACTGCCAGCTCATGAGGTACCTTGAAGATCGCCAGCTGATTAGTGACCGCCAATACGGTTTTCGCCGTGGTCGGTCAGCTGGTGATCTTCTGGTCTACCTAACTCACAGACGGGCGGAGGCAGTAGAGTTCAAGGGGGAGGCATTGGCCGTTAGTTTGGACATTGCGAAGGCCTTCGATCGGGTTTGGCACAAAGCGCTTCTTTCGAAGCTCCCTTCCTATGGGCTTCCCGAGAAATTGTGCGACTGGATCACCAGCTTTCTTGCAGATCGGAGCATCAAGGTCGTTGTAGACGGTGCAAGTTCCGATTGCAAGCCTATTAATGCTGGTGTTCCACAGGGCTGCGTCTATCGCCAACGCTGTTTCTTCTGCATATCAATGATATGTTGCATACCAGTAACATTAATTGCTATGCAGATGACAGCACTGGTGATGCTCTTTACACCGGCCGAGCCAATATTTCTCGGGAAAACGTCTCCGAGTGCCGGGACAAACTTGTCTCTGAAGTCGAGTCTTTGCTGAATAGAGTCTCGGATTGGGGACGACTAAATCTAGTCCAGTTTAACCCCCAGAAGACACAAGTTTGCGCGTTAACCGCTAAAAAGAACCTCTTTGTCGTATCCCCTCAGTTTCAAGGCACTCCTCTTGTTGCCTCAGCCAGTATCAGAATCCTCGGCGTCGACATATCGAGTGACGTGCAGTTTCGTGGTCACTTGGAAGGGAAGGCCAAATTGGCCTCTAAAAAGCTTGGCGTGCTCCGCAGAGCGGGACAGTATTTCATGCCGGCACACCGCCTGCAACTTTACAAGGCGCAGGTTCGGCCGCACATGGAATACTGTTCCCATCTCTGGGCTGGGGCTCCCCAGTACCAGCTCCTTCCACTTGACCGCATCCAGCGCAGAGCGGCTTGAATCGTCGATGACCGAGTGCTTTCGATCGGCTCGATTCACTGGCGCTGCGAAGAGATGTTGCATCTCTTTGCGTATTTTATCGCATCTATCACGGGGAGTGCTCTGAGGAATTGTTCGGATTAATCCCAGCCACCAAATTTCGTGAACGCACTACACGGCAAACGTCCCGATACCATCCACACCATCTGGATGCTTGGCGGTCCACCACTGTATGTTTCACAAGGAGTTTTCTTCCACATACAACCTCTCTGTGGAATAGTTTACCACCGGCGATTTTTCCGGACCGATACGACCTGGGGACCTTCAAGAAAAGAGCTTACTCCTTTCTAAAGGGCCGGCAACGCACCCGCAATTCTCCTGGTGTTGTTGTTGATCATGGGCGGCGGTAGTCACTTAACATCAGGTGAGCCGCATGCTCGTTTGCCCCTTCTTCTATAAAAAAAAACATGTTCATGGTGATAAGATGCTTTGCCCTTTAACACCTATGTACATCTATCTTCGAGTAAGAATCAGAATGTTGATGCAATGTCACCCCTGAGGACTAAATAGAGTCATTATATGAAAAGCTGTGACTTAAGGCTAGTATTCCATGAGTCCGTAATCCTTCCCAGTTAGAGCCTACCTAATTGTTCTGGAACCATAATATGGCTTCAGAGTTGAAACTTGTAATAACTGTATATGTATATATAAATAGCTCGAGCGCGTAATGAGCCCAATAAATTGTTCAAAAATCCGTTTATCCATCCATTACAGCCTATAAAAGCCCACTGCTGAACATATGGAGGAGCCATTGATTGCTTCGTATGGGGGTATTTTTCAAAATTCAAAAAGACAAAGCAACCGCAGTTTTTTATTATTATGAGTTATTATCGGGCAGTTGCTTCTGCCCATATCCTATTCCAGTTTCCTTTTGTCGCCTCTTACGCACTGCAGTGGATATCCTTAAACCGCCATTACACGGTAAATTCAAAATCAATTTCAAACATTTACATTTGTTTAAAAATAATCAGTCGACATAATCTAATCTAATCTGAAATAATGCGATTCACGTAAATAATAATTTTAAAGAAGTGAGTCAGTAAGAGCGTTGTTTCACTTAACAAAAACTATGGCAAGTAATTAAGGTGTAATTAAACTAAAGCACAAGAGATCGGCCGAGTTCGTTATGAGAAAAGTTCTATGAATAGTTTAAATTCACCTCTAACGTGATATTTCTAAGCCGATTTTAGCTGCATTATTCTATATAGAATTAATTATTTATATGAGTATTTTATCTATTTTTGCATCATTGACGTGATCTGATTAACAATCACATTTTGAGCTGCTTGTGATACATTCAGAAATCACACACCGTGAAAAATTTGAAGTCGTGTTTTATAATTCTATAACACGCCATCATAAGTATATACTTTTTATAGCATTAACGAGCACAAAGTCCTTCTGATGTTAAGTGAATGCTATAGCCCATAGACTTGTACATCTATTCTCGAAAAATAATCTAAATGCAGAATGTATCAACTTCTAGGACTACGATGGAATACCTCGTTTCTAGTAGAAGGGATCTCTGGTTCTCTACAGTCACCATACGAAACACAGCAAAAAACTGCTGTTTTACGCTGGTATTTTGTGAGACTAGTACATCCCCGGTGGAGCCGACCTATTCGTGCTACAATTATAATATGGGTGCAAAATGGCACAATCATAAATATGGTGATAAAATAAAACACAGTTCATCTGACGGTAAGTCGAACCACCTGCTTTCATCAACATCCTGCTTATCTTGCCAGATCGTCACTCCATCTAGTGTTAGGCCGCTCACCACTACACTTATCGGTGCGAAGTTTCCACTAGAAAACCTTTCAGTTCCAGTTAAGTGGCTGACCCATTTCCACTTCAACTAACTAAGTTTTCAGTTTATTTATAATAAGGATAATAAGACGATTAATATGCAATAACATTTAATTTAACATAAGTAGATATATTCATAGTAGTGCCACTCTGAAACTATATTATGATTTATTTATTACTAAATATGATTGCATTATGCATTGACCGGGGAAGGACAATGCTCTCGCGGAACACCAGCGTGAAATAGCAACTAAATTTTGTTGTGTTTCTATGGTGAGGGCAATGAACTGAAAATCTTTATTATTGAAATCGAGGCATTCCATCGTACACGTACATTGTGTATTCTTTGTCAAGAATATTTCTTACAATTCCGAGCTATTTCATATTTAAAAATTACAGAATGAGACATGTTATGACTCTTTTAAGCAGCTGCATAAACAACAACAACAATAAGGGTTTTTACATGAAATGAAATGTATGAATAGCATTTCAGAGCCCGAGCCATATAGTCCAAGAGGAATCGGCGTATGAAAACCATTCCACCTCAATTTTTTTTGCGATTCGCTTCAAATGAGCTTCTCTGTGCCATATTGTTTAAACCGATTTTTTTTTCTTGCAAGGAATTGCTATTTTCAAACAGGACAATTTTTTTTAACATATTTTAAATAAAATGAAAATAAAAAGATTCCGTGACTTTTTGCGGTAAAGTTAATATTTTCGTAGTTATGCATTTTTAAAAGTTTGAAAAATGTCAACTTCGAATCCTTTTTATTAATTAAAAATATAATAGGGCGGGAGTAATAAATAAATTAAAATAATAAAAAATAAATATAAAGTAAAAAACACTTTCCCACCATTTATTTTACAATTATTTTTCTGTTTGCGAAAATGAGTGAATCTTCAAGCGTTTTCAGTTAGGGAATTTCGATGTGAAAGATGTGAGCAAGATTAGCATGTAAGTAGTAACGACATAGTCGAGGAATTGTGGATAGGCCACAAAACAGTTTTGACTCATTTGAAAAAGTCTGCCTATACAAAAAAAAAAAACTCGATATTTTTGTACCACACGAGCTCACTGAAAGAAACCTAATGAATCGTGTACTCATTTGCGATTCTAAGCGATCATGTATCATGGCACATATATCATATTAAAATTAAATGTAATTAAAGTTTGAAAAAAAAATGTCTTAAAATATAAAATATGAACAGACTTTTTCACCGACCGGTGAAAAACGATAAAGGAAAAAAACAAAGAATTCTTAGGCTATATCTTGTTCTTAAAGTCTTTTATTTTTGTTATATATACCTATTCATCACAAATAAATAAAAAAACTCTTCAAAAAACTAAATCAACATCAACATTTTTTCAAGCCGACTTAAAACAACTAAAAGAATAAAATAATTTCACATTCAAAAGTCGAGGCTTTAATTCTTCCACACACTATATTGTAGCACCGACTTCCGAATGTGAAATTATTTTATTCCTTTTTTTTCTTTGAAGTCGGCTTTCACATCCTTTAGCCTATGGATGTAGGAATAATAACATTATTTAAGCATTAAAAAAACGCTTCGGCCCATTATCTGTATGATCTCTAGAAACATACCCCCTAATTGGCTGGCCTCAATTCTCCCGCGGTCATAAAATGATTTGATGAATTCGATTGCAAGATTTTGTTGCCCGAGCACCAAAATACTTACCCAGTATGCCTATCTATACACATATTGTCCATCCTAAAGATGGCTTCCCATACGATACGAAATTATTTTCCCCTTTGATGTGAACGAGTAGCCATTAAACTGCTGGGGTGTATATAAATAAGACAATCTAACTGTCGGAAAATATTAACCTAATGTTTTTCTTATAACGAAATACAATCACGGCAGATATCAGGAACGTGTATCGTTTAAAGAAGGCCTTGCCCAGCGGTAGACTTGTTTCTATAAAATACTCTTATTTTATAATTCAGGCCGAACGTCGGCCACGGTAACCAGTCTCAGTGGAGAAAATGTAGGATTATATTGCACGAGTCTGTACGAGAACCCAGGTGCACTCGTTCGATGAAAATGTAATCCAACACGATCGGCGAGAGATTAGTCGCGGAACGGTTGGTTTTACGTGCTTTCGAAGGCACCGATTGAGGAAAAACTTCCAAATTTCTGACTTCGAGTTGCTACTGGGAGGGCGAGGAGGAGCGAGGTTCTATTAAAATCTACTTCAAGGCGCTGAAGAATATTAGTCAATTTATACGATCCATCAAGTGCAATATTCCTCTACAAGATGCAGGAGTGTACAAGCTAGATTGTGAATGTGGTCTTTCTTGCATAGGTCAATCAAAAAGATCTATAAAAACTCGGGTGAAAGAACATATAGCTGACGTGAAACACCGACAATCAGGAAAGTCTGTATTCTATGAACATGTTCAATATTGTACCCACTATTACATCAGATTTGATAAACCACAAATCCTCGCAAAAGACAATCGATACCTACCGCGGATTTTACAAGAGGCTGTTGAAATTAAAAAATAACATTCTAATTTCAATGGAGACCTTCCCTCCTAAAACTACCACCCTGCTAAACAACGCCGAAGTTCCCCATTTTTTATGCGCCCCTTGAAGCCCCCTCTAAGTCTACAACGCCCACAAGGGCGGGTTATCGCCCACTTTGAGAAAGACCAATTTAAATGATAAGTAAAGTCATCACGTCTTGATGAGCTTTCTCAGGTTTTCTAGATTTATGTATATATATATACAGTCAAACCTGGGTAAGTGAGAACTGGATAAGTAAGAAAACTCTATAAGTGAGTGTAATAGCCAGGAGCCGTCATTTTAAGCTCCGAAAATCTCTATTAGCGAGAAACAGAAACCTCTGTGAGAGAGAGTCGGTTTTCCCTCATGAACCTCCGTAAGTGAGACTGCTACTTATCTATACCTCTATAAGCGGCAGTCGAGCTTTATTTATTTATATTATTTAGGAGGAACTATAGCTACAACAAAAATACATACATACATACAGTAACAAATGACAAAACAAATTACAAACTTAACATCTGCTATTTTATGACTCATTCTTAACTTTCGTGGGACTTCCTACCATAGTTTTCTCGTCAATATTATACCTATTTTATTTCGTGGAACTAAATAACTTTGTTATTTTATCGCATTCTTTTTGAATGGACACGTGTGCCTGTGTACCCTCCTGTTTGTCGGACTTACTCAGTTAATAGTTAATCAATTGCAAAGGAAAGTTCTGTTCTGCATCATGTCAAAACGGAAAATTAAATTAGTGTCATTAAGTGATAAACTTAAAACAGCGAATGCGTTTGAATCCGGAAAATCGCGAAATGAACTACATTCGTACTTGCTGTGACTGGTCATTGCTGCATACCTCTATAAGAGAGAAACGCTACCTATGTACCTGCATTAGCGAGAAACTCGGGTTAGTGAGAAAAGTTATATATATATATATATATATATATATATATATATATATATATATATATATATATATATATATATATATATATAACAATATACACAGTAGTGTTGTTAATAATGATAATACTAATAGTCTGAGGCGACTGGGACTCCGTGTCGGACCGCTTCGAGCTCAAATGCAGAAGGCGGTGCTCCTCGATACAGACCGCATCGTCCGCCGGTTTCTTTCCCTTTCCTCCTAACCCTCGGCCGTTTGGTTTTGGTCTCCTCTGCCGAGGGCTTCCATCTGGTTGGATCTTATTTATTTATGTTTTTATTTTATTGATATTTATGTATATTTATCTTTTCATTTTAACTTAAAATTATATATTTATAGAACCCACGCAGATGAGAAAATTATATAGATATACCAAAAATAATAATAATAATAAAAGTTTATTTATTAAGGTATCAAACCACATATGTTAAGTACATTTCGCGTCAAAGAGAATGAATTAGAGTATTATACACATACAAAATTACAAATTAATCTCTATTATGAGTTAAAATATAGTACTTTAAAAAACATTTCAACACCTATAGTATCTGATGCATAACCTGCTAGTGTTTATAAAATATATTGTCAGAAGATACCTGAGCAACGACCTTAACTAATTCATTCGTTGAGTTACGTACAGTTTCCCAGAAACTGGCCGTTCTACAACGTAACACTGCGTAAAAGTCTGCGACGGCAGCCTCTGCAAACATTGTGGACGCACTGCAGTACCGTGAATCTTTCAAAAAAATACGAAAGTAATCATTATACTGTACTCTGAGCTTAAGCTTTGTTTTTTTTGCACACTTTCAAAATGTGATTATTATTAAATTATAAAGGCCGATTCTTTCACTTTTTATTTGAGCATCAGCCATGATACTTTGCAGTAAAATTCTGCAGTTTTACGTTTAAAAGTTTTTTTTTGATATGTATATTTTTACACTAAAAATTATTAAAATACATTGAATAAAAATGACAACACCCTCTTTTGTAATTTTCTTTCTTCCGGAACGAGCGGTCCCAAAGATATTCTTCCAGTGTAACGGAACGAGTTTGCTGACTTCCTGTAATCAAAACAATCGGCGGAAAGAGCCCACAAACCGGTCATAACGCTCCACATATTCTAGTCACGTCTGCGAACCAACCAAAAACGCGCCAATATTGAATTCACACGTAGCGCACAAGTTCAACTGCTGGTAATTACACATCGCAAGGTTAACACAACGGTTAGAACGTTGCAATTATTGTCTACCAAATGTTTAGTTGAATTTTCAATTGAATATTTTAAAAATATTTTTTACCTGCTAGATGGTACCCGGCGCGTTGCTGTCACAGAATAAATAATTGTGAAAATATCATTTTAGTTATTTGTTTGATTAGGAATGATAAATATAGTGAACGAATTTATTTGGATGCTATATTATGTCATATATAGCATCGAAATAAATACGTTGTTATTAGAATCTCTATCTACTGTTATTTAATTATAAAATGGCTATAACCTTGTGTGAAAGCAATAATTTAACAAAATTTTAGCGCAATTTAATGAATGATATGGCGGTGCATAAAATAGTTTTACGAGCTTAGGATTCGTGATGGTAAAAAGTGACGACACGTAGAACCACTCGTGGCACAAGCATTTTAAGCTTACCAGAAGTAGTTAAAGGGAATATTTGTCATGTTAGAAACATTTAAAGTATTTTTTAAAATTATTGAATCGGTCCGTAGTTGTGTAGTTATTGTAGTTGAAAACAATGGTTTTTGTGTTTTAACCCACGCGATGATACAGGGTAGTGGATTTTCTTATGCTTCCATTAAATGACATATACAGTGGTGGCTTGTACTCGTATAATTAACTTTAAAACATATATCATTCTTGTAATGGTAAACTGTTTAAATAAAACGTCTTGTTGAGCTTTTGAAGTTGGTTATATTGAAGTTTTGATAAACAGAATTTTAGCTTAGGTCCAACGAAATATACAGAGTGTCTCAAAACGATCCAACTATTTCAAGAGTTAGCGGTGGCGCGGGCGTCGTTTACTAGGGTGTCCCTTAAATTTTTAGTTTCCATTATGCCGTATACAAGAACGCTCGTTTTGAGTGCGTGCGTATTTAGAGAACAGCCGATCACTCATTCGCGTTCGACGGATGTATCGGTTACATTATCGACTGCGCAACATTGTGGAAACTCCAAGCAATGCAACAATTTTAGTTTGGATCCAGACATTCAATACTACTGGAAACACTATTGGCGAAATCCATCATGGCCGTCCAAGGACAGCAAGAACGCCTGGAAATATTCAGTCAGTTGCAGATTCTGTAAGCCGACAACCTCGACTCAGCGTTAGAAAGCGTGAGTCTCAGTTGGGATTATCAAGACCGACAATTCACCGCATAATGCGATCTAATTTACACCTAAAGGCCTATATAATTCAGATTGTGCAAGCTCTTCATGAAAATGATCACGTTACAAGATTGAATTTTGTGAATGTAATGTTAAAGAGATTTAACAATTTCAACATGTTCCTTAGCGATGAGGCCATTTTCTTTTGGACGGATACGTCAATCGTCAAAATTGTAGTTTTTGGAGAGAAATGAATCCACAGACATTACATAAACGCCCGATGCATAGCCCCAAAGTGACCGTTTGGGTTGCTATGTCAGCGAACTGCATTATTGGGCCGTACTTTTATGAAGATAACAGAGGACATACAGTGACTGTAACTTCTGCACGCTATGTGGACATGATACGCAACTTTTTCGGACCTCAACTACAACAATGTGAGCATTATAACCGGTTGACATGGTTTCAACAAAATGGGGCCACAACGCACAACACTTACAACTCTTTAGCTGCATTGCACGAGTTGTTCCGTGAAAAGGTGATATCACGAAGAGGTGATATTGAATGGCCACCTCGGAGCCCTAACTTAACCCCACCTGATTTTTTCTTGTGGGGTTATGTTAAGAGCGTAGTCCACGAGAATAATCCATGAAATTTGACAGATTTAAGAAACAACATTGAAGAAAAAATCAGGAGTATTCCTCGACCACTTCTTCAAATAGTTTTTGAAAGTGTACGCAAATGGTTTGAGGAGTGCCGTCAACGTAATAGTCGTCATTTAAAGAAACGCCGAGCTTAAAAAGCAAAATTTTGTTCCTTATCTTTCAATTCATACCAATAAATACGTATAAAAATAAGTTTAATGTATTTTTTTTTTCAAATAAAGTAGTTGGGTCGTTTTGAGACACCCGTCGATAGCATCAAAATCTTCAACATGAAAAACTACATATAATTTTTTTCTTAACGTTGGCGGTGTTAAATTCTATTAATCTTAGAAAGAAATTATCTACATTCATTATCATATAATATATTGCCAAATTTAAAAAATTAATTTTTTAATAAAATCTCATAAATTGCAAATTCTTTGAAAGTATGCAAGTGTGCAGGTGTTTAGCTAATCTCATTAAAATGGATATGACTTAACAAGAAACATTTAAAATTATGTTTATGCAAATGAGTTGTTAACCATCCTGCATTTCAACGCAGCTCTAACAAAAGTGCTTTTGATTTTAAAAGTAATTTCCCCTTTTCTTTAAAACTATCGCTTATTACACTGAAGTAGCTAAGCGACTTTCTAGAATTTGTTACTCCAATTATTTTTTTGTAATCACTACCTCTTCGCCTGTCCAAATTTATCATATACATTTATTTTTTTCTAAACAAAAAGCTTGCATTATAAGTGTCTTAATTTTAATCAAAGATAGACCGAATTTTTACTTTATAATCTATTAGTATTCTGTGACTGTAAAACTATAAAAATATAAATAATAGTAATATATATTTCAAACAATTTAAAATTAAGAATTAGTTCTTGTAAAGTGGAGTTGACTCACGTCTCACGTATGTTTTTCTCATCTATAGTACTTGTAACTCGGTGGTTTATCTGGTTCTCATATCAAAACTGCTAAACCGGATCCTCGACAGTGTGTTTGGAACCTTTTCAATCCCTCATTCAAGACCGATATCTCCCACTTTATCTTTAGTCATATTAATGTTAAACAAAGAATGTAAAACGTCATAATAACATGCTTATCACCTTTTAAACAGTGGGCTAATCTTATAAATGTAACGCTGCAAAAAAAATATCAAGTTTTTTTATTCCAATTATTCATTCTGCATTTGAAATGAAGCGTGCTTAATTGCGTCGGCAATTAGATATTGAAATAAGGAGTACCATTAGGGAATCATTAGCCGACGCGACATGCGCTCCAGCCGGATTATGAAATGTTTGCGTATTTGGAAAACTTAATATATTATTACTACATACAAAAACCAAAGCAAATATTTTATTAGGCAAAGATTGTAAAACAGGGTTATTATAATATAAATGAATACATGGTTGATAATTTCCTCTCAGAATGATGTAATCGCTTCCAAGCTGTTTATGAAATAAGTTTTGTAAGTAGTTTGTACAATCTGTGTTCATATTGTACAAATACTTTGAAACAAAAGTCTTGCTTGGTTTTTTTTTGCTGGTTCTTCCCATGACAGAGATTCCAAACCAGTAATACAAGTAAAAAATTATTAAAAATTAAAAATATTATATTCTAGCCTCCATACATTATTAATAAACTTTATAATTAATCATAATTTTACCACGGTCATCTTTATGAACTTTAATCCGATTTAATCCGATAGAGAAAACTAGACTATGGTTCTGTGAAGATAACTTTGATGTAAGTATAGCTTATATACAACACGGCATTACGATGGTGACTTTAATTTAACACACGAGTAGGGCTAGTGCCCAATAATCATATTAATTTTGATGGGTTAAAATAATTACTCGTACATTGAAAAAAAAAATTTTTTTTCAAACAAACTAAATAATAAAAATATAACTAAAATTGGTTTTATCCTTGCAAAAATTCATTCATGTAATTACTTACCTAGCTAGCTTACGTTAACTCGGCGCGGCAACGCGTCGTTTCGCGCACTGGCAACCGCGATAGAAACCTACTGTGGTACCTAAAGCGGAGGTGCTTAGTCAAACACTTACACAACACACTTAACAATATTTTATATTTATTATTTGTTGACTACTAGTCGCCAAATATGTCATCATTATCATTACGGCTGCAGCCTCACAAAGTCCACTGCTGAGCATTATCATCATCATTACAGCCCTTCACAAGTCCACTGCTGAACGTAGGCCTCCCCCAAGCAATGCCACAAAGCACGGTCCTGAGCCACTTGCATCCATCGACTTCCTGCATGTCTTACCAGGTCGTCACTCCATCTAGTGGGGGGTCGCCCTACACTACGCCTACCGGTACGAGGCTGCCACTCGAGAACCTTTCTTCCCCATCGGCTATCGGTTCTTCGAGCTATATGGCCGGCCCATTGCCACTTCAGCTTACTAATCCGTTGGGATATATCGGTCACTCTGGTTTTACTGCGGACATCTTCATTTCTGAGTCTATCATGCAGAGAAACTCCGAGCATAGCCCTCTCCATAGCTCGCTGAGCGACCTTGAGCGTCCTCATACGGCCAGCAGTGAAGGACCACGGACTTGCTGAGCATAGGTCTCTCAAAAGGTCTCCTTATACGGGGATACTTGCTATAATTGCCACACTTTGCAGGCGTTGGAAACTGCAGGTTCTGTTTATTATTAGGATAACGCTGGTGCTAATTTCCTGATTTGTTTCCTACTGTCGCCTCTAACAACATCTTCAGAAGGATATAAGCTTGTTGGTATTCTTACGCCGGCACTGCACATTATTTCCAAATAACATGTAAATACATACATGCATACATAAACACGTCTGTCAACCAGAGGGGTGGGCAGAGAGTACGGACTTCCATTTGTCGCGATTTTGACACAAGTCTCTCGCCTCTTTTACATCCATATACTTACTCATAGATGCTCATCGGTTAAAGGTACTCCTAATCTGGCCCATTTTCAATATATCGTATGATCATCGAAGGGTACTATGGTATTAAGACTTTTTGAGACAGGAAGTCGTCGAGTCTGCGTGGAGACAATTCGTCATGATTCCGGATACAGCACGTAGATGCGGTTCAGAAGGGAAATCAGTCTATATTTCTCCAAGAGAGCTTTGTAGCCATTCTTGAAGAACAAGACCACCGCATTTCTGCTCCATGCCTCCGGAGTAGTCTTACCATGGAGAACTGAATTAAAGAGCTGCTGAAGCACTTTAACTGTAGAACTTTTTTTGTATTTCATTACGAAACAATCTATTTCATAAAAAAAGAATCATCTAAGTTCACAATTGGCGAAGATATATACAGATGAAAAAATCTGTGAAATTGACAACTACCTCCTTTTTTAAGGGAGAAGAGCGACAAACGAACACACAGTCCACCTGATAATGAGTGGTTGCTGCGGCCCATAGACATCTACATCTAACCTCGAATACGAATCAAAATGCAGATGCGTTGTCACCCATGAGAACTAAGATGAAATGCCTCATTTCCAATAAAAATGGTCTCCGGTTCTCTACACTCACCATACGAAACACGGCAGCATTATATTATTAGTCATATTAAATCTAAATTTAGAACATATTTTCTTCTTCAAATATGAATGCTGATTACGATCAAAAATATTATTATAAACGCACACTTGCTTAATTTATTTTGATTTTTTTTCTTTTCCTAATTATTTATCATAATTATAATTTAATATAAAATATCGTTGTTTGATGTGGATTTGGCTCTGTCGATAAGCCTCAGTGATTTTTTATCAGTGCTATTTACATGTTTGTATCAATTTTTTTTTGTAATGATAAATAATATGTATAAATAATAGTGATAAAAATATACGTGGTAGAGTCATGCTGCAGTTATATTAGTAGGATAGTTGTATTATTGTATTGCTTGATTGTCTCGTTGGTCTAGTGGTTGTAGTGGCGCTTCCACTGATCATGAGGTCCTGGGTTTGAATCCCGGGTCGGGCGAAAAAATTATTGAGTTTTTCTGTCAAGAAATTCGCAATAGCTGCCTGGAGTCAGGAAGTTGGCGGTGTATCACCCCCGTGCTTCGGAAAGCACGTAAAGCCGTTGGTTCTGCGCCTGATCTCTCCCCGGTCGTGTCTGATTTCCGCCCCATCGTAATATGAGAGTGATGGAATAGAGAGCGCACCTGTGCTTGCGCATAGACTTGGACATTATAATTCTGTCCTGTGCTGATCAATGTGTGACCAAAATTCGGTCTGGAGGACACTATTAGTTAGCACGAATGGGTTGGCTCAACCGGGGAAGGACCACGCTATCACAGAATACCATCGTAAAATAGCAGCTTAATGCTGCTAATTGCTAATTTTAATAACTTTAACACCCCTTCTATTCACACTTATCTGAAATTACTATTACTGATACAGCCTATTAAAGTCCACTGCTGAACACAGGTCTCAATAGAGTGCCCACGGATTGTCTCTTGGGGGGTATATCTGCTGTAGTTGCCACGCTTATACTATTATTTGAAATAGAATTTATGGGCAACAACTTTGCGTACGCAAACTTCTCTGGTTGCGACTCAATTAACAATGTTTTTGTTGACAGAGCGACAGTTAAGAATGTATGCGTGCGTGCGTAGTAAAATAGTAGGCATTGGATATTTCTAATGATTTCTTAAATTAACGCGAACACTATACTTTGAATAAAACTAAATTTTTACTTCCCTACTTATTCTTATATCCCAAACTTCTTTTTAATTCCCGACGTTTCGGGTGCTTTGCGATGTTTGACCTTCCAATATCATTGTTAGGCCGGCTACCTTCAGTTTTTGAATATTAAATTTTGGTCCAATTTACGCAAAACGAGCTTACAGTATCTTGAAGTCTTGCAGTGGTATGCTTGGGTTTAGGTTTAATTTTGTTAATTATAGGATCCCAGACCCACGGCATCACCCATACATCTTCTCTATTGAAATTAGGATGTATTTTTAATTTCAATAGCCTCGCGTATCATCCTTGGTAGGAATCGGTGTTCTTTTGCGAGGATATGTGGTATATCAAATAGGATGTAATGGTGGGGACGATCTTGAACATGTGCACAGACTGCAGACTTTACGGAGCGTCGGTGCTTCACGTTAGCTATATGTTCTTTCACGCGGGTTTTTTGGATATTTTTGTTTGACCTATGTAAGAGAGACCACATTCACAATCTAACTTGTACACTCCTGCATCTTGTAGAGGGATATTACACTTGACGGATGGTAAAAATTGACTAATCTTCTTCGGCGGCTTGTAGTATGTTTTAATGGAAGCTCGTTTCAAGATGTAGCCAACCTTGTCTGTGACTCCTCTGACATATGGTAGTACAGCAGGCACACGCTCGACTGTGGTCGGCTTCACTCGGTCACTGTGACGTGGGCGCGGGACCCGAAGCTTGTTGTCTTGCAACACTTGCTTGATATGCTGAAGCTCGGCGGCCAGATGTTTTCTGTCGCAGATCCCTCGTGCTCCCTGAAACAAAGATTTACACACGGTAGCTAACTGTGAAGGATGATGGTGAGATTCACCATTTAAATATCGGTTGGTATGGGTCTTTTTTCTATACACAGTGTGACCAATAGTGTTATTAGGATTTCGAATGACTAAAACATCTAGGAAAGCCAAGGAATTATTTGTCTCCAACTCCATTGTGAATTGTATTTTAGAATGAAATGAAATAAATAAAATCAGATGGTAAAATTGTGAAAGTGTCGTCTACGTACCGCTTGTAGAATCTTGGATTTACAGGAGCAGTAAGAAGGGCTTTCTCCTCGAAGTCCTCCCACCACCACCATACCATCTTGTCACGCCACGCCACACAGCTTGTAGAACTCTTCCTTCCACAAAAGATAGCCAGATGTGAGGCAATGTTTGAGTTATACTGCATATTCAGCGGGCATGTTGTTATTTTCTAGCTTCCTAGTTACAATTGATTTTTATATTTTTGATTAGATATTTATGATTGAAAATCGGTTAAAATAATTTATTACTACGCATTCTGAATATAAAAGGTAAAAAGGACAGAATGTTTGACATTTTTTCATTTGCCTATAATTAATTACTTATTCTGAACCTTCTCTACATATTTGGTACCTTACGCGATATCTTTGCCATTTTCAACCGATTTTGATAATTTTTTTTAATGATTAGGTGGTCAAGGGTTGTCCCATATAAATTTATAGCAAAATATCTGTTTAAAAATTTGGGCAAATTAATCGACTTCAAAATTTCAAGCCTATTCACATATCCTGACTAGGGCTTAGAAAATGCCAGAAAGATCACAGCTTCTGATAAGTGGCGGTGAACAAACTCGTTTACGCCAGACGACAGGCTCTTGAGCCAAAAGTGCGCGAAGTCTGATACTGCAATTCAATCCACCTGCTAAGCGTGGTGATTTAGAAAAATTCTCTTTGTAACGGGACAGTCCTGTGTCCAGCAATGGAATATCACGGACTGATGGAGAAGAAGAAATATATATATATATATATATATATATATATATATATATATATATATATATATATATATATATATATATTTCCAAGCGTATGAAATATTTATTCCATCTGAGACGAGTGAGTTGGATAATGGTTTTCCAATTGAACTCTTTATTTGAATGCTTAATTCTCACCGTTATTGAGAGTTCCAATTTCAAATTTTATTTTCGTTTTAATCGCCTAAGAATCCGTTACTTGCATTGGATTTGTAGAATGAAGTAAATATGCTACATATAATAACATCCTATACTATTAAACGAGCAATTCTTGTATATATGTATATATATATATATAATCGGGATCTCGGAAACGGCTCCAACGATTTTCATAAAATTTAGTGTCCAGGGAGTTTCGGGGATAATAAATCGATCTAGCTAAGATTTATTTTTAGAAAATGTCTTTTTGTCCGTGTTTTTAGGCAATTAAAAACTGCTACAATATAGTTAGAATAAGAAGGTAAATTTTGACAGTTTGGTAATGATTATAAATAGCTTATTGGTATAATGGGCGGTCACAAAATCGTAAAACCCCGGTTCGAGCCCAGACCGACCGACTTTTTTATTTTTTTTTCAAGTTTCTTTCTTTTTTGAGAAAATATATTTTTTTCGAGCCCTTTTTTTAGTATTTTTTAAAAACACGAAATTTTAAATAAAATAATTGCACTCATGATTTTTTATTCAAATAACCAGTTCAGTTTTTTCTGTTATGTCGCTAAGATCAAAAAATATTATTTATAATTCATCAGTATGTAATTTGTATCTAAATATAATTTTCAAAACACACGAATTAAAAGAATCGAGCGAAAAATACCGAGCAAAGCTCGGTCAACCGGGTACTTTAAATTTATGTGACGAGCGCGGTTAATATATGGCTACAAAGCCACGAGTATTAGGTTAGAAATCCTATGGAATTCAACATTTGTTCAAAAACCCGAATCATTTTGCATTTTCTTTGACTGTGTTTGATTTTCCCCATGTCTCATAAGCTGCATCCTATTCTTAACCAGGGGTTGGGGCAATGCTCATGGATACTTTCCGCTACGGAGTCGTCAGCGAAAACCACAAGGTCACTACCATCAGAAGACCAGGGACCCCGAGATTTCCATTCAGAACGCCTCTCATTCTATCTATGCAAAATCAGGTTACATTGGATACCTGTAAACTACTATAACGATTTCAATTATTGGACAAAGGTAAGCTCGGCGGGCTAGACTTAGTGAACAGATGTCCTGAGAGGCATACTAGTAATCTCAAGATAATTTCGTGGCAGAAAAACCCACCAACAGATTTTAACTCGAACCTGGATTCGAACTCGGGAACAGCAGTCATGCTTACGACCACTAGACCAATAAAAGCAGTCACGCACTAGTGTAAGAATACCAGATGATACGAATACGATGACCAGTGTTCATTACGTAGTACTCATTTTAAAAGGATTAATGCTTAAATAGCTTTTAAATATGCGAATATATTCGGACGAAGCTAAAAGATTAACGCTGCTGTCGGTAAAGTAGGAATTAAAAAGTATTTTTTTAATTTCAATTTCCGGTTAAGGCTGAATTACACATACATATTTAAAGCTTTCTTCATTTTTGCGATGTAATTTCTCGTGGGAGTCGTTCATTTTCATGCACGAATATTTTCTGCCAACGCACCGTAATGTAACAGTTTAAAAAAGTAATGTTGTCACACTGACGCGAATATTATAAAAAGAAAGCTTTCAATAAAAATAAATTGATATTTACGAAAATAGATTGAATTTTTAGTTATTAAAGGAATTCGAAAGAAGAGGAGGTTCATAATTTGACAGTTTTCTCTGAATTTTTTACGCGATATCTTCGTCCATTGTAAAACTATTGTAGTGGTTTTTTATGCACAGACTATACTTCAAAAATTCCATTCAAATTATAAAAAGAAATTCCATTCCTAAACGTGGAAAAAAAAAGCATATGAATTTTTGAATTTAACTATATAGGCGACGTTTAATTTGTCATATTGAGTGTTATTATTTATTTCATTTAAATAAATATTTAAAAGGGCCAAAATGATTTGTTTTAATAAGTCAACATATTTAGTAGAGCAGGTAGCAACTTGGGTTCGAACTCAGTCTGCATAAGTGAATTTGTTAAATAAAACTAGTTTTTACGGATTTTATCTTCCCTTTATATTCCCACTTATTTTATATTCCCGACGTTTCGAGCACTTTACAGCACATATAGTCTGGGGGGTGGGGTGGACTGAGCTGTTAGACATTCCAATAACTACGACTACATCCGGATTACAATAATTAATTTTTGTTCGGATCTACGCAGTCCGAACTTATAATATCTTGAAGCTTTGCAGTTGTACGCTTGCTTGTGAGATGAGGCTAGCACCCAGCCATCTTATCTACTAAAATAAGGACGTTTTTTGACTTCAATAGCCTAAAGAATCATCCTTGGAAGGTATCAGTGTTCTTTAGCGTGGATTTGTGGTCTATGAAATCCGATGTAGTGACGGCGGCAATCCTGTACTCCTGAATCTTGCAGAGGGATATTACACTTGACTGATGGCCTGTACCCACTAAAGGGACATAAGTAACTCTCAACTAAAAACGGTAACATAAAAAACTTTTTTTGAAAAAAATATAACAATTTCTAAAACAAACACAAAAAAGTGTAACATAATTATGTTTTCTTTATGTTTTTGTATTTTACTGTAGGTTATGCAAATATTACTGTAAGTACTATGTATTCTAAATAGGTATTTACTTTCCATAGCTAGTTAGCTATAGTAGCCCACAGGTAACTCCCCGAAGTATATGTCAGCGAGTGTCAGGATAATTACTGCTTTTTCGACAGCGCGATTTTGATGTGAGTGGGGCTTTTATATAGGTTAATTAAATAAATAAAAAATGTTAGTTTGTAAATTGTTTATTGATTGTTTGTGTTCAATAGCGGTTTGCAATATTCTCTTAGTACTTAGAAAGTTATCAACAATAGGCATTGTGTCACTGCCGGGACAAGCACAAACGTCTATCAAAATGGTAACGTATATAAACGGAATACTAACAGCACAGAGTTCCTTACAGAAGTCCAAAGAACACGTCTAGGCAAGGTAAGTAATTAGAAGAAAACTACAATTTAGAGATCGATTGTAAATCAAATTCACAGTACAGACACAATTAGCGAAATATGAATAAAATATTGATTTATTTTATGATAGATAACGCTAGTTGAAAACTAAACACTGCATGGAAATGACATCACTGAACGAGTCAGGTGGTCAGTCCAAACAAATAAAATAATAATAATAATAATATAATAATATTCCACAACTATCATACAACGCCATCTAGTCCCAAGCTAAGCAGAGCTTGTGTTATGGGTACTAGACAACCGATAAACATACTTATATATTTCTAAATACATAAATATTATAGAGAAATTACACCCAGACACAGAACAAATGATCGTGCTCATCACACAAACATTTGTCCTGGGTGGGAATCGAACCCACGACCTCCGGCATAGCAGTCAGGGTCACTAACCACTAGACCAACAGGCCTGTCATGACACAATGCCTATTGAATCACTCAATGAAAGGCGCGATTGTAGAAGGAGATTCGTTACGAAACGTTTGTAGGCTAGGGGGCTTGGCCTGTTTATGCTATTCATAACGAAGGCTATAAAATATGTACAACTTAGAAACTAAATCCTATGTGTACTTATCTGTATTCATAACCCAATATCTAAGGTAGGTTGATGCGCTCCTTAGTTTTTATATAGTTCGTATTATTCTGTAATAAATTAAATCTAATCCAAAATATACTATAATACCATAGCAAAGCTACTACTATTTTATTTAGTAGTAGCGTATATAGTAGTATAGTAAATTATATATAAAAAATATGAGTATGTCTGAGGTAAGGTTAAATATAAACAAATATTTTGCCAAGTGTGAATCGGACTTCCGAGCTTCCGAGATTACAAGATTTAAATACCTATACGTATTACTATCGATCAAAAAAAGCCAAAAATACACGTTTCTTTTTCTAGTAGAAAATCCTTTAATTTCAAATTTATTTTTACCACTTGCTGTTATAGCAGCAAGAGAAATACACGTTCTTTGAAAATTACGACCATCTACCTATTACGGATCATGAGATGCAGCCCGCTGACAGACAGACACACGGACAGCGGAGGCTCCGTACTAGGGCCCTGCTGGTTACCCTTCGGGTACTAAATCCTAAAAAGTACTAAGTTGTCCACTCACATCTGTATGATTCTTTCTTCAAAGGACCATATTTGCCTGGTTCTCGTATGACATGACCAATGTAATACCTGGACTGACCTCTCTGAGTTTGTTTCGGCAGACCGGGTGTTTCTTCTCAGTTTCATGGTTTTGTTGTGTTAAAGTGTTTTTTTAAAAAAAAACAACTTACAAAACAAATTTTATTTATCATTGACTGCCCCTCTTAGATTCTTATGTACTTACATAAATTAAATTAGGTATAAGTATTAGGATATGAGATTCCTATACGTAAGCACGATTATCGAAAATCTAAAAATTACCTATTCTAATTAAATTAATAGATAATTTTAAGATTTTCGATAATCGTGCTTATCTATGAGATGTTTTCGTTAGTTAGCAAATTAAATTAGTTAAGTACCTAATGTACTACCTGTATCGAAAGTTCATTATTATGTACCTACCTGTTTTCACTTTTAACTAAATGTGCTTCAACAAACTTATGGGCACATTTTAGCAGCTGTATTCATCCCGGCTTCAGCATTGGAGACGAATAAAAGGAAGCAATTTTTCTAAATAGAGATGTAGATATGTAGGTATTACAACCATAAATATAGCAGCGGCTAACCTAGTGAGTATGTGTGAGTACGCGCTGCGCCCCCCCTCCGTCCGTCCCACTGATCGGGGAAATAATTTGTAGCGAAAGGCAAGATGTTTTATAACAAAAACGGGCGCGCAAAATTTTATAAACAGACCTTTGGTAGTCTGGATGTAATGAAAAATCTATTGCATGTATCTGTTAAAAATAAAATTATTTGCATTTTTGAACAACTAATCTATCCCTGTATGGTGACTGTTTTGCAATTTTCGTTCTTCTTATGGTATTTATTTCCGCCCAAAGATGTGTTAAAAATAGTGTTGAAATTCGGAATTTTCGACGCTTATAACTTTTAAACATACTCTTTTTTTACTTTTTTGTTTCCATACAGGGCTAGATAATGATGAGACAAATTGAAATAATTTTTATTTTGAACGTACACCATCAAACAGTGGAGTAATCGCCAGACTACGTTTGTATGGAAGAATAAGCGACTAGTGTACCCTTAATGCAAAAGCTTGATCTCCTAATATTACGTATGGTATGTTAGTTATGTAGGGTATTTGTAAAATCTCTGGCGCTGGTACATTAAGTTGATTATTTTCTAGCTTTCGATACAATTCGGAATGTTTATAAACTCCTCCGTCTGAAATTCGACTCTGGCTTCCTACGTTAACATACGTAAAATTGTAGTTTGAGTCTACTAATGCTAATAGCACGATGCTAAAGAACTTTTTATAATTAAAATATTCAGTGCCGCTACGAAAAGGAGCTTGAATAGTTATGTGTTTTCCATCTAACGCACCAATGGTGTGCGGAAAATTCCATTTTTCCTCGAAATCTTTAGATACTGCCTTCCAATCTTGCTCTGATAATGGTAGCTGAAAAATATTTTTTTGTTAATAACGTTTTATAATGGTAGTAGACTTTATTATTTTGTAGGACGTTTAAGTACGACAATTATTATTTTGTTATTTTTGTTTCAGGATTGTGGCTCACCCTCAGAGCTGGGTAATACAGAACAAGCTATTCCAGAACAGAGCATTTCAGAACAAGGCACTTCGGAACAAGGAACTTCAGAACAAGAAACTTCGGAACAAGGCACTCGAGACCAAGATACAAATACCAAGAAATCGTCAAGAAAAGAAAAGCCAGCCAAGAAGAGGACATACCAAGAGTCAGAGTATGATGCTGAGAATCAAATGATAGAAGAAGCATTAGAAGTAATGCGAAAACAAAATGACAGTAGAAGTAATGATCCTTACGTTGCTTTTGGTATGCACATAGCAGCCGAACTAAGAAAATATGATGCCACAATTTTAACGAGAGTTAAACATTCAATAAATACCATATTATACGAAGCAGACATGGAACGCCTCAATCAATCATCAAGAAAAGAATATAACGCTGAAAACAGACGAGGATATTTTACTTCACAGTTTACCGATCTCGACTCATCATCTTCTAGTAACATGGATTCTGGCCTTACACAATTGATTCACGATTTGAACACGGATGTAGATTAATATTGTGAATCGGTTGAGAGCAACTGTGATTGATGATTGCGTTGTTTTTTAATTATTATTTAATTATGAACAATCTGTAATTTAAAATATTTCGCTAAATAATAAAAATAATTAAAGTAATAAATTTGTTCATATTTACCTGTACCATGTCCTTAAGTGCTCTCACTATGGCATTGCACGCCTCTGGAATTATTTTTGATATTGTTTGCTTTGATACGTGAAATGTGTATTGTAGGCTGGAATAGGTGTCTCCTGTAGCCAAATATCGTAACGTTATTGCAAGTCTCTCCTTCGACGTTATTGCCGTGCGCCAGTGAGTATCCTTTTTTAATAAATGGTTCTACCAATGTATGTATGTGTTCGAATTCTTCCAAAGATAATCTTAAAAACTGTGGCGTTCGGTAGTTGATTTCGTAATAGATCACTTCCAGATTCTTTATCTTCTGTTGATATAGTGGTCGCATCCAACACTGCCTTTTTTTAATACACTTTCTACTGTTAATTCTTCTACGTAATTTACGAATAATAAGCAGAGCTACAACATACGCGGCCGCTTTCATTATGGTTTGAATACGAAATAAATAGCACGGCGTGTCTCGGACATGCCGCGCAGCACTGCCGTGCAGAAGGTCTAAACCAGTCGCGCGGCAAATTTGTGTCCCGCGAATGCCGCGCGTAGTTGCCGCGCACCTAGGACGCCGTGTTTGAACACACCTTGAGATGTAACAACAGGGTCGTCTTACGATAGGTTCCGGCTCACGCGGGTATTATAAGGAACAAATTTGACGACAAACTTGCACGGGAGGGCTCAAAGTGCACACAATTTGGGCCTGAGCCCTTTTGTGGAATCTCAAGAAGCCTAGCCCGATTGACTCTTGAAACTCTTTATCAAAATAAATCACTTAAGATCTGGGTCTGACATACCAGGCATAAACCATTCTAAAACCAGGTTTAATCCAAGTTTTTGATCTCAAATTCGTTTCAGAAGCCCTGAAATTAAGTAAAAATAAATTGCGCATTCTGGTACGAGCCCTAACTGGACACTGTTATCTTAAAAAACACATGTCCATCCTGGGACTAAGGAACTCAAGGATGTGTCGGGTCTGTTTCATAACGGAAGAAACGCCTCTGCACATCCTAAATGATTGTGGACCCTTAAGGTTGCCCTAGTCGATGGCACGAACTAAGTGGTGGGCGGGGTAAAAATGCATGCTATCTCAACCGACATTACGTGCGAAAGGGATAGACGCTGTGATGAGCAGTAAGAAGCTAGTGCGCACACACACGCACTCCTGAGTGACGCAAAGCGACGGCGTCATCGCGTATAATTATAATTATACCTACCTATGCGGTTCATGTTTGAATGATACGAGTAACATAAACTCAAAAGGCAATTCCGAGCTCCGTGACGCAGTAGCTTAGCAATGAGTGGCTGCGCTTGGGGCTGCGGGTTCGAATCCCGCACGGAACAAATATTTGTATGGTCTACAAATAGTTGTTCCGGGTCTGGATGTTTGTCCTTGTGTAATTTATGTTTGTAAACTGCCTCACCGATACAGGAGAAAATCCTATTGTGGGCGGTAACGTATTTTAAAAAGAGAAAAGAGAGAAGAAACAAATTGTTGTCATTAGAACTTAGGATCTGCTGTGTTTTTTTTTTTTAATGGGATAGGGTGACAAACGAGCACACAGTCCACCTGATGGTAAGTGGTTGCTGTGGCCCATAGACATCCACATCTATCCTCGATTACGAATCAAAATGCAGATGCGTTGTCACCCGTGAGGACTAAGATGGAATGCCTCGTTTCCGGTAAAAAGGGTCTCCGGTTCTCTACACTCACCATACGAAATACAGCAGCATTAAGCTACTATTTCACGCTGGTATTCTGTGAGAGCGTGGTCCTTCCCCGGTCGAGCCGACCCATTCGTGCTACAACTATACTACTAATATAACTGCAGCATGGCTCTACCACGTATGTGTGAAACGTAATTATTATGAACCCAATTTGGTTGTTATTATGAAAGTTCTTATGTGAATTTAAGTGGGTGTTATTATATACTAATAATTTCATTGATTTGTTTTTACCTAATTTTTAACCGACTTCGAAAAAAGGAGGCGGTTCTCAATTCGTTGGTTTTATGTATGTTCTAAAGAATATACTTTCCAGATGATCCCACGGTAATCGATAATGGTCAGGTCAGGATCTGATGAAGGGATCTTGGAGAAATCGACGGAACTCTTCAATAAATGACAGCAAATCAACCGCGATTGCTGCTATCGCGTATCTATGCATTCTTTACGCAACCACACAGTATAATATCACGCCTGTGCCCACTAAAGGGACATAACTCTCAACTAAAAATGGTAACATAAAAAACTTTCTTTTTGAAAAAAAAAATGTAACCGACTTCTAACACAAACATAATTATTTTACACTTTTTCTGTTTTCTCTATGTTTTCGTATTTTATTGTAGGTTATGCAAATATTACTGTAGGTACTATTTATTTTAAATAGGTATTTATTACCATAGCTAGTTAGCTATAATAGCACACAGGCAACTCCCCGAAGTATACGCAAGCCAGTGTCAGGATAACTGCTTTCTCAACTGCGCGATTTTGATGTGAGTGGGGCTTTTATGTAGGTTAATTAAATAAATAAAAAATGTTAGTTTGCAAATTGTTTATTGATTGTTTGTGTTCAATAGCGGTTTGCAATATTCTCCTAGTACTTAGAAAGTTATCAACAATAGGCATTGTGTCACTGCAGGGACAATTACATACGTCTATCAAAATAGTAACGTACCTAAACGGAATACTAACAGCACAGACTTCCTTACAGAAGTCCAAAGAACACGTCTAGACAAGGTAAGTAATTAGAAGAAAACTACAACTTGAGATTGATTGTAAATCAAATTCACAGTACAGACACAATTAGCGAAATATAAATAAAAATTTGATTTATTTTATGATAGATAACGCTAGTTGAAAACTAAACACTGTATGGGAATGACATCACTGAACGAGTCGGGTGGTCAGTCCAAACAAATAAAAGGCGCGATTGTAGAAAGAGATTCGTTACGAAACGTTTGTAGGCTAGGGGGCTTGGCCTGTTTATGCTATTGATAACGAAGGCTATAAAATATGTACAACTTAGAAACTAAATCCTATTCTCCTATACGTACTTAATCTGTATTCATAACCCAATATCTGAGGTAGGTTTATGCGCTCCTTAGTTTTTATATAGTTCGTATTATTCTGTAATAAATTAAATTCATTGATATTATAAGAAATTAATTATAATATCATTGATTAAATCAAATTCAAAATATACTATAATACCATAGCAAAGCTACTATTTTATTTAGTAGTAGGTTATAGTACTTATAGTAAATTATATGTAAAAAATATGAGCATGTCTGAGGTAAGGTTAAATATTATAAACAAATATTTGCCAAGTGCGAATCGGACTTCCGAGCTACTACATATTACTATCTATCAAAAAAAGCCAAAAATACACGTTTCTTTTTCTAGTAGGAAACCCTTTAATTTCAAATTTATTTTTACTATTTGTTGTTATAGCGGCAACAGAAATACACGTTCTGTGAAAATTACAACCTGTTACGGATCATGAGATGCAGCCCGCAGACAGACAGACACACGGACAGCGGAGGCTTCGTAATAGGGCCCTGCTGGTTACCCTTGGGGTACGGAATCTCTGTATGGTTCTTTCTTAAAAGGACCATATTAGCCACCTGCCTGGTTCTCGTTTGACATGACCAATGTACTGGACTGACCTCTCAGAGTTTGTTTCGGCAGATCGGGTGTTTCTTCTCAGTTTCATGTTTTTGTTGTGTTAAAGTGTTTTAAAATTATTATTTTTCTTAGATTACTTACATAAATTACATTAGGTATATTAGGATATGAGGCTCCTATACGTAAGCACGATTATCGAAAATTTAAAAATTACCTATTCTAATTAAATTTATAGATAATTTTAAGATTTTCGACAATCGATAATTGAGATGTTTTCGTTAGTTGGCAAATTAAAGTAGTTAAGTACCTAATGTACTACCTGTATCGAAAGTTCATTATTATGTACCTACATGTTTTCAATTTTAACTATCGTACATGTGCTTCAACAAACTTATGGGTACATTTTACCAGCTATATTCATCCCGCCTTCAGCCTTCAGCAAGTGGACACGAACAAAAGGAAGCAATTATTATAAATAAAGATGTAGATATGTAGGTACCTATTACAATCATAAACAGATAGCAGCGGCTAACCTAGTGATCATGTGTGAGTGCGCGCTGCGCCCCCCTCCGTCCGTCCCACTGATCGGGGAAACAATTTGTAGCGAAAGGCAAGATGTTTTATAACAAAAACGGGCGCGCGAAATTTTATAAACAGACCTTTGGTAGTCTGGATGTCATGAAAAATCTATTGAATGTACCTGTTTAAAATAAAATTATTTGCATTTTTGAATAACTAATCTATCCCTGTATGGTAATTGTTTTGCAATTTTCGTTCTTCTTATGGTATTTATTTCCGCCCAAAGATGTGTTAAAAATAGTGTGGAAATTCGGAATTTTCGACGCTTATTACTTTTAAACATAATCTTTTTTTACTTTTTTGTTTCCATACAGGGCTAGATAATGATAAGACAAATTGAAATCATTTTTTATTTTGTACCTACACCATCAAACAGTGGAGTTATCGCCAGACTACGTTTGTATGGAAGAACGAGCGACTAGTGTACCCTTAATGCGCAAACGTAACACTCGTCTGGGAAAGTACATATGTAATCCGCCCAGAAGAAGTGAAATTGCTCACGGCTAAGCAATTCCTTCTGTTCATTGAAAACATAGGGTTAAGCAGTCAACTATAGCAATAGCAGCGTGGACAATAGATCTTTTAGATCGCGGTGACTGGTCTCTTTCCCTGGACCTGCATAGCTGCACGCACGTAATAAAAAAAATAGTATACTTGGTTATTGTACTGTACTGTGGTGTATCAAAGTTGTGAAATGATGCTCGGTTCTGCACTTCAAAAAATGTACAAGGTAAATAAATATAACTTTTCTAGAGCCATCAATTATCACATAATCTACTAGATGATAAACTATCATCAAACAATGCCATTAGTGCCACTCCCAGTATTCCTGATTCGTTAACAGTTTCCTTTCAATAGTTTACTGAAGTTAATACTTTGTTTGATTAAAAGAAAAAGGTACTTATTTATGAAATAGTATTTTCAACTAGTTTTCTATTGAGATTGTGTAAGCTGCATTAAAAGATAATAACAATAAGTTAAGTTGACGCATAATAGAGCCTATTTGTTTCTCAAGCCCAGTCTAAAGAAACATCTGAAGATTATTATTCGATTCCCATGATTGTACTTATACCAAGAAAATAAAAATGACGCAACGACTATATATTCTGGAAAAAATAAGGGCTCCGATCTATAAAAACATTTTAAAGAAAAAGTTACTAGGTTGAAAAATATTTTTCTGAATCTGAGACTGACACTAACTTCCAAAGACCATGTGAGCAAATTGCTCGAAGAAGGGAGGGTCAAGAGTACTCGGATACCTAGACGTGCATGTATGAAGAAGTTAATGAACCTGAAAGAAGCGAAAGAGGTATGTAAGGATCGTGACACTTGGCGATCTGTTCTCTCTGGCTACCCCGTTAGGGATTGTGCGTGAAGATAAGTTAAGTTAAATTTAGTTAAGAATTAGTAATAACATTAAATTAAAAATTATAAAAATCCCCAATACAAAAACAGGTGACGATCTTCAAACAGCCGAACAGATTTTCTCGAAATAAAGCTACGAATTTCCTTTCAAACGACAAGAATTCAATCAAAAACAGTTCATCCGTTCATAATTCATAGTTCATAATTATTTATTTGCATAGAATGTAGGTAGATATTACAATAGTATTATTAAATCATGAAAGTTCCTATACCTTCTGCCTTGTCGAGGCGTGCAAATTTTGACTAATTATATATAACAATTGTTTTCGATGAATTTAACTTATTTACAAATATCAAAATGTTCATATGTAAAAACAGTAAAATTAACTAACTAATATTTATTCTATAACTATCAAAATCCAAAGCAAAAAAATTCAAGCATTTTTGGATACAGTTTTTAAATATGTAATTTGTTTTGATTTTTGTGATCACGATACTCATTAACAGTATAGAAACAATTAAGTAAAAGCCAGTCATGAAGTTGGTTTTTTAACTTTGTCACTGGGGAATTTTTAAACTCGTCGGGTAAAGCGTTAAAGATTTTAATCGCCATTATATATGAATTTTTTTGGAAGAGCATCAATTTACATTTTGGAAAGTATATTCTGTTATTAGATTTTTCTCTTAAATTTCTATCTCTTAAAAAGTTATTACATGGGAAGTATTCAGGGAATTGTTTGATAAAAATCGCCGCTTGTTTTATATACATACATGCGAGTGGCAGCACTTTTATTTCTTTAAATAATGGTTTGCACGATGTCATGGAATGTGCTACACAGATTGCTCGAATGCATTTTTTTGGATTTTAAATACGCGTTCTATTTCAGAACAGTTGCCCCATATTAGAAGTCCGTACTGCAATATCGATGAAACATAGCCATGATAGGCGTTTAAGGCTGCTTTGGCGAATGCTATTTCTCGAAGTCGGCGAAGTGCAAATACAAATCTGTTTAATTTGTCGCATATCGATTGAACATGCCTTTTCCAATTACAATTATTGTCAATAGTGATACCAAGAAATTTATAATAATCAACTTCTTGTAGCACTTTTTCATTGTACATTATATTTAAATTAATTTGCTTACTTCTAGTTGTATGAAATTGCATTATTTTAGTTTTATTTATATTTACAGTCATATTGTTACAATTTAACCAATCAATTATATGTTTTAATGTACTATTGATATCAAGTTCAAAAATCTTTTTATTCGTGCTTTTAAGAATGATTTTTGCATCATCAGCGAAAAGAATCGTTTTATGAGGAGTTATTGTTGGTAGCTCATTAATATATATTAGGAAGAGTATAGGACCCAGAATACTTCCTTGTGGTACACCATATTTGTTCAACCGATATTCCGACCGAATGTGCATCTTTTTAAGGTTTTTGAGCATTGTTATTTCAGTGCATTGCTGTCTCTGACCGAGGTAACTTTTAAACCATTCATTTGCTTTCCCACGTTTTCCGTATCTTTCGAGTTTATTGAGAAGTATGCCATGATGAACAAAGTCAAATGCTTTACTCATATCCAAAAAAAGAGCCACCACCGGTACACCGTCATTGACGCATTCTGTAATAAGCTTAACGAGTTGAAAGGTCGCTAGTGTTGTAGACTTATTTTTTACAAAACCATTTTGTGCGTTATTAATAATGTTAATTTTTTCCATAAAATCATTAAGTCTCTTAAGTATTGCTTTTTCAAAAACTTTTGACAAAATGGGCACCATTGCAACAGGTCTGTAATTATTAATATCATTAGTATCGCCCTTTTTGAAGATGGGTTTTAAAACTGAATAATTGAGATCTGCAGGAAAAATTCCTTGGGTAAAAGATAAGTTTATGATATGACTAAGTATTGGTGCTATATTTAAAGAACTTAGTTTTAATATTTTTGTCGGTAACTCATCATACCCAACCGACTTAGTGTTTCGATGAGATAATATAATTTGATTAACTTCATCAGGAGTCGTAGGTCGTAAGAATATAGTTGAGTGACGGGATTGTTTACACATACAATTATTTGACATATTTGGTTTGTCTTTATTTGTCGAATCTATAAAAAATTATTAAACCCATTTGCAATGTCATATCCTTCTACCAGGGTTCTTCCATTGTAATTTATGGTATCTATTTCTTTACTAGTTAGTCTATTAGTTATATTTGTTCTTATGACTTTCCATACAGCTTTACCTTTATTATTTGATGCTAATATATATTTTTCATTTTGAACTTTTTGTGGCTTTAAAATACATTTCCTAAGAATTTTAGCATAACTTATATATCTAGATTTATTTAGACTTTTATTTGCCGCTGTAAGTAGATATTTACAGTATAGCTTTCTTTTTACTACGCAAGATTTTTTTATGCCTCTTGTAAGCCAATAACTTTTATTATTTCTTAACGAAATCTTAATTAATTTGGTTGGGAAACACAGGTCGAAGAACAGTTTGTAAATATTATAAAAGCTTGAAAATGCTTTGTTGGTGTCTTGTTCAGTATAGATTTCAGAAAAAGATATTGATTGTATACATTCCAAGAACTTTTCTATATTATCTTTCGCAACGTCCCTTTTTACCTCAAACCAGTAATTAACTGTTTTATTGATTTTCATAGCTCCAGTACTTGTCCCGTGTGGTCAGAGAGGCCCAAATAATGTATAGAACCTTTTGCTTCTGTAACATTGCTTATTAAGTGATCAATACATGAATTAATCTGGTTAGGGAGGTTATGTGCTGAGTTAAGTTAAAATTTAGTAATAAATCCTTAAGCTTCTTAGAGTAATTACTAACCTTTATAGTGTCTATATTTAAATCTCCTGCTATGATTATTCGTTTTTTATTTCCTCTTGATAATTTTAATAATAATTTATTTAATTTTTCGAAAAATATGTATATGTCTGAATTAGGTGTTCAATATATGTATAATATTATAAGATTAAAATTACCAATTTTAATTCCGCAACATTCAAAATGTTTTGTCATTTCATATTCTTTCGTTACCATTAAAACATTATAATTTATGTCTTTCCTTACAACTATGCATACTCCGCCACGTCTTTCTTTTGGTCTGGAGTAGAATTATGCCAGCCGAAAACCTGGCAGCTTACGATTAGGTTCTTCGCCACCTTCAATAAAGGTCTCAGTGAAGCAAATGATTTGAATATATTTGTTACTATAAGCTAGTTCATTTAAACTTACTGCAATCAAATCTTGTTTATTTAAAACTCCAGCAATATTTTGATGTAAAAGACGTAGTTTTTGATTAGGCTGGTTTTTATCGAAAAAGCATTTTTTTATTACTTGTTGAGGAACCTATGCAGCGGTTCGCTACAGGATTATTTATATTAACGTTACAAGTTTGCAAAGCCCCGTCCGATGACTTCAAATTCTTCATTCTCATTTTTTCGAAGAAATATTCGATGGTATCCTTCTTATAATTAAAAACTTAATGAACTTTTTGATTTTTTATAAGTTGTTTTTTGAAATAATAAGGTATCGTTCCCTTCTTTGGTTCGTTTAATAACGAAGTTCTATCTACAATTTTTTCAGCCAAGTTATTTAGCCTACTTTTCTGCACTATAAATTGTTTATCATACTCGTGACTATCTATAGACATGTTAATAGAATAACACAGGTAATTTGTGTAATCGGTTTTTGAATTTATATTGCAGTATTTGTAATCAATGTCAATAAGCCTACAATTTTTGTGATTTTGAGTCAATATTTTATACATATTATTTATCATTTTTTCATTTAAATACAAATTACTTAGTACAGGTAATAAATAAACATTAGTTTTGCAGAGTTTATAAAAAGCAACGCTAAAAATCGTCGTTCAGGAGATATGATGCCACAGACAGGCACACAGATACACAGATACCCCTCTGTTTTAGCTGAGGGAAGTGGTCCCGTGTGATAGATCAATGTCCATATTGCGGTTTTATGACTGCAACAAATATGGATTGGCTCGATTTGGGAAGCACGGCACTCTCATAGGGTACTAGTTAAAATTGCTAGCAGTTAATATGCTGTTTTTCGTATTTCGTCACCCCTATTTCTAATAAAATAATTTAAATTAAAAATTTAACCCTCCCCCTCCCACCAACAATTAAAGCTTATGATATTCAAACGATTTCGATTAAAACACCTCTCCAACTAAAAAAAAACATATCCATCATCCGTTTAGGAGTTATGATTCCACAAACAGCCATATACTACAAACTTATCTTCCCCCTTCTATTGTCGTCAAGTGTTAAAAAGAAAAATTCGTCAATCAAAATCTAACACCAAATTGAGTTGCTTACTTATATAAATGTCATATTTGCAAATACAGGCTCTTTGAGGAAAGTGATTCACAACAAAAAAAAGTTTCGTAAACGGAATAAAACATTGAGCACAAATATCGAATATCAGAGAACCTTCTCGTGTTAATAAATTTGCGGCAAAACTTTCGACACAAAATCAAGCCAAAAATGTAAATGTGCGCCCGATATCAATTCCCTTCATTTCAATCCCTTTTATGATTTACTCCAAATCAAAGTTAAGAAACATGGTTTACAGTAAACATATACTGAATAGATTTGTTATAATAACTATATTTTTAGGATAACTATATTTTTCTTCATATTAAGCCGTGGGAGTTCTGTGCTCACTGCATCGCAGCAGTACGCGAGCAGCCTGGATTAGAGCCCTGCTACAGATTTGTAGATCTTGTGGAATGGTAACTTTTTAAGGGGACCGCCATAATCACGATAAGAAACCGGAAATCGTCAGCTCAGTCAACAAAACTATTGTGCGTAAATCATTGGCACCCAATAAATTAGTTTTAGGAATGTTCCTGTTGAGTTAATGAAAGTTCCTAAAACTATAATTTATTGTATTATATCTTGATAATATGTATTAATTGTGTATCCAGTAAAGAATATTACGGACTGTAAAAGAAGGGAAGAAGAAACAAATGTGCGTGAGTACGTGTCCAAAAGTTTATCATGGTCTATGCGTCACTTCACAGTGTACGCAGAGCTCCGTATAAGCCCCTGATATAAGCTTACACGTGTCACCCAGGGGAGTAAGTAGAGACTTCGGACATCCTTTTATACCGATCCTTAAGCCTCTCTCTCGTCTCCTACACATACATATACCACACAAGCTCGTCGGTATAAATACACCATTTCTTATATTCATTCCTTCAATATATATTGCTAATATAGGTGACAAACTTCGGTCTAGGGCGCCACATATTTCTTTTTCGGTCTAAGATATTGCCATGAAATTTGACGGAAAACTTTATGACATTTTCTTGTCTTTAAGGCCTCACATCAATTTTATTTTACTTTCAACATTTCTTTTGCTAGTATTTCGGTTTTACTTCGTTTTTATTCCCTTTTCTTCATATTCAATTTATTTTGTTTCCGTTTCAGTGGATCGTGAAAATTCAATATCCTCTTACGTGTGCTTTATTAGACTTATCATAAAAACGTAAATTACGTATGCAAAATGTTGACATTTTTTCGGCAATCAATATGGTTCTAGTCAATTTTGATTACGTAAATATATCAAACCTGCACATGTCTCTAAATAGAATAAGGTTTTACCCGTATTCTTTATTTAATTAGGTAAGTCAATCTTATGAAAATCATAGCTATAACTTTAATTTTTTTTCCTTCTTTACTTGCATTTCTTTGCCGTTGTTTTTTGTTAATTTGAGAAAAAAATGGATATGCCTGACGGCTATGCATTCCTCGCTTTGTAGATACAGTTCCATGTGAAGAATTTGAAAAACTATTTTTCTCTTCATTTAGTGGTCTATATTTATTCATTCTGAGGCTGTAGCCCCCCCTAGATGGAGTGACGACCTGGTAAAACATACGGGAAGTAGATGGTTGCAGGTTGCTTAGGATTAGGACCGTGCTTTGTAACATTCCTTGGAGGAGGCCTTTGTCCAGCAGTGGACTTGTGAAGAGCAGTAAATATGATGGTGATGATGTACTCCCCAAGATTCTCAGTCATTACTGAAATTCAGCGTTGTGGTTTCACCATATCACAAGCTGACTGATGTCCTTTAGCGAAAAGCACGTAGTGTAGTCTACTATCGCCTAAAATCAAGAATACAACGTTTTGTCGCCTGAAATCGTATCTAACACTCATATTGAACATAAAATTATATTAAAAGCACAGTGTCAAAACGATAAATGACTATTGTACTTATTGTTTTTTTTTTAAATCGATTCATTGCTATTTAACATTTAAAATTTTTGTAGCTTATATTGTATATTTATCGAGCTCGAATGTATGTAATTTATCAAGCACGATAACTTTTGAAAATATCAATTGTTAAACTCAATCTATTTTTAATGTCTTCATCTATTATGTGGAGCAACCATGGAATGTAAATGGCTGTTTAATTTTGTTTTGTTTAGTTATAATTAATTTCTTTCTGTTATTAAATTCTATAATTTTCTGTGGCTTGAGCAGCATTTTAATAATATATTTTACTAAATATGGATACATTTTGTCTCACTCCAAAAATACATTAACAAAGAAATGCCTATGTGCAAGCTATAAGTTGACAAAGTTTAAGCGCAATCTGGCGAATGGTATGCTAATGTTAAGTGGCTACTGCAGCTTATGGACTACAATTAAACAGGCTCTCTTTACCAGATTAAAACACAGCAGAGCACTTACTGCTATCGCTTGGAGTTAGAGATAGATAGAAGGCGTTACCTACTGAGGTAAATCTCTCCTTGACTGAAAAGTAGTTATAGCCCCAGCTAACTGCCACCGCTCGTGGTATTTACACCTGCCGTTTTTACTACCATCTATAGAGAGCCAACTATTTCTAATCTTTACAATCTTTCTAATAATCGCCGTTTAGGACAACCACCAGGTTAAATGGGGTAATAACGTTGTTATTTCCTTACGCCGCCACCATAATATACTCGAATATTAACAACACAATTTTCAATTGTTCCATAAATCATCAAATAAAAGCAAGTTGAAGTTAAGAGCTCAAACGTAACAACTATATAAATCGGGTTACAGCACTCCAAAACGCGTAAGAAAGTTGACTGCGGGTAATTTAAAACTGACGTTAAATGCGGACGTATCTGCCAAGTTTTGTTCAAGCTTTCCAGTCACATTGTTGCCTTTGGCAAAAACAACGGTCGTGTTAATTTACAGCTTTACAGTCTCCGACAGACTTCAAAGAGCATTTCATAAACGGAATATGCAAATTATGGCTGTGTTTTGCGTGTTTACGATTGTGTTAATTTCATTATTTTGACGGCTCCATGGCGTAGTGGCTTAGCAATGAGCTGTCGCGCTGGGGGCCGCTAGTTCGAATCAGGGCGCAATAAGTATTTTTATGGCCTACAAATTAATAATTGTTTAGGATCTGGATATTTGTTCCTGTGCAATATTTGTTTGTAAGCTGCATCCATGACACAGGGGAAAATCCCAGCCTAGAGGTAATGTTTTTTTTTAAATATAAATAAAAAAGAAATAGTTGGAATTCATTTAACGTGAGCCTAAAGGTACTACAGTAGTACGCCGGCCTGAGTGACATAGTATAGGACACGAACGAATTGCTGTTACTTTACTTAACTGCTAGTTTTAGCTCAGAGCTGGAACAAAATGCAATAGAAACCTACTTTTTTGTATATCTGTCTGATTGGAGACGTGGTATAAATGGTTGCCATTTTTACTATTAAAGAATAATTAAATTTAAACGCATCAGTTTGTAAAATAAATACAAAATCATATATATCCATTACATCTATTTGGATAATCAAACGATTTTTAAATTCGCCTTTTTTCAGTCCCTCATTAAGATGAACCCTGGAAAGGTTTTATTAGATAAAATTAAATGAAGCTTTCAGTCATTAGGTTAATGGCATTAAGCAATTCATTTACAGTTAATTTTATTTGAATCAGTCTTTGTCCAACCCAGTTGCTTTTATCGACTCAAATTTTATTCAAGATTCTCTTCTTTTCAATAAAAATTATGGAAGTATCTTAATGTTTTATACCGTTTTGTGTTTGTGAAAAAAATTTTATATTAAATACTTTTTTATGCCTGTAAGCTAAAGCTTATTTAGTTGAAATAATACTAGTTTTAACGGAATTTATCGCGTATATTTAACTTTTTTACCCGACGTTTCGAGAGCTTTACAGCACCCATGGTCACGGGAAGGACTGAGATGTTCAACGTCCAGCTGTCATAGTTAACCGCGGTTACCATAGATTAAAATTTTAACTTTTGTTCCGATCTTATTTAGTTATTTTAATACATTTATTGAGATTTTAAGTTTTCATTTCAATATGTTTTTTATTTGAATAAGTTTGTAAATTATGATTAAAGATCCATATCCATCTGATGAAGATAGAAGCTGTGTCCTATTATAAACCTATCTTCGATAAATGTCAACATTTAACTTCATTTTCGACTCATCACCTGGAATGTTTATTTTACATCTTATTTCTATATCAGTAGTACTTCTTTCTGTGGACTTGCATCGTATATTATTCATACGAAAACAACAATACATTCTAACGACAACAAATAGTAAGCTGGTTTATTTTATTAAAGTAAAACCAGCACATTTACGAGATATAACGTATAATATTTTGCCATACAAAAGTACAGAAAAGCAAACGCCAAATTTCAATTACTTTTTAGTCTGAGATTATTCGAACAATGAATAAACTCCGATATCTATATTATATATACCAATTTTTATTTGAATGTTTTATATATGTCTGTAACCAAGGAGTCTTCTTAGTCGGAAAGCTATATAACTTAGCTGAATAGATACAATTTTTTTACAAAGGTAAACTCCGTGACATAATAGAATTCCCTGTTTGTTGGCCTAATATGTTAAACAGACAATCCGTATTACGGTGGAAGTTTTTTTTAACATGGGAAAATGCCGACGCATACCCACCTCACGGAGGCAAGGACGAGTTATGTTGGACTCGCACCGACTAATACCCTACGGGAACACCGTCGTCGCATATTGGCATGGCCACGGGAACGCTTTCGCACACATCCACCAGCGCCGGCCGCCTCATAGCGGCGCCTCCTCGGAACTAACTCGAACCTCCTTGCTTCCTCGAAGCTCGAACTACTCCTACCCTTTCTTCTTCACAAGTAATGCGTACCAGAATACATGGCGCGACTTTCTCCACGACCTCCAACTACACCTGTGGAACGGTAGCCTCCGTGGCCGATGCGCGAAGGCCATGGGGTCAAAAAAACTCAGAAAACACTCACAAGCATTAGCTAGCCTTCCTGACCCCAGCGGTGGATCTGGTCTATGGCTACGCCGCCAACCAAGATTCGACTGCGGAGGGAAGAGATAGCTGCGCCTTGCAACCGACACCACTCTCCCCCCGCAGCCCCACCACCACCGCATCAACGGTGCGGCCCTGTTTGAGTCGCGGAGAATAGGGGCTAAGCCCCTGAACTACCACGGCTTTAATTGCCTTTTCTGTTATGATAAATTAAAAAAAAACAATTATTTCGAAATAATTTTATAAATAATATAAAATATCTTATGATTAAAACTGAGTTCTTGTCTAACTGTTTGTCATATTTATAAAATTAACGCTATAAACCTTGTCATCAAATATTACATTATACGAGTACGTCATAACACAGTAACTGATATTAAGCCTTGATGTAGGAGCTTAGTCTGTTGCCAACAAGTTAAACCTTATGACTGTATTATATCTCTTGACAGCAGGTCAGATCAACTAGCTACTCTAAATAACTATTACACTTAAACATCATTAAATCACTGTATATTAAAATGTTTATTGTACTTATTTACGTTATTTAATGGAAATTTGACAAGAAACAAGGAATTTTAACGCAATTGATTATTGCAAACTATGAAAATTCGTAAATAACAAAAAAACAAATAAAAAAGATAACTAAGATGGAATGTCGCGTTTCGAATAAAAAGGGTCTCCGGTTCTTAACACTCACCATGAGAAACATAGCAGCATTAAGCCCCAATTTTACGCTGGTATTCTTTGAGAGCGTGATCCTAACCCGGTCGAGCCGACTCATTCGTGCTACAATTATAACATAGCTACATAAAACCATGGCATAGTAAATATTATATCTCTATATAACTACGTTACAACAGATCATTAAAAATTTCATTTCACAGGGGATCAAACCCAATTAGATGACACATTGCAATATCCCGTTGGCCACCCAAAAACTTTTCTTCGAAAACAAAACAAAAAAATGTGTTATATAGACAAATTTAGACAATTTAAAATATAATGATTTCTTAAATTTACGCGAACACTACACATTGAATAAAACTATTATTTACGGATTTTATCGCGTTTAATTACATTAATTTATTTTTTATTATTATCCCGACGTTTCGGGTGCTTTACAGCGCCCATGATACTGCAAGACTTCATGATACTATAAGCTCGTTTTGTGTAAATCGGACCAAAAATTAATATTAAAAAACTGAAGGTAGCCGGACTAACTATGACATTGGGACGTCAAACATCTCAGTCCCCCCCGTGACCATGGGCGCTGTAAAGCACCCGAAACGTCGGGATAATAATAAAAAATAAATTAATGTAATTAAACGCGATAAAATCCGTAAATAATAGTTTTATTCAATTTAAAATATTTTATGTGCCACGGCCCTTAATATTTACCGTAGGTAAATACCCTCTAATTCGTACAATGGAGGAGATATTTTCATAGTAATATGGCAGTTAATAAATTTTAGAGCTAATTTTTTTCTTTTCTGCCTCTCAGATAGTATATGCGCTTAAACACAATATCGCCTTCATTAAATTCTGTGAATTTTCTTCTTAAATTATAGCGTTTGGAATTTTGTTGGTGATAATCATAACAAAGTGTAGTGATGCTTTGTTGAATATGTTAGTGAGGCAGCCGATGCTTTTAGCATAAGCGTCTCGCGCATAGAATACTATAATACATACATAATAGAACGGGCGAGTGGGCGGAGCCCGCATAGCCACTAAAATGTCACTAACACGTCAATTCACACGTATAAATGTCAACACGAGATGTGTTTTGACGTTACAATCGTTTCCAAATTTCGCATGCAATTTATTTAAATAATGCCAAATTGCATCCTATTTACAAATTAATATGTATTAAAATTTAAAAGATTTCTTTTAATGATGATCTTGAACATTAATAAAAAGTCTAAAATGTGTAAATTTATTCAGCCTGTCAACACAGCAAATCGGGTTTGGCGACGCCAAACCTCGTACAAAATAAAGTTGACAGACATTCTATTGTGTATTATAGTATTCTATGGTCTCGCGGTAAAAAAACAATCTCATTGCCGAGGTCGCTGTCAACGTAGTGAGAACCACATATAACCAATTCATGTCCATATACAAGAAAAGAGGGGGTGTAACCAGTAACCTCTTTTATACAGTTGTTTAGTGCAAACAGTATTTTAAGCAAATATACATCCCAAGAACGCTGATCTTCTTCCAGAAAGGTCAATATATAGGTCACAATAGTTTTATAAAAGAGTTCCACCAAAATAACCCAAGGAGGCGTAAGAAAAACGTTATTATACCTATTAAAGAACGCAATGGTCTTCTCACAAATAAATTTGCAGCCATTATCCATGCAAAATTTGGGGAATCGCATGTGTTGTAAGTAGAGAATCTTCCAAATGTCTAATAACAGTGTCGGCTATAGCTCTACTTAACAGAAACGCTAAACAATATTTAGAGAAACAACATGTTACGGTAAGTGGCAAGGGTCCGATGAATACAACTGAAATCATTTGGAAAGGTCTGCAAAACTGCATAGGGCCAGAATATCATCAATGAATTTCACATTTCATGTCCGACTTGTTGAACTTCCAGAGGAAAGCTAGACATCCTATCCTCATCAGCGGGTTATCGTGCACCCCTACTTGTCCACGCACGTTAATATTCATTACGAACTTTTATTTAAGATTACTTTTCATTTTCTTGCTACGTATCAATTTTCTATTAATCTCCCTGGATATTTGTATTGCTGTCAGATACTTTTTATATATTTCCCTAAGTGGCATCTCCGTCACGTCTCGAGTTGCTTGTTAGAACGTGAGACTCTGCCTTGGATATGAAACTTAATCGAAGAGTGATAAAGGAAGTTTCGGATTGATTTAAATATTAGCGCCTTTGCGCCTGTAAACATCAACAAATATAAGTTTTATTAGTATTCACTAAGTCTTATGTACAAAAAAGCAAAAACTGAGCACTAGTTTTTTTGCGTACTGAAGAGGACGATTTCTGTTTAAATGAATTCACGGGCGCAGATATGCATCTTGCGATTTCAATGATAAACATTTTATTATTTTTGATTAATTTCATGTAACTTTTAAATTTTTAGGAGTTGAATTACAAAATGCTTTCAAATGTTTATTTAAAAAAGCTAACTGTTTTATCACGTCAGTTTTAACTCGCTTTATTATCCCGAAGTTTTGAGGGGTGAAAGCACCCTGACAACTTATCCTTTAATAAATAATTTAAATTCACGCCAAAGCTTTATGATGCTATTTTCGTCTGATTCTCAAATCGGTCGAATAAAAACTTTCTGATAAAAGTTCTAATTATCAACACCTTAGACCTTCGTAAGCATGGGTGGCATCACTCATGCCAAAGCTCGCGAAACATCGGAAGATGTTGAGCTTGCACACACTAGTACCTAACCATGTAATTTTACGCATGGGAGAGAATATATATATATATATATATATATATATATATATATATATATATATATATATATATATATATATTACAATGAGCTAGAGAAGCAATCTTACAGATCGAGTACTTAGCACTCTCTCTGAACAACGCGTTGTCGAAAAATGGTTGTGTGTGCGTCGGAATTTATTATTGTACATAATAATTATAATAAGGATAGACATGTAAAATGACTAATAATTAGGTTTTGTCGAGATCCAGAAATCAACAGTGCGAAGCCGGGGCGTATCGCTAGTTAAAATATAAATAGAAATTACCAAGTAAAGGCTAGCTTTAAAAACGTACATGTCGATTCGTATTTAAAAAAATCTAATAATAACGATGACCTGGTAAGACATATAGTAAGAATATATACAAAGTACAGATTTTGTTTTGAATAAGTTTTCTTTTAACGTTATTATATTATATTAAGAAGATAAATAAGATCGGCTATAATGAACACAGATAGATCAGAGCTGCTCGCCAATTTTTTAAATAAAAAGTGTTTTTTAATTCAATTCAAATATTTGATAGAACATTCCCATGAATTTTTCACAGGAAACAAAGGACTAACGTCGCCAATACGCATCATTAATGTCCCATAAAATTGTCCACGATACTATCCAGGAGGTGAAATTGAAGATAACGGGACGGAAAATATAAAGAGCTCAAGTTATACGATACACCGTTTTCATGCTCTGCAAGTGAGACGGTATCGCTTTGCATAAATTTTATTTTATATATAATTTTAAGTACTGTAAGAAAAAATGTGTCTAGCCGTTTATGAAAAGTTCGGTTCGATATTTATAAAGATTGTCAGTATGCACGATTGTCAGAAAATTAACCGAGTTCATGATAAAGCCATTAAAAGATCAGTTATATTAGATGCAGGTTTTCTTTGTTTCTCTCTTAAGTATAATTTGTACATTTCTAATTTTTAAACATTAAATTGAGAACTATGTATAAAAGAGCAACGTCAATATCACACCTGTGCTGGTAGATGTTCAAAGCATGTCGGGGTCACCAAATTTGGCCATGCAAGCAAAAGGGGAGATCCCCCGCCGTGCAGCTCAATATGGCCAATGCTCCATGTGTTAGTATAGAGCTCTTCTATATATTGGTTTATTTTGCAATACAGACCCAATTTGTGGAAGTAATATTGGCGAATGGCAAAAGAATTAGTTTAAAAAATCTCAAACATTATTTTCTTTTTATACTTTAAATTGATGCATTATTTTCACTGAATATCATTCATAAATACCTAACGCCTACTATTTTACTAACCACGCACACATTCGTAAGAGTCGCTTTGTCGACATAAACGTTGTGCATTGAATCGCATATAGAGAATTGCACGTACATGTAGCTATTGCTAATAAATCACATCTAATTTGGGATAATTTAAAATAAAAGTAGAAGCCTATTTACGCGTATTTTCAAAAACTGCGCTAACGATATATCATGTTTGAACTTAATTAAAAAAATTTTGATACTCTTTGAAAAATACCCTTGTATAGAGCAGAGTACATTTCGCTTGTGGCGCAACGACAGCGTCACCATATCACTCCCTTGACCTAGTGCAGTCTAGTTCTTGATGAATGTGCAAGTACTGAGAATTGCTTTGTAATCTGTAGTGAGTCGAGAAGAAGGCAAGTAATTTGCGAGGGTGCCATGAAACAGAGACAAGCAGCAAGGCTAAGAGCCGTGCCAAACACTGTAGCGCAAAGAGTAGCTTAAAGAAACAGGAAGTATTATTCCAGTGTTGCGATGAACATTATAAAGAGCTAGATGTCTTGCAGGACCTGATGACTGCAGACAACGTCTGCTTGGAAGCGAATGGATGGAGTATTTGAGGACGAAGGCGAAATCTTGAAATTGAGGCTTCCGAAGATAGTTATTTGTGTGTTCACATCACATCACCATCACCACATTGGTCGTGTAAAGAGGAGATCTCAACAAGCAAACAAGCTGATGTTTGATCTATGCTCGATGGGTTGGTACGGAACTGTTCTATACTATTTCTAGAGTATTTCAGAACTTTTGATAGGGCTTCACTTCAATTTAGACTTCGATGCGTTTCGTTTATAACGCAACGACAGTGCCGCCATACTAAGCTCGAAGTTGTTTAAAAGTATGTTTACAAATAGTCTGATTAGGTAAATCCAACCTCGACCGAGAGGTCAATCGACGGAGTCAACTCGACTGGGCAAGGTTGGGGAGATTACGGCACATCATCTCGTCAGGTATACCTCAAAACTTGAAAACGATATTGTACAACTAGTGCGTGCTGCCAATGATGACTTATGGATCTGAAACATGGTTCTTCACTGCTTACCATTTGCAGAAGCTCAAGGTTGCTCAGCGAGCTATGGAGCTCGGAGTTTCTCTGCATGATGAACTAAGAAATAAGAATATCCGTAGTAGAACCAGAGTAACCGATATAGCCAAAAGGATTATTAAGTTGAAATGGCAATGGGTTGGCCATATAGCTTGAAGAACTGAAAGATTCTCGAGTGGCAGCCTCGTACCAGTAAGTGAAGTGTAAGATGGCCTCCCATTAAAGGGAGTGACGACCTGGTAAGACATGCAGGAACACTGTGGATTCAAGGGGCTCAGAATCGTGCTTGCAGTTGACTTGTAAAGAGCGGTAATGATGATTATGATGATATCAAAAAAGTAATTCTATAAATGATGTTTTCACTTGTCCTAAGACAGACGTACAAAACGAAATTAAACGTATTCCGTTTTGTAGACAGCAGATCAGCAGTTTTAGTCAAAATTCTATCAGACGTCGTAAGAGGTGTTTTATCACGTTCAATGTGTTTCGTGTTCGATTCAATGACTTGCAAAAATTCTATAATATCATCATTCACATACTCATATGTGCCAGAATACTTTATTCTACTTATCATAAAAACGTTAAGCCTCAGTCTATAAACGTTGATATTTCCACATGCTTCGTTCAATTCAATCGAATTTATGGATAGATGTATAACTAGATAACTTTTTTAAATAATATTTCCTATTTTTTTTCAATTGCGATCATTTACGTGCTATTACTAATTAATAGGCGAGGCTTTTGTCAACTAGCCACTTAGCTAAGTTCTATTAGCTTTGTAATAATACCTTACGATGTTAGCAAAAATTCAAAGGTGGTTTAACCTTTGAATTTTCGTGTTTTAGAACAAAGCAAATTTATATTGCAGATTTGAATGGCAGAGTTGGGAAGAGACACTCTAGGCAAAGTTCTATTGACCAAATTGACGATATTTTGAAAATGAGCCACGTTAGGATAATCTTCACCGTCGAGCGTGTATGCGGAGATATATGGATTTAAAAGAGGTGAGAGAAGTGTCAGGATCGTGCCATAAGGAAGTACGTGGTCTCTGCCTACCCCTCTGTATAACAGGCGTTAGTGTTTATGTTATGTTATGTTATGTATGTCAAAGGTGGCTTAACCCCTAAAACTTAGGTGAGTGAGGGATATAAGGCTTTGACTTTGACTAATTATAGTCCACCAAATCTAAGAAATACATTTGGCAGCTGTCAGACTTATTGCACCAAGCATGCCAACCAAAAAATGGGAACGTACAACATTCAATTCTTAAAAAAATCGATATCGATTATTTAGAGTTGGTAATCATTTACAGTTTGTTTTGAATAATACACAGGCACAGTTATAAAAATTTAAGATTGGAACTAGATTAAAAACAGAATTTATTCAACCACTTTCTGTACTACTAGTAGGGATTTCGTTGTTTATATTAATAACTATTTGATTTTCAATAATGCTGTTAAAATTAATGTCTCTTTCAAAGTCATCCATAATCAATGTTATTGTTTTTTCTACCACTTTTGCCCAATCATCCTTTGTGACATGGGCACATGCTTCAACGAATTTTTTATAGCATTGGGTGACAAACGAGCACATAGTCCACCTGATGGTACGTGGATGCTATGGCTCATCATCATCATCATCATCATCATTACAGCCTTTCACAAGTCCACTGCTGAACATAGGCCTCCCCCAAGTAATGCCACAAAGCACGGTCCTGAGCCACCTGCATCCATCGACTTCCTGCATGTCTTACCAGGTCGTCACTCCATCTAGTGGGGGGTCGCCCTACACTACGCCTACCGGTACGAGGCTGCCACTCGAGAACCTTTCTTCCCCATCGGTTATCGGTTCTTCGAGCTATATGGCCGGCCCATTGCCACTTCAGCTTACTAATCCGTTGGGTTATGTCGGTCACTCTGGTTTTACTGCGGATATCCTCATTTCTGAGTCTATCACGCAGAGAGACTCCGAGCATAGCCCTCTCCATAGCTCGCTGAGCGACCTTAAGCGTCCTCATACGGCCAGCAGTGAAGGACCACGTCTCAGATCCATAAGTCATCACTGGCAACACGCACTGGTTGTACAATCTAGTTTTTAGAGATTGAGGTATACCTGACGAAAAGATATGTCGTAATTTCCCGAACGCTGCCCAGCCGAGTTGAATCCGTCGATTGACCTCTCGGTCGAAGTTGGACTTACCTAGTCGGACTATTTGTCCCAGGTAAACGTACTCGTCAACAACTTCGAGCATAGTGCTCCCAACAACTACCGGCATAGGTGTGACATGGACATTGAACATGATCTTTGTTTTGTCCATGTTCATATTCTATGGCTCATAGACATACACATTTATTCTCAATTAAGAATCAAAATGCAAATGCGTTCTCACCGCTGAGGACTAAGATGGAACGATTCCAGTAAAAAGAGTCTCCGGTTCTCTACACTCACCATATGAAACACATCAGCATTACGCTGGTATTCTGTGAGAGCGCGGTCCTGCCCTGCTTGAGCCGACCCATTCGTGCTACAACTATAATATAGATGTAGCGTGGCTCTACCACGCACAAAAAGTTGTTATAGAAGAAACAGTCCAAAAAGTTAAAGCTGAGTCACATTATAAGAAGACAAACACAAAATCACAAAATTACTCACAGTACGCTCTCCAAACAGAAACAGAAACTTTTTTATTCAGTATAGATTACGAATAATACTTATTGAAAGTCACTTTTTTCATTTACAAAAAATTTTTATACGTGGTAGAGCCATGCTACAGTTATATTAGTAGTATAGTTGTAGCACGAATGGGTCGGCTCGACCGTGGAAGGACCACGCTCTCACAGAATACCAGCGTACCAGCTTAATGCTGCTGTATTTCGTATGGTGAGTGTAGAGAACCGGAGACCCTTTTTACTGGAAACGAGGCATTCCATCTTAGTCCTCACGGGTGACAACGTATCTGCATTTTGATTCGTAATCGAGGATAGATGTAGATGTCTATGGGCCACAGTAACCACTTACCATCAGGTGGACTGTGTGCTCGTTTGTCACCCTATCCTATAAAAAAAACCACTGGTTCGAAAAAAAAGCAAGAAACCCAACGGGACTAGTTTATAAAAAAATAAGAGCTACAATCATGCTTGTTACAATTAACAACACAAAACAAATTAGAAAAAGCTTGGTAGCGATCACTCTTCTCAGGGGTTATTATTATCCATTAATTCCTTAATAATAAAATAACCGTTTTTATACAAACTTAGTTTAATAAAGTTTTTGAACTTTGTGTACTTACATCAAATTTTAAATATTTTCTGACATTTTGTTGTAAAAGCGTATAGCGACATGCCATTGAAACGACGTAAAGTAAAAAAAGTTAATACTGATAATAATAATTTTTAATATTTTGCTTTGTTTAAATTCAAATTTAAATTAGTTATAAAAACTATACACGTTCTAATGAAATAGACAACTATATATATATATATATATATATATATATATATATATATATATATATATATATATATATATATATATATATATATATATGTATATATATATATATGTTCAGTGTGAGTACGCTTGTGAAAAGTTATTGCGGAATGATTAATGTGAAACGTCAAAAGATATTTCTTACATTTGGTTGACTAAATATATATGATGATACTCTGAACATGGGTGCCCGGGCGGTAGCTACCTATGATACGCTAAAACACGTTGTTCAGTTGAAGAAATTTTCATATTTCTCACACAACATCCACCAAATTTAAGTATACAAAATTAATCGTATTATAGTGTGATTTCAAGAAAAATAGTGGTAGCGACAACACTGAGCTCTTCTTCATTTAAAATTACATTGGTATTTAGATGTTTGGCATTTAGAGTTAGTCAGGATAAAATTAGTAGGTATGCTGCGAAATACACGTGATAACTGAGGGGAGCTCTTGCCATTAATTTCACAAGACGCGAGAAGGCTGGGTTCGACTCCGCCAGCACTATTGAATAGGCGTTATAATAGGGCGTTACTTTGCGGAAATCCATTATATTAAAGTTGTTAAGAATTAATTCGCACACATCCGCTTATTAAAATAAAATGATGTATCTGACCTAGTTTGACAGAGGGAAACAGGCAGGAGATGGGCAGCAGCATCTTCCTGATAACAACAATTACACAAAAAAAGAACAGCGGTTGCCAACTCGCTCGCCAAGCGTGGCAACTATGGCAATATACCCCCCATGAACAATAACACAAATAGACGGCCCCCAGTCCCCGGCAGCCCTGCTATTCCTGGCTACGGTGGCGACCATGGTAACGGCGGGGCAGGGGGTGCTAAGAATCTCCGGTGGAGGTTTGGTTGCCACCTACGACGACTCGACCTGGCAACATTTAACGCACGCACACTGAGGACTGACGAGAAGATCCTGGAGCTGAGAGAAGAGATAGACAAGTTGCGCTGGAGTATTATAGGATTATCCGAGGTCCGAAGAGAGGGGGAGGACACGGTGATTCTCGAATCCGGCAACTTGTTCTATCACCGGGAGGGCGACCATCTGTCCCAAGGAGGTGTCGGATTTATCGTCCACAAGTCTCTCGTCAACAACGTTGTAAAGATTGGGAGTGTGTCGACGTGTGCGTACCTGATACTCAGAATCACCAAACGGTATTCGCTGAAGGTCATACAGGTTTACGCACCAACCTCGGCACATTCCGATGAGAAGGTGGAGGAAATGTATGAGGATATTTCCAAATCCATGCATTCTTCCAAAACCCACTACACGGTGTTGATGGGAGACTTCAACGCAAAACTAGGCACAAGAGAAAGCGGTGAGCTGAAGTTAGGGAAATTTGGAGTAGGGCAACGGAACCGAAGGGGCCAGCAGCTGGCCGACTTTATGGAGAAAGAGGGACTCTTTATGATGAACTCTTTCTTCCAGAAGCGGCCCCACAGGAAGTGGACCTGGTCGAGCCCCGACGGTTCGACAAAAAATGAGATTGACTTCATTATGACGACCAGACGCCAGCTGTTCAGTGATGTCTCAGTGATCGCAAGGGTGAAAACTGGCAGCGATCACCGAATGGTTAGAGGCACACTGAACCTAAACGTTAAGTTGGAGAGGTCTCGTCTAATGAAGTCAACGCTCCGTCCCCCTCGTGCTCTAATCCAGAATCCCGAAAACTTTCAGCTCGAGTTACACAACCGCTTTCAGTGCCTACAAGATTGCAATGCAGTGGACGATATGAATGACAAGCTCGTGGAAACTGTCCATGCGGTCGAAGCTAAATTCTGCAAGACCCGCCGCAGAGGAACACAAAAACTCTCCGATCACACTCTTAATCTCATGGCTGTTAGACGGGAGATGAGGCTGCAATCGTCAACAGATTTGACAGCATACAGGCAACTGAACATACAGATCTCCAAATGCATGCGGCGAGACTTACGCAACTTTAATACTGCTCGTATTAAAGAAGCGATCGAGCGGAACCAGGGCTCCAAAGTCTTTGCCAGAGATCTTTCTGCCCGTAAGAGCCAACTGTCAAAGCTGAAGACTGAGTGTGGCAGCATCGTTTCCGGGACACCTGAGATTTTGAGTGAGATTGAGAGGTTCTATGGGCAGCTGTACACATCATCGTTGGAGCCACACGCAAGTGTGAGTAACGATCCAAGAGCAAGTCTTATCCGACACTATTCTGATGATATCCCGGACGTCAGTCTAAGCGAGATTAGAATGGCTCTCCAGCACCTTAAAAACGGCAGGGCTCCAGGCGAGGATGGAATTACAGCGGAGCTTCTGAAAGTGGGTGGAACACCGGTACTTGAAGTCCTTCAGAAGCTCTTCAATTCCGTCCTCCATGGTGGCACTACTCCAGAGTCGTGGAGCAGAAGTGCGGTGGTCTTGTTCTTTAAGAAAGGCGACAACACTCTCTTGAAGAACTACAGACCGATTTCCCTTCTGAGCCGCGTCTACGTGCTGTTTTCGAGAGTCATTACGAATCGTCTCGCACGCAGACTCGACGACTTCCAGCCCGAACAAGCCGGTTTCCGTAAAGGCTTCAGTACCATAGACCACATACATACCCTGCGGCAGATTGTACAGAAGACTGAAGAGTACAATTTGCCACTTTGCCTGGCGTATGTGGACTATGAGAAAGCCTTTGATTCCGTCGAAATTTGGGCGGTGCTGTAGTCCCTTCAGCGGTGCCAAGTTGACTGTCGGTATATCGAAGTGCTGAAGTGTTTGTACAGTAGGGCTACGATGGCTATCCGAGTACAGAACCAGAGCTCGAAACCTATCCAACTGCAGAGAGGTGTAAGACAGAGTGACGTTATATCCCCGAAACTCTTCACCGCTGCTTTGGAAGACGTTTTCAAGCTACTGGACTGGAAAGGATACGGTATTAACATCAATGGCGAGTACATCACTCACCTTCGATTTGCCGACGATATAGTCCTTATGGCAGAATCGCTGGAGGACTTAAGCACTATGCTCAATGACCTCAATAGTGCCTCCCAACGGATAGGTCTTAAGATGAACATGGACAAAACAAAGATCATGTTTAATGTCCATGTCACACCTATGCCGGTAGTTGTTGGAAGCACTATGCTCGAAGTTGTTGACGAGTACGTTTACCTGGGACAAATAGTCCGACTAGGTAAGTCCAACTTCGACCGAGAGGTCAATCGACGGATTCAACTCGGCTAGGCAGCGTTCGGGAAATTACGACATATCTTCTCGTCAGGTATACCTCAATCTCTAAAAACTAGATTGTACAACCAGTGCGTGTTGCCAGTGATGACTTACGGATCTGAGACGTGGTCCTTCACTGCTGGCCGTATGAGGACGCTCAAGGTCGCTCAGCGAGCTATGGAGAGGGCTATGCTCGGAGTTTCTCTGCGTGATAGACTCAGAAATGAGGATATCCGCAGTAAAACCAGAGTGACCGCATAGCCCAACGGATTAGTAAGCTGAAGTGGCAATGGGCCGGCCATATATCTCGAAGAACCGATAACCGATGGGGAAGAAAGGTTCTCGAGTGGCAGCCTCGTACCGGTAAGCGTAGTGTAGGGCGACCCCCCACTAGATGGAGTGACGACCTGGTATGATATGCAGGAAGTCGATGGATGCAGGTGGCTCAGGACCGTGCTTTGTGGCATTACTTGGGGGAGGCCTATGTTCAGCAGTGGACTTGTGAAGGGCTTTAATGATGAAAATGATGATGATGACCTAGTTTGAAGAGCACCTCCCGCTCTCCCACGATTGCGTGCTTAGTGCACCCCGTCACCACTAATCCCAGCACCACTACTCCCCAACACCACTACCCTATAGAAGACACACCATTGACGATAATACGACACGTGTTTCGCCTCTATACGAGGCATCCTCAGGCATCCTCATCCTCAATGTAGACTGTGCGGTGGCTGACCGCAGATTTGGAGTGGCTCATTTAACAACTTTAATGGGATTCTCTCTCTCTCTCTCTCTCTCATTAGAGTGGTTACGTTGGCGATTACATACATAAAGTGCACAAGGACACACATCAATTATTTGTAAGCCATACAAACACTTTTTCCGTGCGGGATTCGAACCCGAGGCCCTGTAATGCTGCAACTAAACATTTAGCCTCCGCGCTGCTGAACCAATGAGATAGTAAATTGCGATTTTTAGTTCTGGTTTATCAAGTGTTTGACGATAAAGAAAAACATCGCAGTGGGACATTTTACGCTTTATTATGGCTTATATTTTTTTAATTTTAATAAGTGTAAACGTAAGCCGAATTAGTCCAAAATATAAGGTGATTAGAGAAAAAATGGGATTCAGACGTCTAGAATTTTTTTGATGACTATCATTAATCAGACCTAATCGCTTTCGGGAAATCTTTTCAGTGGCACACAATGGGACCCACTTGAGCTCATTAATAAAGGACGCGGGCTCTCAATAAGCATCGCCTGTGGTCGACATATTGGGATAATTATTTCACGAATAAGGACCCTTATTATTTTTATATGGATCGAAATAAAGTGTTCATGAATAAGAAAAAAATTAAAACGGCACTGAAATATTTTAGAAAAAAAAGTGTTGACTATAATAATCTAATAAAGAAAGAGGGAAAATACGTGCTTAAAAAATCTGAAATCTAATTTTATAATCTAAATAAAAGGCAAAAGATATCAGCAAAGTGAACTGTTTTCAAAACTGAAGTGAATAGAATTGAATAAAATAGAATAATTTTTATTCAATATAGATTACATGCAATTTTTATTGAAAGTAAGTAATTTCACTTTACCACTGGCTAGGACAAAACCTCTGTCCTGGGAATAACCAGAAAGAAACCCAGTGAGACTTTGTTTTGACTTTTTTTTAAATATATTTTACAATGTGAACGGTTACAAAATGTTTACAAAATTTATTTTAGAAACAACTTGGAAGCGACACCTTCATTCCCAGGGGCTATTATCAACCATGTTTTTATTAATCTAATAATAACCCTTTTTACACAGTTTTGGTTTATTTAATATTTAAACTTGATGATAGAGAGACCTTGTATATCTTCTGGGGCTTTGTTGTAATAACGTATACATTGCCCCAAGAATAATTTACTGATTCTGTGGAGTCGAGAAACTGGTATCACTAGCTTGTGTTTGTTTCTAGTGTTTACAGAGTGTTTATCACTTTTTTATTAAAACTACCTTTTTTGTGTACATACGTAAAATTTTTGTAAATATGGTGAGCGGTCAAAGTTAATATACTTATATCTTCAAAATTTTCTCTAAGAGATCTAGTAAACGGCTCTTATGGCCCTCTTCTGCAAAACAAAAATAGTTTCTAAATCAGCCGCATTTCCCCATAGAAAAATCCCATATGATATTATGCTATGGAAATAACCAAAATAAACTAATCTAGCTGTCTCGACTCTAATGAGATCTCTAATTTTTTTTACAGCATAAAGCTGCAAAGCTTAGTTTTATTGTAGCGTGTGTGCCACCCGTAAGCACTATGCTCAATGACCTCAATAGTATCTCCGTCTGAAGATAAACATGGACAAAAGAAAAGTCACGTGTAACGTTCATACCACACCTACGCCGGTAGGTGTCGGAAGCACTAAGTTTAAAGTTGTTGACGAGTTATCTGGGACAAATAGTCAGACTAGGTAAGTTCAACTTCGACCGAGAGGTTATTCGACGGATTCTACTCGGCTGGGCAACATTCGGGAGATTACGACACATCTTCTAGTCAGGCATAGGTACCTCAAAACAAGATTGTACAATCGGTGCGTATTGCCAGTGATGTCCTATTGACCTGAGACGTGGTCCTACACTACTGGCCATATGAGGAAGTTCAAGGTCGCTGAGTGAGCTATGAAGAGAGCTATGCTCGAGTTTTATCTGCGTGTTAGCCTTATAAAGAAGATATCCGCAGTAGAATTAGTGTAACCGACATAGCCCAACGTATTAAAGAGCTGAAGTAGCAATGGGCCGGCTATATAGCTCGATGAACCGACAATCGATGAGGAAGAAAGGTTCTCAAGTGACAGCTTCGTAACCGCAGGCGAAGTGTGGGGCGTCCCCCCACTAGATGAAGTGACGACCTGGTAATACATGCAGGAAGTCGATGGATGCATGTGGTTCAGGTCCATGCTTTGTGTCATTTCTTGGGGGAGGCCAATGTTCAGCATTAGACTTCTGAAAGGCTGTTATGAATGAATGAATAAATTATTAATACTCAGTATAAATAACATGAGTTTCGCTTTTCTTTTCCCTCACTTTTAATAAAGATGAATCGATTGACAAAGTGAAATCGGTCTAATTCGCTGCTAACACAGTAAAACAATTATACAAACACCAGCTGTGCCCCGCGGTTTCCCCGGCGTATATCTCGTCTCTGAGCCACCCTGCTCATATAGTCCAATAATTACAACCAAAAAAAATTTGGAGTATTTTTATTTATCGGCATATGTAACTTACAGAACATAGTTAAATTTTATCCACTCTCCCACCCCTCCCGGATGAGAGTCAACCCTCCACGTCCCAGAAAATGTCCCGAAGCTAGGTTTTTTCCCCTTTAAAGAAAACCATACACCATATGTAAAAAGTGTGCTAATAAGATATAATTCTTAACAATTTTTCAACCTCTAATACATATTATGAAAGCGATATCACTTACAGTTTCCGCGCAATCTGCTACGAAATATGAACATTTTTTATCATGCATCGATTTTGTTTTCTCAAAGTTTGGTTTTCTAAAAAATTTTCACTTTACCACTAAGATATAAATGACTGAAGTAAATAATAGAATATGCTCTTTTAAAGGATTTATTAAGGATTTATTTCTCCAATACAATAATTTCACTTAACTTTAAGGTAAAATACAAATTTTTATATTTCGTAGAATGGCCAAATGAGTTACATTTTCAAAATAGCATAACAATGTGAAATGAAAGAGTTTATAAATAAATTATACCTCTTATTAAATAACATATTCTATTCTTTACTATAGTTATACATATCATGGCGGTAAAGTTAGAAAACTTTAATAAAATTCAATTTGTTCTTTTATATATAAATTTATTAAGGATCATTTTATTCCCGCACACTTTTCATGTGTCGTGTATGGTTTTTTTTAAAAGTGGAAATAACCGTGGAAAATCTTAATACAGTGATCACGGACCTTTACCCTTTTATCTTTGAAAAAATAAATATATTGACGCGTAAAGTAATATACGATTCACCTCTTTTTTGAGGGTTTTCTTAGAAACTTTTTCTAAAATACCAACCGTGACGAATACAAAGAGTAGGTATTCACGACCAAAAATTTCAGCTTAAAGCTTGCTACCTAACGGATACGACAACAATTTTCCAGCATTTGCTAGGATTTTGTTGTATTTTTCCTACTAGCGATTCACCCCGACTTCGCATGAGTGATTTTTTAATTTTAATAACATATGTACATAAACACTCACGCCTATCATCCAGAGGGGTAGGCAGAGACTACAGACTTCTATTTGGCACGATCCTGACACACCACTCTCGCCTCCTTCACATCCTACGCATACATGCTCGTAGGTTAAGGGTACTCCTAATTTGGCCCGTTTTCAATAAATCACTAATTTGGTCGATAAATTTTCGCCTACGACGTCCCTTTCCGAAAAAAATCACACTCTTCTCTTATCACACAATTTCTCACCCCGTCGTTCAGCTTCAGCCCTAACATACTCCTTAACGACCGCATTTCTACTGCGTTTATTCTACTCGTGCTTCTTCTGCCACACCCAACTTTCACCATCATGCGTAAGTGAGGACCGACACAGCATTGTGAATTGCAATACGTGCCTTTTTTCATTTTGACTCTTCACAATGGAGTCTAGGCCCCATTTACTCCATTCCCTGCGTTCACTCGCCGTTCTATAGTCTTATCATATCTCCCATCCCTACTAAATACGCAACCCAAATATACAAACATATGTATTATACATATAAACCTTCCTCTTGAATCATTCTGCTCAGAATACTTCAGGAAGCCAGTTAATCAAGTTAGCCAAAATAAGTTAGTTCCTCCCAGCACGTCCCGTCATGTCGAGGTTGCGCTCACGATAACGATTGTCCGTGATCGATTGATGAAAACCTGATAAAAATCCGTTGCGTCGTTTAAAAGATCTAAGCGTACAGACGGCGGGGAGCAACTTTCTTTTATACAATGTAAAGATTGCCATGAAACCAAATATCTATTGAAACTAAAAGGCTTGTAAATTTCAATCTAATATGGCATTGGAGTAACATTTGCAAGTTCTTTAGTTTAAATAATTACTGGCTTTAAATAAAAGTTAAATTAAAAAATATATGTACTCAACATTGTTTAGATTAGTCGAAGATAGGTTTCCACCGCCATTTTATTTAAAACTAATGACTAAACATTTTATTAAAACGAATTTAGCATACCCAGGGTAAATAGTGTTCTGTGAACATATCTTTTTAGATTGACAGCTTTTCCTTGCTCAGCTCTAAAAATTTTCTAGTGTTAGATAAGTTTTCACAACATTATATTTCTCGCAGGCCTAACACAATGTATAGAAATTTCACGGCTCACTTCACTGTGTAACGCCAACCCCGAGTTATTGAATAGGGAAATAGAGATCCAATAAAAATCCTGTCAAACCCAAGTCGCTCCGACAGGTGCGCTGTGCGTAATCTGCCTTCAGCCGACTTACACCTAGCGACGTGACATGGGGTTGCGTCAGCCACGGATTGGAAAATTATCTGTGATTTATTTCACACCTGACTGGTTAGAATTTATTCATTAGGCTGCGATCAAAGGAACTAAACAAACTTATTAATACTTGCTAAACTATTAAAGTCTGCGCATCCTAAGTTTCTTTAAGAAACTTTTAAATAAAAACCTCTTTAAAATCTTTTTTTTTCTTAAAGAGTTTGGCGTTACAAACGATCACACAGTCCGACTGATGGTGAGTGAATGCTACGACCCATAGATATCTACACTTATCCTAGATTAAGTATCTAAATGAAGATGTGTTGACACCCCTGAGGACTAAGATGGAATGCCTCGCTTCCAGTAAAAAGGGTCTCCGGTTTTTTAGATTAACCATACGAAACACAGCAGCCTTATGCTGGTATTCTGTGAGAGCGTTGTCCAATCTTGGTTGAGTCGATCCATTCATGCAACAACTAATATAGCTGCAGTGTGGCTCTACCACGTATAAACGGGCTGTGGTTTGAAAGTCGATGAATCGGGTCGATCTACAATATTTATCCAACGAATGAATGAGATAGAATACAATATATAGTATCCTATTAGGTATCTCGGACTCCTCTTTGTGTGGTAAAATATTTAAAAAATTATTAAATAACTAAAATTAGCCATATTGAATAAAATTATCTTAACCATACCATTCATAACTATCTACGATTTTTTTCATTATTACCGATTTATATGAAAATATTAAATAAGACGTGTTTAGGCCATCTAGCGTCGATTTTACATACTACCTTGGAAACCAATCAATTTTTTTTGATAAAATACTACCTAAAAGTAGATTTTACGCTATTACGACTGGTTAACTTCTACCGCATGTGAACTGCAATTTTTTTTTAAATTAAAGCACGGTTTATGTGGGACTCGCACTCACTAATCCCCACGATATTAAACTGTGGCAACATGTTTGCAGGGTAACGGGAACGCTCTCGCACGCAACCACAGCCCCTCTGCCGGGGCAGCCATAGCCATTCGTGATGATAACTTCTACTCCTATCCCTCTTGGCAAGTTCTCTTTGTAAACCTTATCTGGTGATTCCTGTATCACCAGATAAGGTTTACACAGAAAGTAGAAAATGACAAATGACAGAAATCATAAGGGCTCCTAATTGTATTAACTTGTTTATTTCACCGTGTAGTGACGATGTAAGAGTATACACTACCTCATTATGTCCCCTGGGTGTCATAATGTGATAAGAGGCAAAACACACCAGTAGATGGGCAGTATCGTCTTCATAAAAAAGAAAAATCCGACCAAGAGCGTGTCGGGCCACGCTCAGTGTAGGGTTCCGTAGTTTCCCGTCCGTCACAATAAGTGTTCCCACTTATGAGTTTAAAGGTGGGTATCCATTATAGTCGCGCTCCAGCTATGGTTCAAAAGTTAGAGGGGGGGGGACACACATTGTTTTTTACTTTTGGAGTGATTATTTCCGAAATTATTGAAATTATCAAAAATGATTTTAGTAAACCCCTATTCATTTTTAAATACCTTCCCAACAATATATCACACGTCAGGGTTGAAATAAAAAAAAATCACTCTTCACTTTACATATAGGGGGGCTACTCTAATAAAACATTTTTTTCCAATTTTTATTTTACCACTTTGTCGGCGTAATTGATACACATATTGGTACCAAATTTCAGCTTTCTACACTTCACAGAGATTAAGCGAGGACGGACAGACGGAACGAACGGAGACGGAACCCTAAAAACTGTCAGTCGTAGGACTGTATATTAAAAAGGAAAACTTCTCAGCTTCACAAACTAGTAAATATTATTTTTGGGTCGTAAATAAATATTTTTAGTGAGTTTTTTATAAGAAATTATTTCTATCAACGTATTAATAAAGTAGTAAACTTTTCATTTAATGCACTGTTTTACATGAAAAAAATGAATTTTATCCATATTATACAAACAAGTTTATAGGTGGGTATATTTTATAAAATGTTATCAATTGAATTTTCAACATTACTTTCATTAATTTTATGTATCTGAGCGTAACGATCACGCGAGTTCATTGTTTTTTACCAACGTCTCTAAAGAAGTGAAGTGCCCAACGTGTCCAAAGAATTCTTCACTTTAAAAACTGCGATTTACAAACCGCTTACCAAGCATGGAAATTATGACAAATAGTCCCTATATTAGGCAGTCTACGGGGCGGCCTATGTTTAGCAGTGCATTTTGATAGGATGATAATATTTGTTAAACATTTAAGCAGCACTCATAATAATTGATGCTAGATTCTAGAATAAGAGGGTACGAAATTACAGCTTTTAGTTCTTATTTATTACGAATTAATTAACACGATATGTCAGCGGCAGATAATTTCAACAATGACTTTCCCGTTTCCTTGTTTGGTGTTGAGGGTTTAATTTATTTTGTGCGTATATATTATACCATTGTTGTCTCTCTCAAGGACTAAGATGGAATGTCGGGTTACCTGTATGAAGAGTCTCCGGTTCTCGTCACTCACCATATGCAACACAGCAGAGTTATGCTGCTATTTGACGTAATTATTCCGTGCGAGATTGGTTTTACAACGATTGTGCCATTCCATCTCCAGAATAATACGAGTGCAACGTGACTTTACCAAAGCCTTTATTTTCTATCTTGACAAACATATTATATTTCTGTCTTACCTACAATTAGAGCCTAACAAAGTCCACTCCTGAACAAAGGCCTTCACCATAGGCTTAGAAGGAGGATATTTGCCATAGTTATTTTGATTCGTAGTCGTGATGCCAATCACCGTTTTAGTTTTTTGTTGTTATTAGGAGGTTTCCTAGTTTGTTTTCCTCTGTCATCTGTTATGATACCAATGAGAAGATATGGCGATGGCGTAGTAGATATTCTATAACGTCACTTCGGGTGAATTTGTTATTTAACAATCAATTAAATTAAATTAAATCATGAATCCTGTTTTTTGGTGGGTAAAACATCTTCAATCAATAGATATTTTTTTTTAATTTCTCATTAATTTTTCAACATTAAAATTTAATTCAAATTGAAAGCGATTAAAAATAAAGAAATTCTCGTACTATATTTATTACTTGTCAATGCATTCGAAGAATCAAATACGACGGGGAAGATATGTTTTAGAGTGGCAAGCTGCTACCGGTAAGCGAAGTGTGTGAAGTGGCTTCTCACTAGATGGAGTGACAACCTGGTAAGACATGTAGGAAGTCGTTGCAGGTGCTTTGTGGCATTTAGTGGGGGAGGCCAATGTTCAGGAAGGTGTGAAGGGCTGTTGTGAATGATTCATGGTTGCAGTTGACCCAGGACTTTAGTTTTAGCAAAAGAGCAAATATGGGTTTGAATTTATTGAATGTAAAAGTCGGTGTGGCTTTCTTTGGCAAGCGACATAGCATGCGGAGCCAACAGAGCAAATAAACTCAACTAACGTTGCATAAAATATCAGTGACTGCTTAAGTTAAAATTGCGTGAGATTCTATTGATTCCGTGCTAACCTAGATGAGTAAGCAAAAACTAGTCATCCACCTATATAGGTTTTATAACGTAATGTAAAAACACATTTCACACTAGTAAAATGCTAGAAGAGTAAATCTTCGCGTTTTCTTATTATAGAGACATTTTTGTTATAGAGTGGATGCCGTTGTCTATATGAGATTTTTAAATAATATATAGACAAAGCACACAAAATTCTAAATAGGGAGATAAGAAAGCCACATTATCAATACATATACGAAAATGGTCAAGATATTTTTAGTTTGTTTGTGTTGTGCGTACATGCACGCAATCTCGATAATGACTGTCGAAAATGGCTGAACCAATATGAATGTGGATTTTAAAACGTAGTCATTCTTTCAGAATGTTAATTGTATAGGTCCTTTGTGTGTGTCGAAGAATACAATCATTTCTCATCTTAATCGACATTTTTACTCACTTTGCATGTAAAAATATATTTGAAAATCTGGAAATACGTGTCAAAAGAGCTGTCAATCTGAAAAAAAAAACAACGTGAGAAATAATATTAGGATGAGACAAAATTATTAACTAGTGCAATTAAACAATCTAATAATTTAGATAGGGGTTGATGACACGAAAGAGTACACGCTACGTCCAGTTTCAATGTGATTATACGTGGTAGAGCCATGCTGCGGTTATATTAGTAGTATAGTTGTAGCAAAATGGGTCGGCTCGACCGGGAAAGGACCACGCTCTCACGGAACACCAGCGTAAGATAGTAGCTTAATACTGCTGTGTTTGGTATGGTGAGTGTATAGAGCCGGAGACCCTTTTACCGGAAAAGAGGCATTCTACCTTAGTCCTTACGGGTGACAACGCATCTGCATTTTGATTCGTAATCAAGAATAGATGTAAAATTGTGCGATTGGATCACCAGTTTTCTTGCAGATCGGAGCATTAAGGTCGTTGTAGACGGTGCAAGCTCCGATTACAAGCCTATTAATGCTGGTGTTCCATAAGGCTTCGTACTATCGCCAACGCTGTTTCTTCTGCATATCAGTGATATGTTACAAATCTGTAACATTCATTGCTATGCAGACGACACCACTGGTGATACTATTTACACCGGCCGTGCCAATATTTCTCGGGAAAACGTATCCGAGTACCAGGACAAACTTGTCTCTGAAGTCGAGTCTTTGCTGAACAGAGTCTCGGATTGGGGGCTACTAAATCTAGTCCAGTTTAACCCCCAAAAGAAATAAGTTTGCGCGTTAACCACTAAAAAGAACCCCTTTGTCGTATCTCCTCAGTTTCAAGGCACTCCTCTTGTTGACTCAGCCAGTATCTGAATCCTCGGCGTCGACATATCGAGTGACGTGCAGTTTCGTGGTTACTTGGAAGAGAAGGCCAAATTGGCCTCTAAAATGCTTGGCGTGCTCAGCATAGCGGGACAGTATTTCATGCCCGCACATCGCCTGCAACATTACAAGGCGCAGGTTTGGCCGCAAATGGAATACTGTTCCCCAGGACTGTAAAAACTACCGCAGTATAGCCTTCTTAGCATCGTGGGAAAACTGTATGCCAAGGTACTAATTGAAAGGGTCATGAAAGAAACCGATGGAAAAATTTGGGATGTGCAAGCGGGATTTGGAAAGGGAATGGGATGTACAGATCAAGTCTTCTCCATGCGCATGATCGCGGAGAAGTTTTTGGCCAAAAACCAAAAGGTTTTTTGTGCGTTCATGGACTTGGAGAAGGCCTATGACAGAGTGGATAGGAATGTGCTATGGCAAACACTGAACTCATTTGGGTTGAGCGCTGGCTTGATACAGGCATTGGAATCTCTTTATAGGGACTCTAGTGCTTGTGTTAGGATCAACGGGGTCTACTCGGACTGGTTTGGCATCCATAAAGGTGTCAGACAGGGCTGTGTGGCTTCCCCGTGTTCGTTCAACCTATTTATGGACAGTTGTTTGCAAAATTTGAAAGTTGAAGAATGCGGATTAAGAATGGGTGAGTTAACCATCAAATGCCTTTTGTACGCCGATGATCAAGTTATTCTTGCGTCGTCGGCGGCTGAGTTGCAAATGATGGTTACATTAATGAACAGATCATTAAAAGAAAGGGGTATGAAAGTGAACGATACGAGATATGATAAGGATATAGAACGACGAGTGAACGCAGGAAACAGAGTAAATGGGGCCCTGCACTCTATTGTGAAGAGTCAAAATGTGTCAAAAAAGGCACGTATGGCAATTCACAATGCTGTGTTGGTCCCTACTTTAATGTATGGTAGTGAAAGTTGGGTATGGCAGTAGAATAAATGCAGTAGAAATGCGGTCGTTAAGGAGTATGTTAGGGCTGAATCTGAATGACAGGGTGAAAAATTGTGTGATAAGAGAAGAGTGTGGTTTGCAAGATGATGTTGTGACCAGGATTAAGAAAGGAATGCTTCGGTGGTTTGGTCATGTGGAAAGAATGGATGAGGAAAGAGTGACAAAGAAAATTTATGTTGCAGAAGTGAATGGCAGAGTCGGAAAGGGACGTCCTAGGCGAAAATTTATCGACCAAATTGGCGATTTATTGAAAACGGGCCAAATTAGGAGTACCCTTAACCGACGAGCATGTATGCGTAGGTGTATGGATGTGAAGGAGGCGAGAGAGGTGTGTCAGGATCGTGCCAAATGGAAGTCTGTAGTCTCTGCCTACCCCTCTGGGTGACAGGCGTGAGTGTTTATGTATGTATGTATGTTCCCATCTTTGGGCTAAGGCTCCCCAGTACCAGCTCCTTCCACTTGACCGCATACAGCGCAGAGCGGCTCGAATCCTCGACGACCAAGTGCTTTCCGATCGGCTCGATTCACTGGCGCTGCGATGAGATGTTCCATCTCTTTGCATTTTCTTTCGCATATACCATGGGGAGTGCTCTGAGGAATTGTTCGGATTAATCCTAGCCGCCAAATTTCGTGAACGCACTACGCGGCAAACGTCCTGATATCATACACACCATCTGGATGCTTGGCGGTCCACCACTGCACGTTTCAAAAGGAATTTTCTTCCGCTTACAACCTCTCTGTGGAATAGTTTACCACCGGCGATTTTAGCGGACCGATACGACCTGGGGACCTTCAAGAAAAGAGCTTACTCCTTTCTAAACGGCCGGCAACGCACCTGCAATTCTTCTCAGGTGAGCCGCATGCTCGTTTGCCCCCTCTTCTATAAAAAAAAGATGTCTACGGGTCACAGCAAACACTTACCATCAGGTGGACTGTGTGCTCGCTTGTCACTCTATCCTATTAATTAAAGCTATTCCTGTGTAAAAAGAGTAAAATATTGGACTGGACTGTCTTTCAATAGTAAGTTGTAAAATCCATGTAGAAAACTTCATAGATATCGATTACCAGTACGAACTATTAAATTACCACTACTGAAACAGGCCTGACCTATATATTGTCTTATAAGAGGGATGGTTGCCATGGTTTTCACACTTAGCAACCGTTTCAATAACATCAGTTTCCTGTTTGCTTATTGAGCTGCTACTCATCTCCTGTCTTGTTTTCCTTTGTCTCTTCTAACGAAAGTCACGGGATGGTTGTGGGGGAGTGGATACTTACATCACCACCACAAGATTGTAGATATCAATTTAAGTATATTCGACTCTGTGATGACATGATGTAACTGTATTATGAATATCCACTACATACTCCTTATCGTTTCATGGATGTCATTAAAGCCAACAGAGAAAAACCAACCAAGGAGTGGGTGGTATCGTGTTTCTAATAACAACTAAAATAACTAAGTAATTTACCTACATATGCCAAATATGATTTCTTTCATGAAACAATCTACGTGGAGGCCTATGTTCAGCAGTAAACTTTGGATAGACTGTGACGGACGGCATATGATAACCGCATTAAGCTGCTGTATTCCAAATGGTGAGTGACAAGAAGCGGAGGCCTCATTTTACTGGTAATTACGCATTCCATCTTAGTCATCATTTAAAACGCATGCTTTACGATCTTAATCAAGAGCATAAAAGATGCGTTTGTTAATTTTCTATAGTATCCACTCAGCAATCTTTAAATGAACCATTTGGTCGTTGGTCTCACTTACTTGTATAAAAAGGTTTTCTTATAGAATAGGGTGACAAATGAGCACAAAGTTCGCCTAATTTTAAGTGGGTGCTGTAGCCTATAGATGTCTACATTTATCCTCAATTAAGAATCGAAATGCAGATGCGTTGTCAGCTATAAAAACTAAGATGTAATGCCTCGTTTCTAGTTAAAATGGTTTCCGGTTATCTGCATTGCTATTTTACGCTTGTATTATGTATTGTGTCCCGAACCCATACGTGCTACATCCAAAGGTGCAACGTGGCTCTACCACATAACATATTTATTAAATTTCTCGCTACTGAACAAATTTATTTGTCAATTCTGTGTAGATACGCCTTGGAAATGAAGTTAAACTCGTTTTGACGATAGACTTCCCACAGTTTACTTATGCAGGTTGGTTTGACAGGATTTTTATTAGATTTTCATTTCTCCTACGAGTATTCGAAATGTTTTCATTTGCTATTCGTAGCGTGGTAAGCCCCGATTTTTCTAGTTTTATTATGAACATCTACGACGATGGAGGAGTTGCAGAATAAACAACTTTCATGATCTTCTTCCTCTTTTAAGTTAAAAGAAATTTATTGCTTTCATTGGTGTGATTAATAGAACAATTTAAGCAACGATTTCTTATATTTATGTGGAATACTACATATTGAATAAAATAAATCCTACGGATTTTATGAAGTTTAATTTTGATTTTTTTTAATTTCCAACGTTTCGGGCACTTTCGAGAATCCCTGGTCGCAGAGTGAGCTTTTTTAAATTTTCAGGTTAATATCTGTCGCAACTCAATTAATGAAAAAATTTAAATTTTGTATAAAACAAAATAGCTTTTTTCAGAATATAATATTAATATCGCGCTAGTTTTTTTATAAGTATAAAGCAGCTGCGACGCGAGATAAACATCTAACTAAATCATTCATTGTTTCTTAAGATGAATGTCAAATTAATGTTAATTTTATAAAATGCTAATTTCTGAAAGATATTTGTATAAACTTAGACATGCATTACATGGAATTGGCTATGTAATGCGAATTAAGGAATTAAGAGCAATTTGATTTGTTCTAAGAACCTTTTTAGTAATGTTTATATAATGTCCTAATTATTGATAAGATGTCTTAATAATAGGTTCGATAAAGAAAGTTTAATGCCAGAGTGAAATGATGTATATGTCCAACAGAGATAAGTATAAATATTAGAGAAGGGTCGTTAGAGCATACTATTTGAACCCGAGGGTCGTGTAGAAAGAAGTGTGTCATACGATTATTTAGCAGAACCAAAAAACGCAAGTCCGAACCATTTCTATCTATTATATTAAAGAAATTTTATTAAAATTTTAAAATTCATGTAATAAATATTTTAGATAGATTATGTATAACAATTAGATGAGAAAAATGTTAATAGAATTCAATTTTAGTAATAAAATAACGAAATAATAATAAAATTTTATAAGGAAATTAAAGTTTTAATTGTGCTTAAATTAAAACGTTGTTTTGTTTGAGAAATGTGAAATTAGTAATGAGAATTATAATAATAATAAATTTTGTATTCGACATTTCAAGATTTATGTCTGTAAGACTTTGCTTATAAAATTGTAATATTTTGTTAAATATTTTATTAATTCTTTATGTAATGTGAATGTTTTATTTTTATAATGTATTTTCTTTGTGTTTTATGTGAGATGTAATTGTTTTGTGATGTTGTCATAGGTATTAAAGATACGGGATAATATATGGAAATGTGATAGTGAAAATTATCGATTAAGTTAATTCAATGTGGCTTTGCGCACGCGGTTCTCGTGTTGGTTTAGCTTACGGGGTAGGTTATTATGTCACCCAATTTCCAGTTCGTGGTCTCGTCCGGACCGCGCTAGCAAGTGGTCTCGTCCGCTGGTCGTCGACTCCCGCCGAGAAGTACAGCGCGTCGCTTCTCAGTGGGTGCACGTGCTGTGGGGCCAACTCGGCTTGCGAAGAGCCTTGAGGACGCCCCTGACCCCACCCGGGATGTTGAGTACCTAACGCTGCGTTTCATCTACACGCTGGGAAGCGAACTCCGAAGGCCCGGCGCGCTGCTGGGAGCGCGCGCCTGTTTGTGACTCCGGCTCCGCGTCGAGATGCATCTCCGTGGGACCTGGAGGTTGCTGACCCTTCGGCAGATCCCTTCCCTGAGTCGCGAGATACACCAACTTCTGCCTAGGGATACCAGGCCATCACCTAGAGCCAGGAAGGAGCACTGGAGGCCCGCAGTAGCTGCTGTCCGGAGCGCACTCCTGTCGGCAAGATTGGCCCTGCGTCAACTCCTTGCCTCGGGACTCCGCGGGGCTTGGGGGCTAGGGCTTTTGAGACGGCCGACCCTCCGGTAGCACCCACCTAGTAGCGCGCAATACGCCAATGAAGATTACCTACAATGTCGTACATGTACGGTTCCCAAGACCGGCCCATAGATATGGGCTGTGAGGATTACCCGGGTAATGGGGAACTCCCCGAGGCCCTAAACCTGCATGGGATAAAGAACAGTAGTCCCATAGTAGATGACAATACGCTCCGCTCCAGTTCATTCGGGACCAGCTTCAATTTCCAGGTATAAATAGTAAGAAAAAAAAGACGAAATTAGGGAAAGTAAAGTGAAATTTCGGTATTGCATTTCTAAGGAGTATTTACGAACAATTATTGTTTTATACGAATAGTCCTTACGTGTCCACTCTAAAAGTAGGGAAGTAAGGAAATATACAGTTTACAGAGTACATGACTGACGTCAGGACCGGGACCATTCCTTGAGGACCCGTAATCTTAATAATTAACTACCTTGTTTTGAGAGAGGTGTTAAGGTTCTAAGTCGAACGTCTTATTGAGGGGTCACGCCCACCCCGTTGTTTCCCGAACCCAACGAGCTGTGGTATAGGAAAAGGGGCCAGTAATTGGATGATCACTGCTGTGGGCGTGAGATGAAGAACGAGACCCTCGTTTTTACTCTCTATACGCTTCAGACCGGAATACAGTAGTGCAAGCACCACTATTAAGTATCAGTAATAAGTGAGTGGGTGGTTCCTATCCAGACGAACTCCTACCATCATCATAACATCGTACGTGTTGGAATATTCATCTGAATCAGTAGCTCCGTGGGCAGATAGTTTTGTCATTTGAATGCGACGCCACTAATTCAATTGAAATCTATTAATAGAATTCTTTGAAAAAGGCATGGTGGTGATTTGACCACCATCGTGATCATGTGCTAGAATTCAGAATTGAAACTTTATGAATTAATGTAGGACTTTGTTAGATCTTTTTGAGTTTTGATTTTGTTTGAATTAGTTATAAAAATAACAAAATAATGATGCTCTCTTGACCGATATACGACCGTAGTTAAAAATCCGGTAGCTATCTACTACTACGTATGAGATATTATAAAAAGTACGGGTAAGTACGGATATGCACTATGCGCGCTAACACAAGGGAACTCACTCGTCTGTTCTGTTCAATTTATGCATATAATACTGGTTCTGAAAAAAAAACTCTGTTGTGGGAAGAACCAGCTAGAAACCTGGCGGTATCTGTTTTTAAACATTGATTTCCAATATAATGTGTTGTTATATCTTCTTCTTGAAGAAAAGAGGGAATAAATGAATTGATTTTATCGTCACAATAATATGACAGACACTGGAAATTGGAAAATTATAATTACCATTAGTCATATTTGTCGTATATATTTTTATTTTTAACAAATAAATAATATTCTCTACCACATATAAATTTTATAAGTGGTAGAGCCATGCCTTTAATATAATGTCGACTCAGGTCGCATCATCACAAACCTTAGTGGTTTTTTGTATACGACTTTTTAGCATAGTTTTTTTCTTTCTTGTAATGATTTGTAATATGGTAAATAAAATAATAATAATAATAATAAAATGGCGTAGGGAATTGACGACCCCATCGCCCGCTGACGTAACAGTTAGGTGACAAAACTGCTACGTCAACGCAGTCAGTCAGCGCCTTGCGAGAGGTGTGAGCGCCGTGCCTCGGCAGAATTCAGGGTGCAAAAGCCCGTTTGTGCTTATGGCCGTCCACGATACGGTGCCGGGCCTGGGCGTCTCCCGTTAATGGACGCCCATATTATGGATGATGGAGAAAAAGATAGTGTGCAAAGGGCCGCTGCCTGGAGGTCGCCAGGGCGCGTCTGGAGCTGGCGCTGGACGCGACAGCATGCGGGCCGCCAGCCGAGCGCGAGGAGCTGCAAGACCACCTAGCAGCCCCCCGCATCCATCATCCCCACCAGAAGGCTTGGTGTCGGCTGGGTCTTCTCAGACTCAGCAAGCGGCACCCGCCGCTGGTGGAGCACGTCGCATGCGTTGGTCTAAATCAATGAATGAAAACGCACTGCGGGCGTATTTTAGGGCAAAAGGGGAAGAAACTGGATGTTTGGCGTATCGGGCTCGGATGCATCGCTTTTTTGCAGAGCTGGAGCCATCTCTATCCGTCACTGAGCAAAACCTGGCAGACCGAGTTAGGTACATCCTGCGCTCCAACATATTTGGTGACGCCGAACTCGAGCGACTACGACGTGAGGCTATTCCTTCATCGAATGGAAATGCTACGGCTGGGAATGCGGCGCCACTAGATGTGCAACAAACTGCATATGTAGATGCTGCCGTCAAAATTCCATTTGTGGCTAATTCAGACGATGATGGAATAGTCTCCCACGAACTAGAGAAAATGCAGAGCATACTCGAAGAGTCAATGCTGGAAACGCGCAGCATGCCTCTCGAAAATCGACCGCGACTTCCCCGCATACCCCTTAGCAAGCGAAATCGGGCTGTCGTGCGGGCTCTTAACCCAATGCTGGTGACCTATTTGGAAGCCAGCCGGGACCTTTGCGAGACGGATTCAATTATTTTTGGCGCCGCACTGGCAGTATGCCGTATTATTGGCGTCAAACTTCCCGTGGCTGGACGTGCTACTCAAAAAAGTAGCGCTATCCCAGCCTGGAGAAAAAGAATTGAGGACCGTATCGCAAAGGCAAGGGCCCTTATCGGCAGACTGACAAGCTTCAGGTCGGTTAATAATAGACCGAGGATTATGCGCACCGTTAGGATGGCGTTTGCTGGGACAAATATCAGTTTGTTCCAGCCGGATATCACGCAAAAACTAACGGAGCGCATAGATGACCTGAAGCAAAAAATCGCTGCTTGAGGGAAGCGGATTCGACGATTTAGCGAGAGGTCAAGGCGGTTCAACCAGAATCGTCTCTTCCAGAGTGATCAGTAGAGGCTCTATAAATCAATGGAGCGACCAGAGGTATATGGAGCGGGCCCAGGACCGGATCAGGCTGAAACTGTCGCATTTTGGCGTGGCCTGTGGTCAGAACCCGTAAACCACAGCGAGGGCCCTTGGATGGAAGTTGTGGCGAGCCAGAGTGCAAGTGTTATGCCTATGGACCCCGTCACCATAACGCCTGAAGACGTGGCTGAGGCGGTCCGTAGGGCCCCGAACTGGAAATGTCCATGACTCGACGGGCTGCATCATTACTAGTTGAAGGGGTTCGTAGTGTGTCACGCTGTGCTCGCCCGACAGTTTCAAGAGGCTCTCGATCAGAAGTCGCTCCCAAGCCTCTTCACTACTGAGATCACTCATTTGGTTCCTAAAGATCAGGATACCACAGACCCGAGCAAATACCGCCCCATCACGTGTCTACCCACCATATATAAGACACTGACATTCATTTTGAGCGCGAGAATCACTTGTCACCTGGAGCTAAATCAGGTGATGTCACGCGCTCAAAATGGATGCCGGGGCGGTGGTCGTGGAACCAAGGAACCACTCCTCATTGACGCGGTCATTGGCAAAGTGGTGAAACGCAACCGTCGGCATTTCTCCGCCGCCTGGATATAGAAAGGATTATAGAAAGGCATTCGACTCGGTGCCCCATACATGGCTGAAAAGAGTCCTACAGCTGTACAAAATTGACTGTACAGTTGGAGACTTCCTCGGGCAGTATATGGGGCAATGGAGTACGATCCTTTGCTGTCTGGGCGAGCGGATGATGGCTGCGGAGAACCACATAAGGATAAGAAGGGGTATCTTCCAGGGCGATTGTCTGAGTCCAATCTGGTTTTGCCTCTCCCTGAACCCTCTCAGTACTTTACTGGAGGGCTCCGGGAGGGGATTTCAGCTTCGAAAAGGAGGTACAAAAGTGACCCACCTTTTCTATATGGACGACCTCAAGTTATTCGCCTCCAGTTGCTCCCATCTTATGGAATGGCTAAACATCACTTGTGAATTTAGCAATTCTATTGGAATGGAGCTGGGAACGGATAAGTGTGCGGTCCTCCATGTTGAAAGGGGAAGGGTTGCTAACTCTGAGGGCATAGACTTATCTATGCCCGTCAACTTTAGGACCCTTTCTGACGCTGAAACATACCGATACCTGGGTATGTCACAGAACATCGGTATCGATGAGGCTGGTATGAAACAGTCAGTTTGCGACGTGTTTTATGCACGCTTGACCAAAGTGCTTAACAGCCTTTTGTCCGGTGTGAATAATACATATAACGGCTGGGTCATGCCTGTCCTCATGTATACCTTTGGCATACTCAGGTGGACTCAGACTGAACTTAACGCCCTGGATAGAAAAGTCCGCACCACCATGACGTCCCACAGGATGCATCATCCGAGATCGTCGGTACTGAGGCTGTACTTGCCGCGAAAGCATGGTGGACGTGGCTTCGTGAGCGCGCTCACCATGCATAATCGCGAAGTGTGCAGCCTCCGTAATTACTTCCTGGCGAGATCGGATGATCCATTCTATAAGGACGTCATTTCTTGTGATAAAGGACTTACCCCTCTATCCGTAGCCAACGAGCAATGGCAGGACCCAGCAGTGCTTAGCATTTCCGACCGGGAGACCGTATGGAAGGAGAAGGAGCTCCACGGGAGGTTCTACAAGGCTCTACATGAGCCTTTCGTAGACACAGTAGCCTCCCTCCACTGGCTACGCTTTGGTGATCTCTTCGGGGAAACCGAGGGTTTTGTCTGTGCAATACAGGATCAGGTTATTAAGACCAACAACTATCGGAGATACATCCTAAAGGATGGCACCGTGGACATCTGTCGAGCTTGTCGCCATCCCAGTAAGTCACTTAGGCATGTCATCTCCGGTTGTTCGGCGCTTTCTAACTCTGAGTACTTGCACAGGCACAACCTAGTAGCCAGAATTCTTCACCAGGAGCTCGCTCTGAAATACGGTCTCGTGGATCGGCAATTGCCGTATTACAAGTACTTGCCGGAAGCCGTGCTCGAAAATGATCGCGCCAGGCTCTATTGGGACCGGGCCATCATCACAGTCAGGACTATTCTTGCGAATAAGCCTGATATTGTGCTGATGGACCGGGCAAAGTCAAGGATATTTTTGGTCGACATTACCATTCCGTATGACGAGAACCTCGTGAAAGCCGAAACAGACAAGCAAACAAAATATCTGGACCTGGCTCACGAGGTGACCGACATGTGAGGTGGTCTGCCGACCGCAATTATTCCTGTAGTCGTCTCTGCAAACGGGCTAATCCCAGTCAGCCTCTCGGGTCATCTGAGGCGACTGGGACTACGTGGCGGACCGCTCCGGGCTCAAATGCAGAAGGCGGTGCTCCTCGATACCGCCCGCATCGTCCGCCGGTTTCTTTCCCTTTCCCCCTAACCCTCGGCCGTTTGGTCTCCCCTGCCGAGGGCCTCCATCTGGTTGGGCTTTTATTTATTTATGTATTTTTATATTTATTTTTTGTTATTGATATTTATGTATATTTATCTTTTCATTTTAATTTATAATTATATATTTATAGAACCCAACCAGATGAGAAAACTATATAGATACCTCACAATAATAATAATGCTGCAGTTATATTAGTAGTATAATTGTAGGACGAATCGGTCGGCTCGACAGGGAAGGATCACGCTCTCACAGAATTCCAGCGTAAAATTGTAGCTTAATGCTGCTGCGTTTTGTATGGTGAGTGTAGAGAGCCGGAGGGCTTTTACTGGAAATGAGGCATTCCAAAATAATCCTCACGGGTGACAACGCATCTGCATTTTGATTCGTAATCGAGGATAGATGTACATGTCTATGGGCCACCGCAACCACTTGCCATCAGGTGGACTGTGTGCTCGTTTGTCACCCTAATCTGTATAAAAAAATATGTTAGTTTAATAATATCCATCAAAACAAATTCTAACAAAATCTTCTTCTTCGTTAGTTCTTAAAGTGCACTACTGGACCTGGGTCTGTCCTGTTGTCAGCAGCTTTTGGCAGGTGGTGTGTCAATTGCAGTAGGGACCTGATCTGTTGTATATTATTATAAATTTTGACGCTGCTGTTCATCGCCAATTTTGGTATTTTACGTCTGCAGTAAAACAAGATAGTTACAATGTCATATTTCGGAAATCTTAAGAACTTTCTCGCATTTCCTATAACTGCCTCTTACGACACCCACGAAATGGGGATGGATTTTATAAGTATTGAATAAAAACTAAATTACTTTATGCTAAATTTAATGCTACTATAATGTTACTAACCGTGTAGTAGCAGTGTAAGAATATCCACTAACCCATATCGTCGCGAGATTGTCGTAAGAAGCGACATAGAGAAACGAACCAGGATATGAGCAACAGTCTACTTCTACGTCTACATATTAAGAACAAGAAAGTTAAAAAAAACTGCGGTTGCTTACCCGCCTGGCAACCACTGGAAGTATCCCCCTTACGAGATAAGGGGTTAAGAGAAGGCCTAACTTCAGCAGTCGACTTTGATAGTATGTAACGATGATGATGACAATGATGCTACTAATATTACTAGAACTCCCCATAATCAAGTGGTTCATGACAGTTATCGAATGAAGGACAATGCTTCATTCTTATTCCAGATGTTAGGGTGAACCATAATATAATATCTAAATTTACATAATATGTGCGGATTGAATTCTGTCCCAAAAGTATTATCGCGGTTCGATTACGCAAAATATATCAGATTCTTTTGATAATAATATATTCGATGTAGGTATTCCGGGTTTGCTTCCAACTGTTATTTATGGAGACAGAGATGAAGAAGTTTATGCCTACTTACAGGAGGAGATGACTCCTGTCCAATTTTTTGAATTGCTTCAAAGTGATGAACTGATTAGCTATACAGTTGAGATGTCCAATCTCTATGCCTTACTAAGGAATCATACTGTGAATGTAACTATGGAGGAAATAAGAGTAATTATTTCAATACTGTTACTAACAGGGTATTTGACGCCAAAATATATGAGGATGTTCTGGGAAGTAAAAAGTGACGCACACAATGACTTAGTAGCATCTAGCATTAGGCGTAATAGGTTATATCCCGTAGGTATCGTCAGAAGTGACCGCGGAAAGCTCTAACAGGAGATGGGTGGCAGCATCTAGCTCATAACAACTCAATAATAATATTAGGTCTTTAGTATTTTCCGTTTTCTATGAAATAAGTTGACGTAATTATTTTCAATTATATTTTTTTCTATTAATAAAAATAATCACCCATGCAATTAATGCAGCTTTGCCAACGCGGTGGTTCTTGAAGAAATCAGCTGTACTGGAGGCAACAAATTTTTCAAAGGCATTTTTACTGCCTCTCGGGTATTGATTTTTTTCCGCCAAAAAGTTTTAAAAATTCTGGGAAAAATAGAAGTCTGTAGGCACAAGTTCTGATGAGTATGGCGGACGACGGAGCACTTCTAATTTCAGCTCTTGTAACTTGGAGACCGTCTGATGTGCAGTGTGACGTCGCACGTGGTCGTGCACGAGCAGCGGGGACGAACGACTGTCCAAAGCTATTTGGGGACGTGCGAGCTTCTCCATCATTATGTTCAGTTCTTTACAGTACACATCTGCAGTAATGGTCATCCCATTTGGCAAGAAGCTGTGATGAATTACATCGGCGCTAGACCATCGGACAGTGACCGTTACATTTCTAGAGGCAAATTTTTATTTAGGGTAATGTTTTTAATTAGGGTATTGTTGTTATTAGTGCTGAACCAGATCCAACCAACTTGTTGAGCGCTTTCGATTGTCAAACAGAACCTATTTTTCGTCGTAGGTAACAATGCACTACAATAACTCGTCATTTAGAAAATTTTAATGAAATTCAATTTGTTCTTTTGTATGTAAAATTTATTAAAGATCATTTTGTTCCAGCACACTTTTCATGTATCGTGTATAGTTTTTTTAAAAGTGGAAAAATCGCGGAAAATCTTAATACAATGATCCAGAGCTTTACCCTTTTTTTTAAAAAAAATATACTGACGCGGAAATCAATACACCATCCACCTTTTTTTGAAGGTTTTATCACAAACTTATTCTAAATTGCCAACTGTGACGAATACAAAGAGTAGTTATTCGCGACTGAAAACTTCAGCTTAAAATCTTGCTTTCTAAGAAGCCAGTTAACCATGTTCGCCAAAACAAAATGGTTTCTCCCAGCACTTCCCAAGCGCGACGCTGCGCTCACGATAACAATTGTCCGTGATCGATTGATGAAAACCTGATAAAAACCCGTTGGGTAGTTTAAAAGATCTAAGCGTACAGACGGCGGGGAACGACTTTGTTTTATACTATGCAGAGATTTCCATGAAACCAACTATCTATTGAAACTAAAAGAATGTTAGCTAGACTCAGTTACATCGAAGGGACTTATCACACTTTTAATAGCTATAAGAAAAGACTTGAGCATTTTCATATGATACCTTTAGAAAGGCGTAAGGAAGTATTAAGTATAACTTTCTTGCACAAGCTCTTAAGTTTTAAAATTGACTACGATCTCTCTTACTTGATATCGATATCACTGTTCCAAGTATTAGTGCACGTCTACATAATTACAAACCGTTTCATATTAAAAAGAGTCGTAATGAATATGGCAGAAACACACCTTTATCATCCTTGTTGAATGCATTCAACATTTCAAAATTGTAATGTGGATATCCATTTTGATAGCTTAAATGTTTTAAAGAGGAAGGTACTAACACATTATACAGCCAAATAATTTTTTCATTTTAAAAGTTTTTGTACTTTCTCTCTTTTTTCCCATTTATATACTATATAAGATAATGTTACGAGCTTGAGGTTCGTGACAATAAAAATCGCCGATAAAATTACCTAAATTAACACTTTAATTTACTTTACACAAATTAAAGTTAAAACACTAATAATTAAACACACTCATTCACTTAATTCCGCTCCGAAGCTTCGCTTGTGTCGCTGAGTTCAACTCTGTCCCGATCGCATCTTGCGACACCTATTTATTTAAATTAGCAAAATATCCGGAATGTTCAAGTGAACACGCGCAAGGTACCGAGAGTTCGAGTATAGATTTTCTAGAAACTTAGTTCTTCGGGTGGCGCTGTCGGTTGAGAGATCTGTGATGTCATTTTCTGTAACGCTCTACTCGCTCCCGTTCCTGACACTAGATGGCGCTAGTTATCATCGACTGGAGCGCGTAACACTGCCCCCTCCTAAGACATGCTCGTCCCGAGCATTATCGGTCCCCTGATAACGCGCCAAGCGATCCACATGGACGATCTTAGGAGTCCCTCTTGCGCCTTTCTGTAACGGCTCCGCCATGTCAAGGGCTGTCCTATCCCGTGGTGCACCAACATTGTACAATTTCGGTGCTCCTCTACTACGTGTCTGAGGTCCCCGCACGGCCGCACAACTTGTACATTTACGACACCAATCCTCGACATCGTCACGATAATGGACCCAGTAAAACTGTTCTCGGACCTTCAGTAGAGTTCGTTTAACTCCCAAATGGACTCTTGAACGACCATTATGGCACAGCTGTAGAACATTCGGCACTTTAGCTTTAGGGACTACCATTTGCAAACGACAGCTGTCTCTTCGACCATTGTCCCATTTACGGCACAGGACTCCATCCTGAAGCAGCAAGCTGTCCCATTGGGCCCAATAGCTTTTCGTGGTTAAACTCATCGCTGAGACGTCCCTCCACTTAGGCTTGGTAGCACGGGCCTTCATCCATCCCAGAATCGGCTTGATGTCCGGATCTTCCTGCTGTGCATGACGTAGGCTGTCCTTCCACCCGTTGCTGAGGTGGTCTGTCCTGAGCATCCTCACGGATACCACTTCCTTACTCTCTTGCCTACTACAATGGTTGCAATCTTCAGGACAAGGTCTTCTTGACAATGCATCTGCGTTGCCGTGAGATTTCCCGCTGCAGTGTCTGATAGTAAGTCGTATTCCTGTTGCTGCTGGGCGGTGCTGTTAGCCGCACTTCTTCTCTGAGACCGTTCAGCTTCCCTTCCTAGGGTGTGCTTAGGGCAGCTGGACCGAAGATGGCCCCATTCCCCACAGCCATAGCACCTAGGGCTGTATCGTTTATTGTGGTCGCGAACCGTAACTGCTGTAACCTCCCTAGCGTGAGGTGAACGATGATCGGTGCCGTTAGCTGCACTACCCTCTCGAGGTCGATCGACTCTCCTTTCCACGGTTCGCTTAGGGCAGCTGGATCGAAGATGGCCCTTTTCCCCACAGCTATAGCACCTTGGGCTGTATCCTTTGTTGCGGTCGCGAACTGTAGCTGCTGCAACCTCCCTGACGCGATGGGAACGATGATCCTGCCGCACGGCTTCCACTTCCAGTGCATGGGCAAAGGCGTCCTTAAGCGTCTCGTGGTGCCCGAGCCTCACAGCACCTCTGACTTCCAGGTCGCGGATGCCGTCGATGAATGTCTGCACCAGGTTCCCTTCAATGAGCGCAGGTACAGACCGGTATGCTTTTCGCACCAGCTTCTCCACCTCTAGAGCCCACTGCTGCAGGTTTTCGTTGATGCGCTGTACGCGATCTTTAAGCTGCGCACGAAAGACGTGTTCCAGGTGAGCGTCACCATATCTCGCCTCCAATGCCTCAAGGAGCTGCTCGTAGGTCACTTTCTTACCGAGAGCTTCCAACACGGTTAAGGCTTGGTCCCGCAGGCCTAAGGTGAGTGCAGTCATGGCCTGGCTTTTATTCCAGCCGTTTGCCTCCATGACGGCCTCGAACTGGATTTTGTAGGCCGACCAGGAAGAAGTCCCGTCGAACGGTGGTACCTTGAACCCACGTAGCGAAGGTGTTGTGGCTACTACGGGAGCTGTAGTTCCATCCCCAAGTTTGAGGTCGTTCAGCGTTTTCTTCACGTCAGCCATTACGTTGTCAACCCGATTGTTTACTTGGTCGATTCGGGTTTCGGCCTCCAACAGGCGGTTGTCATGTTGAGCAACCTTATCCTTCACCTCCCGTATCTCTTTTCCGAAGATAGCGTGAAGGTCCTTCATGAGGAGCATCTGCTCTTCCTTATCGCGTTGTAGTTGCTCTTCTAAACGACGGGCCTGTTCCTCCTGCCGGCGGGCCTGTTCCTCCTGCCGGCGGGCCTGTTCCTCCTGCCGGCGGGCCTGTTCCTCTTGTCCGTTCTGCAGCTGCTCTTTCAACTGACGGGCCTGCTCCTCCTGTCGGCGAGCCTGCTCCTGCAGCATCACCATCAGAACACCTAAGTCAGGTGCCACAGACGTAGAAGCTGCTGACGGACCGGCTTCCGTGGCCGGCGGCTGGCCCTCAGACATCTGCGGCGTTGCACCACCAAATCTCCTCTGGTCCGTCTCCTGCTGGCGTTGACTTCGGGTACGGACACCCTCCGTTTCCTCCTTAGGTAAAATCGGCATTATTTTATCCCACTTTTGACACCAATTGTTACGAGCTTGAGGTTCGTGACAATAAAAATCGCCGATAAAATTACCTAAATTAACACTTTAATTTACTTTACACAAATTAAAGTTAAAACACTAATAATTAAACACACTAATTCACTTAATTCCGCTCCGAAGCTTCGCTTGTGTCGCTGAGTTCAACTCTGTCCCGATCGCATCTTGCGACACCTATTTATTTAAATTAGCAAAATATCCGGAATGTTCAAGTGAACACGCGCAAGGTACCGAGAGTTCGAGTATAGATTTTCTAGAACCTTAGTTCTTCGGGTGGCGCTGTCGGTTGAGAGATCTGTGATGTCATTTTCTGTAACGCTCTACTCGCTCTCGTTCCTGACACTAGATGGCGCTAGTATATCGTCGACTGGAGCGCGTAACAATAAGTTTTTTTTTGTTTGTTCTAATTTTGTTATTTTATTTTAGTGATAGTTATATAGGTTACTGTTCTCCTTAAAGGAAGTCTTTTATTATATGTTGTGTTTGCCTTTAATTTAAATGCATATATACATTTTTAAGTGCATCTCATAATAATTGTTTCTATATGTATTTAGTTGGTTAGCCTTATTAAATAAATAAAAACAAAATAAAAGGATTGTAAATATCAACCCAATATGGGATTTCGTGACATTTCCATGTTCTTTAATCATTTAGTTCATTTCATTGTTCATTTGCTACTGGCTTTAAATAAATGTGCGTTAAATGAAAAAAAATGATAGACGATCTTGATGTACGAGTATGTACTCAACATTGTATAGACTAGCCCAAGATAGGTTCCTACCGCCATTTTATTGAAAGTAATGACGAAACATTTTATTAAAACGAATTTAGCATACCAAGGGTAAATAGTGTTCTGTGAACATATCTTTTTAGATTGGCAGCTTTTCCTTGCTCAGCTCTAAAAATTTTCTAGTGTTAGCTAAGTTTTCACAACATTATATTTCTCGCAGGCCTATCACAGCGGATAAAAATTTCATGGCTCACTTCACTTTGTAACGCCAACCCCGAGTTATTGAATAGGGAAATAGGGATCCAATAAAGATCATGTCAAACCCAAGTCGCTCCGACAGGTGCGCTGTGCGTAATCTGCCTTCAGCCGACTTCCATCTAGCGACGTGACATGGGGTTGCATCAGCCGCGGATGGGAAAATTATTTTACACCTGATTGGTTAGAATTTATTCATGAGACCGCGGTTGAAGTAACTAAACAAAATTATTAATACTTACTAAACTATTAAAGTCTGCACATGCTAAGTCGTTTATCAAGAAACTTAAAATCTTTGCTTTTTCTTAAATAATTTGGCGTTAAAAACGAACACACAGTCCGACTGATGGTAAGTGGATGCTGTGACCCATAGACATCTACACTTATCCTAGATTAAGAATCAAAATGAAGATGTGTTGTCACCCCTGAGGACTAGGATGGAATGCCTCGTTTCCAGTAAAAAGGGTATCCGGTTTTTTACATTAACCATACGAAACACAGCAGCCTTATGCTGCTATTTTACGCTGATATTCTGTGGGAGCGTGGTTCAGTCTCGGTCGAGATGACCCATTCGCGCAATCAATATAGATGCAGTGTGATTCTACCACATATAAACGGGCTGTGGTTTGAAATTCGATAAATCTGGTCGATCTACTGTATTTATCCTAAGAAAAAATGAGATAGAATACAATATATATTAGGTTTTTTTTTTGATAAAATGACTACCTAGAAGTAGATTTTACGCAATTACGACCGGTTCACTTTGACCGCATGTGAACTGCATAAATGTTTTTTTTTTAAATTAAAGGACGGTTTATGTGGGACTCGCACTTACTAATCCTCACGTTATTAAACTGTGGCAACATATTTGCAGGGTAACGGGAACGCTCTCGCACGCAACCACAGCCCCACAACCGGAGCTGCCATAGCTCTACGTGATGATAACTTCTACTCCTATCCCTCTTAGCAAGTTCACAAAAAGTAGAAAATTACAAATGACAGAATTCATATGGGCTCCTAATTATATCAATTTGTTTATTTCTCCGTGTTGTGACGATGTAAGAATATACACCATCTCATTAGGTCCCGTGGGTGTCGTAAGAGGCAAAACAAACCAGTAGGTGGGCAGTAGCGTCTTCAAAAAAAAAATAAAAAAACTGCCAGTCGTAGGACTGTATGTCAGAAGGGAAAACTTCCCAGCTTCACAAACTAGTAAATTTTATTTTTGAGTTGTAAAGAAATATTTTTAGTAAGTTTTTTATTAGAAATTATTTTTATCAACGTATTAATATAGTAATAAACTTTTCATTTAATGCACTCTTTTATATGAAAAAAAAATAATTTTATTCACATTATAAAAACAAGTTTATAAGTAGATATATAATAGCTAAAAAATAGCTTTTTATATAATAGCTAAAAAATAGCTTTTAACCAACGTGTCTAAAGAAGTGAAGTGCCCAACGTGTCCACAGAAGTCTTAAAACTGCGATTTACAAACCGCTTACCAACCGTGGAAATTATGGCAAATAGTCCCTATATTAGGCAGTCTATGGGGCGGCCTATGTTCAGTAGTGGATTATTGATAGCATGATGATATTTGTTAAACGTTTAAGCAGCATACACTCATAATAATTGATGTTAGATTCTAGAACGAGAGTGCATGAAGTTAAAGCTCTTAATTCTTATTTATTATGAATTAATTAACACGATATGTCAGCAACAGATAATTTCAACAATTAATTTCCCGTTTTCTTGTTTGGTGTTGAGGTTTTAATTTATTATATGCGTACCTATAAAGCCATTGTTGTCTTCCTTAAGCACTAAGATGGAATGTTTCGTTAGCTGTATATAAATAGTCTGCAATTTTGGCCATTCACCATATGTAACACAGCAAAGTTATGCTGCTATTTTACGTAATTATCCCGTGCGAGATTGGTCTTACAACGGTTGAGCTGAAACATTCCATCTCCAGAATAATACAAGTGAATCGTAACTTTACCAAAGCTAAAGCCTTTATTTTCTATCTTGCCAACATATTCTATTTTTGTTTTAGCTACCATTAGAAAATAATAAAATCCACTCCTGAACAAAGGCCTTCATCATACGCTTAGAAGGAGGATATTTGCCATAGTTATATTGATTCGTAGGCGAGATGGCAATCGCAGTTTTAGTTTTTTGTTGTTATTAGGAAGTCTCCTAGTGTGTTTCCCTCTTTCACCTCTTATGATACCAATGAGAAGATATAGTGATGGCGTAGTAAATATTCCTATAACGTCACTTCAGGTGAATTTGTTTATTTAACAATCAATCAAATGAAATTTAAACATGAAGCCTATTTTCGTGGGTAAAACATCTTCAATCAATAGATATTTTTTTAATTACTCATTAATTTTACAACATTAAAAATTTTATTCAAAATGAAAGCGTTTAAAAATAACGAAATTCTCGTATTATATTGACTACTTGTCAATGTATTCGAAGTATCGAAAACGACGGGGAAGAAATGTTCTAGAGTGGCAAGCTGCTACAGGTAAGCGAAGTGTAGGCGGCTTCTCACTAGATAGAGTAACGACCTGGTAAGACATGTAGGAATTCGATGGATGCAGGTGGTTCGATACCGTGCTTTGTGGCATTTGGTAAAGTAAAAAGTAAAGTAAAGTTACAGCCTATATACGTCCCACTGCTGCGCGCAGGCTTCCTCTCATTTCTGATAAGGTTTTAGGGCAAGGAATAGCCCGCCTCGCTGCCCCAATGCGTGTTGGCGAACTTCACATGTCTTCGAAATATTTTTTTTTTATTACTCATCCATGCAGGATTCCTAATTCTTCCAGAATTCCTTGTTTTCCTTCATCGCCGAGCACGTGGTAAATCAGCACTTAAAATAGCAATTAACAATTTCATTTGGTGGCATTTAGTGGCGGAGGCCAACGTCCAGGAAGGTGTGAAGGGCTGTTATGAATGAATGAATGAATTATTAATAGATGCAGGTGGCCTAGAACTTTAGGTTTTAGCAAAAGAGCAAACATTGGTTTGAATTTATTTAATATAAAAGTCAGTGCGGCTTTCTTTGGCAAGCGACATAGCATGCGGAGCCAACAGAGCAAATAAACTCAACTAACGTTGCATACAATATCAGCGACTAGAGGCAACAAGGGGATTACCTTGAAACTGAGGAGATACGACAAAGGTGTTCTTTTTAGCGAATAACGCGCAAACTTGTGTCTTCTGAGGATTGAACTGGACTAGATTTAGTCGCCCCTAATCCGAGACTCTGTTCAGACACAAGTTTGTCCCGGTACTCGGAGACTTTTTCCCGAGAAATATTGGCACAGCCGGTGGCAGAGCATCACCAGTGCTGTCATCTGCATAGCAATGAATGTTACGGGTTTGCAACATATCATTGTTATGCAGAAGAAACAGCGTTAGCGATAGCACGCAGCCTTGTGGAACACCAGCATTAATAGACTTGCAATCGGAGCTTGCACCATCTACAATGACCTTGATGCTCCGCACTGCAAGAAGAATGGTTAAAAATGGAAGAAGCCACATTATCTATACATAATGTCCTCCGGACCGAATTTCGGCCACGGCGGCCTGCCTCAACGGAGGCTAGCCGTCGGCGCAGGACAGGATTATAGTGCCCAATTGTATGCGCAAGCGCAGGTGCACTCTCTATTCCCTCACTCTCATAATCTGATGCGACGGTAAACCGACACGACCGGAGAGAGATCAGGCGCAGGACCAACGGCTTTACGTACTTTCTGATTCACGGGGGTGAGACAACGCCAACTTCCTGACTCCGAGCAACTACTGAGAATTTCTTGACGGAAGAACCCAATAATTATTTTTTTTTTGCCCGACCCGGGATTTGAACCTACGACCTCATGATCAGCAGTCGCACTACTGAAAAAACTAGAGTAACGAGGTAGTCTATATATATATATATATATATATATATATATATATATATATATATATATATATATATATATATATATATATATATATATATATATACGAAAATGGTAACATATTTTTACTTTGTTTGTATAGTGTGTGCAAGCACGCAATTCTCGATAATGACGGTCGAAAGTGGTTGAACCAATATGAATGTGGATTTTAAAATGTAGTCATTCCCTAGAATGTTAATTGTATAGGTCTTTGTGTATGTGGAAGAATACAATCATTTCTCATCTTAATCGTCATTTTACTCACCTTGCATGTAAAAATATATTTAAAAAATCTGGTAATACGGGTCAAAAGAGCTGTCAATCTGAAAAAAAAACAACGTGAGAAATAATGTTAGGATGAGTCAAAATTATCAACTAGTGCAATTATACAATCTAATAATTTAGATAGGTGTTGATGTCACGAAACACCACACGCTACGTCATACAATCATTTCTCAATGAACTAAACTAACTAAAATTATTAAAATCTGCACACTTAAATAGGTGTTGATGCACAATATTATCGCACAGACACTTTGAGCAACTAGTCGTCGTGCTTACGTACGCCTGATACTTCGGCGCCTGATACTTATTACCGTTACCTCGTCGATTGTTTGGTGCGCTATTAGAATTTGTACTAGAATCGATGCGTTGCAAAAATTTGGAGCGGGTCTTAATAAAATTTACTAAATCATCAAAGGTAGGTACTATCGAGTTATGACTGTATTCGAAAGAGCGAATGATATCCGGGTCCAGCTTCTTAAGCGCGATATGAAGAACAATAAAGTCCGCGAGATTATCTAAGTTTTGTAAAGCGCGCACTGCACTTATAAAGTTATCAGTAAATAAATCAAAATTATTTGCGGTGGCCGATTGCAATGGCTTAAATTCGAACATCTGATTAATATACGTGGAGGCTAGCATACGCCGGTCTTCATATTTGTCAACGAGTGCTTGCAATAAAATTTTATAATTTTCAGCGCAAGGAGTTATACCTGAGCATACAGATAGGGCTTTGCCCTTTAGTTTACCTAGCAAATAGTATAACTTTTCAGCTTCGGTCAGCGATGGGTTGTCATGGACGGTTGATTTAAACCTAGCATAAAATAAAGGCCATGAGCGAATGTCACCCGAAAATGTCATAAGTTCGATAGGCGGAAGTGTGAATCTGGCTTTAGATGGTGTACTAGTACTTTGTGAATTAGATTGCGAATATTGTAAATAAAGCCTATTTATTCCACCGCGAAGAGACTCAAACGCAATGAGGCTGTTATAATCAGGTTTAGCAATAGGGTTTATTTTTAATAAATGTGAATTATAATTATCTAAGACCTGTTTAAACTCAATACGTAAAGCATTAATATTAGAACTTCCATCAAGAAAACGCTCCATCGTGGAAGTGTTCGTTCGTTGGACATATCATATATTTTTTGCACTATTTCAAATAAAGCATCTCGTTTAGCTAACAATAAAACCAACTCAGCATCAGGTGTGCCCTCATTATCCGAGGAACCGCTATTATTCGATGCTATTTGTATTTTAGGCGGCATTACAGCTTGAGTTATACGGCAAAAATACAATTATAAGTGGGTAGTCTCTAAGCGACCTCGCTACGCGGTTGAATTATTAAATATTAGTTTGTTAACTTTTAGTAATTATGAAGTTATTTATAACGAATATAATGCTTAAATATGGATGCAAATAATAAAGGTAATTTACCAGTATAGTCATTATAATTATTAATTAATTATATAAACGCTTATTACGATAACGATCTAATAAGGGCAGAAAGTCAAGGTCAATCCGGCGAGAAGTGACCATTAAAATGGAGACGCCAGTAACTTAAGGTATCTTCGTTAAAGATTTAGTGGACTGTAATTTTTGGGTACATACGACAAAGGGGTAAATAAGTAGGTGGGATAGCACGCACTGACCTGATGAGGGCTGCCTTACCTTCCTCCTGGAGTGTCTGCTATACAGCGGGCCCGCCACGTGGTTCGGCGCACACGCACTCTACTACACGTACGAATTAACTTGAGACTCCGCTGGAATGCGACCCCCTTCCCGACTCCCGCACCGCGTCCCGCGCTGGTCGTGCGCGCTCAGTACCGACAGCATTTTTGTTACGGATACGCGTCTCGAGTCTAGTTCGATATTTTTGATAATTTTTTGTTGTTTGGTTTGGACTTTTGTTTGTTTTTGTTATACTTTAACGTTATTTTATCTGTTTGTTGTTAATTGCGTTGTGAGTGACTAATAAATATTATAATAAATCCTTATTAATATTCCTTACTTCTATTCCTTGATTTTACATAGTTTGTGCTGTTCCGCTTATCCAAGATTGATTCAATTTCACCCTAAGGTTGCCTGGGAGAGATTGCTTTTTAGCAATAAGGTCGCCTGTTATGCTTTGTATTTTTATTGTGTACGAATCTGTAACACTTTTTATAGTGCAATAAAGTGTATAATAAATAAATTAATAATATTATAAATGAGAAAGTGTGAATGTTTATTTCTTTGTCCTTCCTTGATGCGTTAACTAAAAATAATATTATATATATATATATATATATATATATATATATATATATATATATATATATATATATATATATATATATATATATATTATAAAATAAATAAAATATTAAAAAATAAATATTTAAAATATATAAAAATGGTAACAGTATATCACTTATTACTTCACCCCTTGCCAGAACATTTTATTTTGTTTTTATTAATAATCTCATGCAAATCTCCAAAATTTCAAATAAAAAAATATTACGACGCATTATTTTGCACACCGTACATTGACAATTACGTCATCGGCCCAGGTCTCAAGTTAATTCGTACGAGTTATAGGCACAGTTTCGTGAAGTCGAACACTCTCGACCTTTGCCCTTTCGGGGGCGTCTCACACTTTTATGAGTTACAAAGACACAATGTCTGATGCGGTGAATATTAAACATAAACGGGAGAACTCAATGTTCGTCCTGCGCGGTTTGCGGTTAATATATCTAAGACGCGACGGCTGGCCGTGCGTTGCGGAGAACGTAATGTCACTTAGTATAATGACGCGCGCCGAGATCCTTTTTCTTCACCTCGGCGGCAGCGCGTGCGGTAGGAAAGGGAAGGGAAGGAGACAAAAAATATGCACTAGTCATGTTGATAAAGTAGATATAACTTAGGACGAACTCAATGCGATATGTAATGTAATTTTGATAAAGTAGATTGTTAACTGGCGTTACCAGACTGTTTGATAATTTTGAAAACGTTTGATGTTTCATTTATTGTATAACTGCTCATTTTACTGTGTAAATGTTCAAATTAATATATATTAGAATTAATATTATTATTCTGTATCAAATTTTATTACTTTATGCAATAAGTTTATTATTTTATGCAATAAGTCTTGCTTAATTTCATTCGAATGTTACTTGCAGCGCCATCTTTCAACAGACTATGTAAAACCTTTGTTTGCCCAAACTAAATTAACAAATAATTATATAATAGGAATCATTTGAAGTTATTTAAATTCATTAAAATATTTTTCATTAATATTAAGCTGTATTGTAAGAATTATTTTATAGTACCCAATTTTATTTGTTTGAAAAGAAGTTGTATTTGATACATCCATTTTATCTATTTTAAGGATACTATAAAGCACAAAATACTATTACTCCTATCGGGGAGGAACGATATCTTCATACAAAATATAACAAATGTGATATATATCGTCAGCCTACTTGCACTTGTCTCGTTTGGCGGGAAAATTTGAACGTGGTCTTTTTTTGCTTTTTTATTTGAGTTATTTTTTGGTTTGCGTTAAATTATAAAAAAATTACAAAATCTCTATTTATTTATTCAAAATAAAAATACAAATTAAAATTAAAAAAAGCATACATAACCTAAAACAAAATTTCTCCAGCAGCTTATTTCTTTCTATAAAGACATTTGATGAGTTTAAACATGAAAAGAATATCAATATTGCTTACAATATTTCAATTACTTATGTCACATAATATATAAGATTTACAATCATGAATGAATTGATAATATGCACAATCACAAATCACAAAATGTCTACAATAACCAAAATATCAATATTTTAATCAAAAAGAAGTTAATTAATAAATAAGCTCCTATACACAAGTCCAAAGTGCAATATCCACAAATAATAATTTTGTTTTGATAATATTTGGTTGTCTATCTATTTCCCTGAAGTAACACGGAAAACGTTGTCTCTATATTATACGCAATATACTAAGTATTAAAATGCAGCTTATAAATAGAATAATTATAATTCAAAATTATAAAACATATTAAATATTAGATTACAAAAAGTTTCCTTATGTTATTTTAATTTTTTTCATATAGAGTATTTTCTTTTTCAGGTTCAACACTATCTGATAGGCTTTGATATGTTTGTGGTTGTTCTTCAGCGGATATAATATTGTCCTTTTTTAAGATCCTGTTTGTGGTTTTGCAGCAATAATTTTCGAGGGACCAGCTTGTGATTCCACAAAATAAAATGGGAATACACTTTGTCAGAGTGGAAATAAATAAAATTTTTAATAATTGTAGTATAATAAACATATTATATAAAATTAAATTGACATTATATTTACTGACATTACTTTCACAGTAAACCAGTCCCTGCCCGCGGCACTACATTACCTCTTAACAATACAAAATAAATGAATGGATCTTGTTCATCCAACTTGCTCTATAATACACCTACTAATACACCTAATATAACAAAATAAGATAGTAACTATGTGAAGAAAAGAGAAGTCTTGTGTTTATCTATTATTCGAGAACCATTTGATGCATATATTTCTACTGTGTTGTACAAGTAGTGCCTTTAAATTTGATAGGTTTTGGGCAGAATATAATTATTCATTAAATGTGATGTCTGAACTTTCTTAAGGTTTTTTATTGCTTTAAAAATTATTTGGTTGTTAAAAATATTATGCAGTGTTACACTTTTAATAATGTAAATAAGGGCTTGTGCTAACTTTATAAACTTCAGTCCTTTGGATCCCTTGTCCTATACAATTATTATAAATTTGGTTGAAGACATTAACAGGATTCAAACTCCTGTAGGTGTTCTGTCCATCTATATTTGATCCAGATGATGGTCATCTAAATAATCATCATCATCTTCGTTGCAATCTATCAAAGTCCACTTCTGAAGGAATTCACATGTAAAATATCTGAGTAATCCTTTAATAAAACTATATACATTAGTTACCATATACATTATGCATTTTGCTTACGTCACATGGAACTGCAGTTCTTAAGAACTTTTTCTTGGTTGCATTATTAAATTAACCATCATGAAAATGTTTTTCACACAGCATTCTGGGCTAGCTTTGTGTGGATAGCTTAAGCAGTATACTGCTCTTGGGAAGGAATATACTACTTCGCCCACAATTTACAGCTGAAAACAAAAAATATAATTATTAAATAAAAATATTATCAAAATAAAATATAAATATCAAAGTGGTTTAGGAAACAATAATTTGTTTATAAATGGTTAAAGAGAAACATTATAATATCATATCTATCAATATCATTATAAGTTGGACAAAAGAGATTTACTTTAAGATTAAAACTCTTTAAATAGTGAATATGTATATTGTATACGTACCGCAAAATATACTTTACTGCGGGTTTCGGAAATCAAAATAATTTAATGTTGTCAACGGTTGGTGAACTTTTTCTATTTTCTTTATCCGCCATTGCAGCGTAGTTTTCAGAGTCATATAAATGACGGAAATTAATCTCAATTCGACGTCGTAAACTTGCAAAACCTTAGAAAAAGACACAAGAAAAACCTACACGACAATCAATCATTAAAAACAATAAATAATTAATAAATAAGTCAGCGCCATACCATAGCCATATTATGAGAATTATATACTTATATAGATGTTTTGGTGCTACCAGAAAAAAAATACAATTTTCTACTTTTACTACTTTTACTGTCAATGATATGCTAATATAATAATGTAGAAAAATGCGACAGGGATATTTATCTTCCTATGGACCATTACTTCTATATTCAAAATTTCAGAGTGTAATTTATCTTTAGCAAAATCTTACCAATTATGAAACAAGATATTTATCTGACAAATGGCAATAATAAAATTCAGTCCCCGTAGGTATTTCATTCTGTCCGTACAGAGTTGACCGGGCATGCCATAAAGCTAGTTCATTTACGTAAAGACTGTTCTATTCTATACTATGTAGTATTTATGCGAAAAATAATGGTAATAATGGATGGACTCTGAGCGTGGCTTATCGCCAACGTATACAACTTAATTTATAAACTTTTCTTTAAAAAAATATTTTTACGTAGTAGAGCTACTGCAGCTGTATTATAGTATAGTGGCACGAATCGGTCGACTCGAATGGTGCAGGACCACATTCTCACAGAATACCATCGTAAAATAGCAGCGTATTGCTCCTTTGTTTAGTATGGTGAGTGTATCCTACACTCCCTTTTTACCGATGACGATTTTTACTGGAATTTAGGCATTCCAAATTAGTCCTCAGGGGTGAAATTTTGTTTTCATTTTGACTGTTAATTGGGGATAAATGTGGATGTTTTTGGGTCACAGCATCCACTTACCATCAGGTGGGCTGAATGCTCGTTTGTCATCCAATGCTATAAAAAAGGTAATTTTGCAGAAAAACTTTCCCACCCCTAGGGTAATTTTTTTCGATTTCGATTTCGAGGTATTCCCTATCCAATATAAAAAGAATTATCAAAATCAGACTACTCCTTTAATCACCCTTATTTTCCCACCCTTAGGGAGAGATTTTTTTTTCAAATTCATATGGGACCAATTCTAAGGTATACCCTATCCATCCAAAAGAATTATCAAAACCGGTATACTCTGTAATAAATCACCCTTATTTTACCACCCTTAGGGTTAGATTTTTTTGACATATTCGTAAATTATAAAAAATATACGAATCGACTTGAGTACCTCCTCTGTTTTTTCGTCGATTGAAAAACAAAGTCCCGCTGGGTTTCTTGCTGGTTCTTCCCAGGACAGTGGTGTTTTTTGTGAACCAGTGGTATATGAAAAAATTGACTTTCAATAAGTATTGTTTACAATCTATATTAAATAAAAAGTTTCCATTTTTATTTCTATTTCTATCATAGGCACCCATTTGAGAGGTATCATCAAATATATCAATTATTCAAATTCAAAGCCTTGTGTATATTTATATTTAGTCTGACTATTATTTTAGGCCCTTAATGCAAAAAAAGCATAAGCTTAAACCAATAAGTATCGGCAAATGAAATATCATAATTTTGACATGTACTCAAAATGCAATTATGATTTTATTATGGAAATAATTAATACTAGGTATATTGATTATTTTTATCATTTTAACTAGTTTAGTTTAGAGGATATTAGTATATATATTTAGAGGATATAGAGAGTATATATTTAGAGGATGTAGAGGATATAGTATATATTATTTAGAGGATATAGAGAATAGTATTTAGGAAGAAAAAAACAGTTTTTTATTCGAGTTTTAAGGGTTAAGCCACCTTTTAATTTTCGTTAATATTGTAAGGTTTTATTACAAAAGCTAATAGAATTTAGCTACGAGGAAGTGGTAAGTTGACAAAACCTATTAATAAGTAATATCATGTAAATAAACGCAATTGAAAAAAAAGACAATGAGCACGAATTATAATAAAAATTATGAACGCACGAATTATAATAAAATGATCTAATTATACATCTATCTATAAATTCGAATAAATTCAACGAAGCGTGTCATGAAGATATCAACGTTTATAGACTGAGGCTTTACGTTTTAACGATAAGTGGAATAAAGTATACTGACACATACGAGTATCTGAATGATGATATTATTGAATTTTTGGCAAGTCATTGAATTGGACACGAAACAAATTGAACGTGATAAAAAGCCTCGTATGACGTTTGATAGAATTTTGACTAAAACATTAATTATTTTCAGGGATCTGCTGCTGTCAAGCAAAAGGAATATTTTTAATTTCGTTTTGTACGTCTGTCCTAATAAGTGACTACATTATTTAGGAAAATAATTTTTTGATATCATCATCGTTACATCCCTTTACAAGTCTACTGCTGGATATGGGTCTACCCCAAGGAATGCTACAAAGTACGGTTCTGAGCCACCCGAATCCACCGAATTCCAGCATATTTTACCAGGTCGTTACTCCATCAAGTGGGAGGCTACTCCATTCCTCACATACTGGTATGAGACTGCCACTCGAGAACCTTTCAGTTTTTCGAGCTATGTGACTTGCCCATTGCCATTTCAGCTTATTTATCCGTATGGCTATGTCGTTTACTCTGGTTCTATTGCGGATCATCATTTCTAAGTTTTTCACGCAGAGAAACTACGAGCATAGCCATCCCTATATCTTGCTGAGCAACCTTGAGTTTCCACGTACGGCCGAGAGTGCAGAATCATGATTGACTTTTGCTGTTGACTCAGATCCGTAAGTGATCACAACACGCACTGTTTGTATAATCTCGTTTTCAAGTTTTGAGGTATACCTGGTAAAACTATGTGTCGTGGTCTCCCGAACGTGGCCCAGCCATGTTGAATCCGTCGACTGACCTCTCGGTCGAAGTTGGACTTACCTAGTCAGACTATTTGATAAATTTAAACATAATTTTCAACAACTTAGTGTAACAGCACTGTCGTTGAGCCATAAGCGGAACGCATCGAAGCCTAGATTAAAGGGAATCACTATCAAAGGTTCGGAAGTACTCTACACTATGTATAGAACAGTTATTTACTAACCCATCGAGCATAGGCTACAGCACACATCTTTTCCTTACACGGCCAAAGTGGTGAGGGCGATGTGATGTGAATATACAACCAACAATCTTCGGAAAACTCAACTTCAAGCTTTTGTCATCGTCCTCCATTACCCATTCTTGTTTTACAATATTCCTCGCAGCACTGGAATAATGCTTCCTGTCCCTTCAAGCTACTCTCTGCACTACAGTGTTCGGCACGGCCCTAAAGCTTAGTGCTTGCCTCTGCTTTATAGCACCATCGTAGATTACTTGCCCTCTTCTCGACTCAACACAGATTACAAGGCAATCCCTGGCACTTGCATATTCATAAACAAATAGACTGCACCATCCAACCCCAGGGAACAAATAGGGAAGTTATGTAGTGGCGCTGTCGTTGCGCCGCACGCAAAATACACCGAAGCCTAAATCAAAGTGAAGTGCTATCACAAGCTGCGAAGTACTCCGTGCTATATATGTAGGGTTATTTTTCAAAGACAACGTTTTTGTCGACCTATTGACTGTTACAAATGTGTGCGTGCATAGTAAAATAAGAGACGTTAGATATTAATGAATGCCAATCGGTCAGACAAGACATACAAGATTACTACTCATTCTGAATTTAATATATAAGGACTTTTTAAATAAATTGTTCTTTGCTTATCACCTATATTACTTATCCCGAAACTTTAATACAAATTTGGGTGTATATTGCGAAAAAAGCCATGTATATAGAACAGCTCTGTACTAACACATTGAGCATTGGCCGCTGGCCCAACGCCGGCCAGGCGAGGGATCTCCATTTTTCTTCCACGGCCAAAGATAGTGACCTTGATATGCTTCCAACAACTACCGGTACAAGTGTGAAATGGACATTGCTTTCTATTTTGAAACATAGTTCTCAATATAAAAAATAAAAAATTAGAAATGATACTTAAGAAAAAAATAAAGAAAATCTGTATCTGATATAACTGATCTTACAAAGGCATCATGAACTTGGTTAATTTTCTGACAATCTTTCCTACTGAAAATCTTTAAAGATATGGAAGTGAACTTTTTATAAATTGCTGGACATATTTTGATGAAATTTTGTGTGTGTGATTTAGTTGATTCGAGAATCGTTTAGTTTCGATATTGTTGTCGAGATTAGAAAATCAAACATAAGAAGCCGGGTCCTATTGCAAGTACGGCAAACTTCGATAACGTGATTAAGGTATAATTTATAGTCTATTTCCGTTAATTTAAAGTTAAAATTAAACAAAAAAGATTTATGGATTGCTTGCGTTGCTATTAATAATATTGATAATTGATAAAAAAGCATATACATTTTTTTATTTCGTGATGATAAGGAGATAAAAAACTTAGATGTTTACTTCAGGTTTTCGTAAATTGTTTGTAATGTAATAATAACTTTTCTCACAGTACTTAAAATGATATATAAAATAAAATTTATGCAAAACGATACCGTCTCACATGCAAAGCGTGAAAACGGTGTAGCGTGTAACTCGAGCTCTTTATATTTTCCGGCCCGTTATTTTCAATTTTACGTCCTCGATAGTATCGTGGACAATTTTATGGGACATTAATGATGCGTATTGGCGACGTTAGTCCTGTGTTGCCTGTGAAAAATTTATAGGAATGTTCTATCAAATATTTGAATTGAATTAAAAAACAATTTGCATTTAAATTTTTTTTTAATGAGCATTACTTGGGGGAGGCCTATGTTCAGCAGTGGACTTGTGAAAGGCTGTAATGATGATGATGATGAAAGATTCCTTGGGTTGTTCAAAATGTATGATAACGAAAGCCCGGGCGTGTTTACAAAAATATGAAGATGATGCGTCGATGACTGCTGGACGGGAAGAAACTATAATCATTAAATAGGGAGCTAAAGTAATGCTTAGGATAAATATTGATGTTAGTTTAGGTTTAGTGAATGGGTCATTAGGCGTTGTACAAAAAATAAGGTGGGACCCGGAAGACCAAACAAAGCCTAAACAATTGGTAGTAAAATTCGCTAATAATTTGATTCACGAATTATTGCCTATTAAGTCAAAATTTGAGATCATAACCCGCGCATACGTGTACAGGGAACAATTCCCAATCTGTGTGGCGTATGCCCTAACAATTCACAAGAGCCAAGGTCTAAGTCTAAAATATGCCCTCATGGACATTGGCGCCTCCATATTCACTTGTAGCCAAGCCTACGTGGCGCTTTCACGAGTAACCAATCTTCATGGGATGCACCTCATAAATGTTGACTTCAAGAGTATAAAAGCTCAAGCTTCAGCGATCACCAAATACAACCGGCTTAGGCGTAAATACTGCGCCGATTTTTCAGATTTTAAACCGTCTAAACCGTCTAAAAGAATAAATAATGAACGCGAATGGGCAATACGAAAATCTGTTGCTACTGTACAAGAATCAGAACCGGAAAAAAGAAAAGAAAGATTTGTAATAATAAAAAAATTACTCCTAAAAAGAAAAAGAATGTGTCGAATAAGAAAATCTAATAAAATAAATCAATGTGCCCACGTTTCTACAAAAATAAGTGAAATCCCACCAAAAACATTCTGTAAAAAACTAGCCAAGCCTCGATGGAGCTGCTTGTTTATCTCTAAAAAGTAATGAAATCTAGACAAAGTCGTGCCAAGTCTAAGCTTCCTTACTGCGATTTCTTTATTATTATAGTTAATGTTGTGTGACTTGGCCGTTGAAGGGTACACTAGGGTACAAAACCAGGTGCTACATGACACCCTTGCACCAATCTGTCGCCAGAACCGCTACCCATTGACGATAGAAAATTGCCACTTGGAAAACGTTGATTGAATAACCAGTCAATTGTAGGCTTGATAAAGCTGCGTATTTCAATAATACTTTTGTATGGGCGAGCCTGAAACAAACAGTATAAAAAATTATTTCCAGTACAGGCGGACTTCGAATCATTGATAGAAGTCCGTCTGTACGTCTATTTTATGTTAGATCGGTGGTCGATTTGACGCCTACAATTGACTGGTTATTCAATCAACGTTTTCCAAGTGGCAATTTTCCATCGTCAATGGATAGCGGTTCTGGCGACACATTCATGCAAGGGTGTCATGTAGTACCTGGTTTTGTACCCTTATGTACCCTTCAACGGCCAAGTCACACAACATTAACTATAATAATAAAGAAATCGCAGTAAGGAAGCTTAGACTTGGCACGACTTTGTCTAGATTTCATTACTTTTTAGAGATAAACAAGCAGCTCCATCGAGACTTGGCTAGTTTTTTACAGAATGTTTTTGGTGGGATATTCTTTACATCGTGGCACTACCACGCTGCAGCCATGTTATAGTTATAGCACGAACGAGTCGGCTCGACCGGGTAAGGATCGCGCCCTCACAAAATAGAAGCGTAAAATTCCAGCTTAATGCTGCTGTGTTTTGCATGGTGACTGTAAAGAACCAGATACACTTTTTAATGAGAACGAGACATTCCATCTTGGTTATCTGAGATGACGACGCATCTGAATTTTGTTTCTTAATTTAGGTAGATGTTGATGGGCCACAGCAGTCACATATTATCAGGTGGACTCTGTGCTTATTTTTTACTCTCATTGTTGAAGAGTATTGTTTAATTTTATAGTATCTATTGTTTACTATAGCTCACCATATGGTATTTATTTTAAGTTTAACGAGCACTGATGCACTCGATGGCTCAAGACCGTGTTTTGAAGCATGAATAGACTTATGATCAGCAGTGTACTTTTAAAGGGCGATAATGACGGTGATGAGCATGTAGATGATTTTCGTCAAACCAACCTATCAAATTCCGTTCAATTGGGTTCAAAAACGTTTGAATTCCATTAAAAAGTACTTTGGTTTTAATTTTATTGCGCATATTATAGTAATTGAAGATTTTTGTAGATGAATGTCACGTCTTTAGTTTTTCCTATGTGTATAAATTTAAACAAATAACATATTTAAAAAGATTAAAATTAGCACTATTTTAATCTTCCTTAAAAGGTATACAGTTACGTATATTATCATCAAATACTTTTGATGATTCTTAATCAACGAAAGACGTAGATGTCTTTGGGCCACAACATCCACTTACCTTCAGGTGGACTGTGTGCTCGCTTGTAACCCTTATAAAGCTCATACAAGTTTACTCCAGGGCACGCTCTTCTGAAGTATATGTCACAATCGTATTTGATATCGTAATACGGAAATCCGATACAACCGGAGAGAGATCAGGTGAAGGAATAACGGCTATTAGTGCTTTATGAGGCACGAGGGTAAAATACCACCAACTTCCTAGTAATATTGAAATAATACTAGTTTTTACGGAATTTATCGCGTATATTTAACTTTTTAACAAAACAACAACAACAAAAGTTAAATTTTAATCTATGGTAACCGCCGTTAACTATGACATCTGGACGTTAAACATCTCAGTCCTTCCCGTGACCATGGGTGCTGTAAAGCTCTCGAAACGTCGGGTATTAAAAAGTTAAATATACGCGATAAATTCCGTAAAAACTAGTATTATTCCTAGTAATAACTTATTTTTAGCCCGACCTAGAATTCGAACCCGGGACCTAATGATCAGTAATAGCGCTTAAGACCGAGACTAGTGATAAACAATAATTACTACACAAGTTAAGCACAGAAATCCATTCGATGCCACAGACAAATAATCTATATAAAATTTTGTTCCGCAAAAGTCCGTCGTGCAACAGATTGCATGGACACCTTATTGTTATTCACGTGCCGCACTACCACCAACTCTTTTATTTATTTTGTGCTATTTACGAATTTTCATAGTTTGAAATAATCAATTGCGTTAAAATTCCTTCTTTCTTGTCAAATTTTCAATTAAATTACGTAAATAAGTACAATAAACATTTTAATATATGGTGATTTAATCCTATACTATTAAACGAGCAATTCTTGTATATATGTATATATATATATATAATCGGGATCTCGGAAACGGCTCCAACGATTTTCATAAAATTTAGTATCCAGGGAGTTTCGGGGATAATAAATCGATCTAGCTAAGATTTATTTTTAGAAAATGTCTTTTTGTCCGTGTTTTTAGGCAATTAAAAACTGCTACAATATAGTTAGAATAAGAAGGTAAATTTTGACAGTTTGGTAATGATTATAAATAGCTTATTGGTATAATGGGCGGTCACAAAATCGTAAAACCCCGGTTCGAGCCCAGACCGACCGACCGACTTTTTTATTTTTTTTTCAAGTTTCTTTCTTTTTTGAGAAAATATATTTTTTTCGAGCCCTTTTTTTAGTATTTTTTAAAAACACGAAAATTTAAATAAAAATAATTGCACTCATGATTTTTTATTCAAATAACCAGTTCAGTTTTTTCTGTTATGTCGCTAAGATCAAAAAATATTATTTATAATTCATCAGTATGTAATTTGTATCTAAATATAATTTCCAAAACACACGAATTAAAAAAATCGAGCGAAAAATACCGAGCAAAGCTCGGTCAACCGGGTACTGATATTTAAGTGTAATATTTATTTAGAGTAGCTAGTTGATCTGACCTGCTGTCAAGAGGTATATACAGTCATAAGGTTTAACTTGTTGGCAACAGACTAAGCTCCTACATCAAGGCTTAATATCAGTTACTGTGTTAGGACGTATCTACTCGTATAACGTAATATTTGATGCCAAGGTTAATAGCGTTGATTTTATAAATATGATAAAAATATATGATAAACAGACAAGAACTCAGTTTTAATTATACGATATTTTATTTTATTTATAAAATTATTTGGAAACAATTGTCTTTTAATTTATCATACCAGAAAAAACAAATAGAGCCGTAATAGCTCAGGAGCTTAGCGCTCGTTGTAAATTTTACAGTACGCGAGCAACCAGGGTTCAATCCCCAACGAAATTGATAATTGCAATTTTAAGTGCTGATTTACCACGTGCTCGACGCGACGGGACATCTCCTTACTCTAAATCCCTCTTAAAAGAAAGAGGAGGCCTGTGCCCAGCAGTAAGACTTATGTGGGCCGTAATTATCAGGGATAGCAATAAAATTCCATCCGCAACACCCGTGAGATAAACTTGTAGAAAAAAGTTAGTTTTGATTTTAGTATCAAAGTTTAAATAGTTAAATGCGCCTTCACATTGAAGACTCTGGCATTATTTTTGGAAGTGTTTGACGTTTGTTTGAAGACGCTGACGCGCGTGCACTAATGCAATAGTGTCATCTCTTATTATCTTTCAGAAATTGTGTATACTACTTTCTCTGTCGCACAAATGAGCACTTTAAATCTTTGTTTAGTATGGCATAAACATTGTATTTATATTTGAATTTTACGTAAATTATTGAACAATTTATTTATTTACCTTAAAAAATGATTTAAATATAACAATAGATTTTATATTTTAACATAATAAACACTCACGTCTGTCACCCAGAAGGGTAGGCAGAGACTACAGACTTCTATTTGGCACGATCCTGACACACTTCTCTCGCCTCCTCCACATCCATATACCTACGCGTACTTGCTCTTCGGTTAACGGTACTCCTAATTTGGGCCAATTTTAATATATCGCCATTTTGGTCGATAAAATTTCGCCTAGGACGTAATTAATTTCATATTTTCTGGAGGTTGATTTTTGGATTTCGTCAACAGTGTCACCTACTGGGTCCAAATATTTTAAGCGACAGTAGCCTAATGGCAAGACGAAGACAGCGAACTCAAAAAGGTCGTGGGTTCGAATCCACCATTGGACTACTGACGTGAACCACTCGTAACACAAACAATTTAAGCTTACAACGAGTGGTTAGGGGAATATTAGTAATGTTTATAGCATTGTTAATATTTTTTAAAAAGTATTGTTTAAACCGATTTTTTTCAATTGCAATGAATAGCTATTTTCAAACAGGCTATTTTCTTTTTTTTTTGAATAAAAAATATGAATCTAAACTATCTAGGGACCCACTCTAAAACACACAAAAACTTTAATTTAAATCGGTCGAACCGTTTATGAAAGATATCAATTGATATTTATATTAGAGATATTGATTTTATCAACAATATCACGAGGTAAAGTAATAGCGATCACACGTAATCCAAAGTTCGTCAGCCATAACAATTTTATTGAGTATAGAATAAACACAAATCCTGATGAGAATGTTAAACTGTGAAGTGCGGGAGCACATTCTATTGCTTTTAAATACTAAAAAGCACTTACATCAGAATATATATAATAGTCCATTTTAATATTCTTAAAAATACAGGATGGTCCAAACAGTGAGGTTATAAAATTTTTTTTTGATTCCTCACACCTAGGGGTATCCGAAAATACCCTATATATGTTACGCGATTTTTTGTAGTTTTCGAGTTATGATTTTTTTTATCCTTTTTTTGAAAATGTTCACGCTACACAGCCTAACATTAAAAAAATGTAATTGTGGGATTTTCCCAAGTATTTTTTTGTTTTTAACATGATCCCTATGAGTTGCTCTATTATACATAAAATAATTAGCTTCCTAACATTCACCCAAGATACAATAATTTTAATCGAAACTTAAAAATGTTCTGTCAGGAGAGTGGGGCTTGAATTTTTAACATTAAATGAAAAATAGTAATAAATGATTTCATACTTTCTAATTAATTTTAAAAACTTGGCAGTACCTTAATCTTTCATAATAACATTAAAAAAATGGCACTTAATGGGCCAGTTTTTCTGTTACAGACTTTTGAAGTTACTCAGGCGGGAAACTACCTAAATAGTTAATTTGATTTAAAAAATCTTTTTATCATTTCTAAGGCTAAACTAAGATAGTAAATGCTTCAGGTTACAAAAATAACATCCAGTGTACTGACGTATTGTTTAAAATTAATTGAAAACAAGGTATCATTTTACTACGTTCTGGACAAATGATTTCAAGATTCATAATAAAACTAGTAAATAATTTAAGATAAATTTATTTAAAGTAAATTTTCGAAATGGAGGCCATTAAATTCGATACACAGTCTACATCGTCTTAAAAATTTGCTTTTAGTCTTCGGAAAGCATTCGTATTTTCTTTGATTTTTTCTGCGCACTGTCTCAATTTTTCCCTTAATTCATTTTCCGAATTAATTTCTCTAGCATAAACCATCTCTTTGTAGAATCCACAAATAAAAAAATCAATAGGGTTTAAATCTGGTGAGCGTGCGGGCTGTGTGTATCGAATTTAGTGGCCTCCATTTCGAAAATGTACTTTAAATAAATTTATCTTAAATTATTTACTAGTTTTATTATGAGTCTTGAAATCATTTGTCCAGAACGTAGTAAAATGATACCTTGTTTTCAATAAATTTTAAACAATACGTAAGACACTGGATGTTATTTTTGCTAACCTGAAGCATTTACTATCTTAGTTTAGCCTTAGAAATGATAAAAAGATTTTTTAAATCAAATTAACTATTTAGGTAGTTTCCCGCCTGAGTAACTTCAAAAGTCTGTAACAGAAAAACTGGCCTATTAAGTGTCATTTTTTAATGTTATTGTGAAAGATTAAGGTACTGCCAAGTTTGTATGTCCTGCTGCTGCCCTGTATATCCTTTACATTGCAGTATTTCAATAATTCGTTAAATAATTCACATGTTGGGTGCAGAGAACCGGAGACGGATAATATAGCTGGAGGCATAACATAAACAATCACGCCTGTCACCCAGAGGGGTAGGCAGAGACTACAGACTTCCATTTGGCACGATCCTGACACACCTCTCTCGCCTCCTTCACATCCATACACCTCCGCATACATGCTCGTCGGTTAAGGGTGCTCCTAATTTGGCCCGTTTTCAATAAATCGCCAATTGTTCGATAAATTTTCGCCTAGGACGTCCCTTTCCGACTCTGCCATTCACTTCTGCAACATAAATTTTCTTTGTCACTCTTTCCTCATTCATTCTTTCCACATGACCAAACCGGCGACGAGGTTTGCCACCCGTCACGTTCTGTCTCCCGGAGAGGCGAAAAGTGGATTGCAGAGCTGGAGGCTCTTCTGCATATAAAATATTTCATATATGCAATAATTTTATAAAGTTGTTTGTGTTGTTCCCTTTCAGCTTATAGCTTTCACTGTAGTACGGGTAACAAATTACACATAAAGGGTAATATAATGTATAAAAAAATAAATTTCTATCTATCCATCTAATAGATATCGTATAACTTTTCGACTAGGGGGACTCCTTAGTTACAAACTTTACATATATGACAGCATTTAATGTGTGCTAGCATTCAAATCAAAATCGGTGTACATAATACAGATATCGGAGTTTATTTTCTTGTTGAAATAATCTCAGACTAAAAAGTGGTTAGAATTTGGCGTATGCTTTTCTTTGCTGTTGTACACCTACCAAAATATTATATGTTAAATCATGTAAATGTGCTGGTTTTACTTTAATAAAACAAACCAGCTTACTATTTGTTGTTGTTAGAATGGTCATCAATACGCGAAGTTGGTGGTGAGTCGAAAGTGAAGTTAAATCTTAACATTTATCTAAGACAAATTTAAACTTCTATGTACATCAGTTAGACATGGCTCCTAAAAGAGAATTTGCAGACTTATTCTAATAAAATATATTTAATAAAACTTAAAATTAATGAACTAAAATAACGAAGTGAGCCTTAGCTGACAGGCATAATAAACATATTTAATAAAATATATTTTATCAAAAACACAAAACGGTATAAAATATTAAGGTACTCCCATAATCCTTATTGAAATGAAGAGTATTTTGAGTAAAATTTAAGTTTATAAAAGCAACTGCGTTGGACAAAAACTGTTTCAAATAAAATGAATTGCTAAATGCTATTAACCTAATGTCGGGAAGCTTCATTTCATTTTATCTAATTAAACCTTCCCAGGGTTCACCTTAATGAGGGAATGGAAAAAGGTGAATTTAAAAATCGTTTGATTATCTAAATAGATGTTATGAATACATATGATCTTCAACGAATTAACCACTATGATTTAGTATTTATTTTACAAACTGAGTCGTTAAAATTTCATGTTTGCTTGTGTAAAACTGGCAATCATTTATACCTCGTCTAAAGTTAAACAGATAGACGTGAAAATAAATTTTATTTTGCATTTTATTCTAGCTCTGAGTTAAATGTAGCGGTAAAATAAAGTAAAATAAAACCTCAGGTCGGCGCGGCGGACTGTTTTAGTGCGTATAAGCTCTAAAAAGCTCTAAAAGAGGTACCCTTGAGATGAGAGGTCGCCAAAGTGTCAACGCAAGTAGAATCCTACACTAGGGCTTTACATTTATTTCTTTTTTATATATATAAAAAAGAAATAAATGTATTCAAATTATTTTTTTATTTATATTTAAAAAACGTTAGCTCTACTCTAGGATTTTCCAATATATAGTGGTGGCAGTTTATAAACTAAAAATTGCACACGAATAAAAATCCAGATTTTAAACAATTTTTTGTAAGCCATAAAAATAGTTATTCCGCCCATATTCGAACTTACGGCCCTCAACGCCACAATTCAATGCTTAGCCACTGCGCCACTGCGCCGTCAAAATAATGAAACTAACACAGTTATACACACGCAAAACACAGCCATAATTTGCATGTTCCGTTTATTAAATTCTCTTTGAAGTCTGTCGGGGACTGCAAAGCAATTAACACGACCGTTGTTTTTGCCGAAGGCAACAATGTGACTGGAAAACTTGAACCACACTTGGCAGATACGCCCGCATTTAACGTCAGTTTTAAATTACCCGCAGCCGACTTTCTTACGCGTTTTGGAGTGCTGTAACCGTGTTGATTTACATAATTGTTACGTTTGAGCTCTTAACTCCGACTTACGTTTATTTGATGATTTATGGAACAATGAAAAATTGTATTGTTAATATTTGAGTATATTATGATGGCAGCGTAAGGAAATGACAACGGTATCAACCATTTAACTTGGTGGTTGTCCTTAACGGCGACTATTAGAAATGTTGCAAATATTAAAAATAGTTGGTTCTATAGATGGCGGTAAAAACGGCAGATGTAAATACCACGAGTGGTGACAGTTAGCTGGGGCTAGGTCTACCTTTCAGTCCAGGAGAGATATACTTCAGTAGGTAACGCCTCATATCTACCTCTGACTGCAAGCGATAGCATTAAGTGCACTGCTGTGTTCTCACGGAGCATCGTGTGTGTTCTAATCTAAAGGTAAAGAGAGCCTGTTTAATTGTAGTCCATAGGCTGCAGTAGCCTCTTACCATTAGCATTCCGCTCATCAGATTGCGCTAAAACTTTGTTAACTTATAGCTGGCAAATAGTCATTTCTTTGTAAAAGTTATTTTGGAGTGTATATCTTTATTTAATAGTTTATGTACACAGAGATAATGTTCATAAGTTTGTGATAGCGTCATTAATTAACATGCTGTTGTTTCTTTCTATACTCTCTTTCATTTTTTTCTGTCATCATTTATAACACTCATGGGATATTAATAAAAGAAAGAAGAATTAAAAAAAAAACTTTATGCTCACACGGACCATTGAGGAATGCCACAAAGCACGGTTCGGAGCCACTTGCATCCATCGACTTCCCGTATGTTTTATCAGGTCTGGGGTATACAGTCCTTAGAATAAATGAATATAGACCACTTAATGTAGGGAAAAATAATCTTGCAAATTCTTCACACGGAGCTGTAACCAAGCCAGAAATTCATGGCCTTCACGAATGTCCATTTGTTTTATCAAAATAACAAAAAAAAATCACAAAGAAATACAAGTAAAGAAGACAAAAAAAATCAAAATTATTCCTATGAATTTCATAAGATTGACTTGCCTAGTAAAGTAAAAAATTCAGGTAAAACTTATTACTATTTAAAGGTAGGTATAAATTTAGTATATTAACGTAAACAAAATGCACTAGAAGCATATTGATTACCGAAAAATGTCAACATTTTGCTTACGTACTTCACGTTTTTTGATGAGTCTAATAAAGCACACGTATACACGTAAGAGGATATTGAATTTTCACGACCCACTGAAACGGAACCAAAATAAATTGAATATGAAGAAATGGGAATAAAACCGACATAAAACCGAAGTACTAGCAAAAGAAATATTGAAAGTAAAATAAGATTAATGTGAGACCTAAAAGACAAGAAAATGTCATAAAGTTTGCCGTCAAATTTCATGGCAGTACCTAAGACCGAAAAAGATAAGACCAAAGACTAAATTGGCGATATATATATTAAGAGCGGGAATATTAGAAATGCAGTACTCTTAACCAACGAGCATGTATGCGTAGGTATGTGGATGTGTAGGAGGCGAGAGAGGTGTTTAAAGATCGTGATAAATGAAGGTCCGAAGTCCTTGCTTACCTCTCTGGGTAACAGGCGTAAGCTTTTATCAGGTGTATTTACGGAAAGCTGCGTACACTGTGAAGTGACGCATAGACCATGCTCAACTTCTTGACATGTACTGACATTTGTTTCTTCTACCCTTCTTTTACAGCCTGTAATACTCACTGCTGGAAATGTACATAATCCATATTATCAAGATAATGAAAAGCAGGAGATCGTCAGCTCAGTCAATAAAATTATTTTATGTTCACATATGCATCTAAAATCATTGGCAACCAATAACTTAGTTTTAGAATCATTAATTAATTCAACAAGAACATTCATACAGCATAATCACGTATGACGATCTCCTTAAAAAATATCTTTCCACAAAATCAACCGTTAAAACAGTTACTTGAAAATCTGACTGCTTAAAAAAGTAAATTGAAAAGAAAAAAAAAAACAAATATTACGACGAATCTTACGACATTTCGTGTGTTTAAATCTATTAAACCACTTAGGCTGCAAAGTGAGTCAATATACATACATACATACAAACAAATATACATTAAAAAGATTTATTTTAATTATTGGTTTATTTTATTTATCTTATAGGATAGGGTGAAAAACGAGCACACAGTCCACTTGATGGTAAGTGGTTGCTGTGGCCCATAGACATCTTTATCAATCCTCGATTACGAATCAATATGCAGATGCGTTGTCACCCATGAGAACTAAGATGGAATGCCTCGTTTCCAGCAAAAAGGGTCTCGGGTTTTCTACACTCACCATACGAAACACAGCAGCTTAAACTAATATTTTACGCTGGTTTTCTGTGGGAGCGTGGTCCTTTCCCGTTCGAGCCGACCCATTTGAGCTACTAAACTGCACTAATATACTGCTATATTAGTAGCAGTATGGATCTACCACATTAATTACCTAACTCGAAAGATTAAATAGGTAGGTAGCTCACAAAATATCAGCGTAATACAGAACCTTAATTCTTCTGCGCTTTGTATGGTGAGTTTAAAGAACCGGACACTCTTTTTTAATGGAAACGAGGTATTCCATCATAGTTCTTAATGGAAAAAACTCATCTGCATTAAGATTCTTAATCGATGATTAATGTAGATATCTACGAGCCACAGCATCCACTTACCATAAGGTGGACTGTTTGCTCGTTTGTCACCCTTATTTTATATTGTAAAAGGTGGTAGCACTCCTATTTTGTTTGGGATTCTGTCTGTATAGGTACCATGTACCATGCCTACAGGTATGAAGGGTACAGACAATCAGTGTTACAAATTGTAAAGAATTCTATCTTAGTCCTAAGAGGTGACATCTGCAAGCTTCTTGGTTTTAAGTTTAATGTAGATAGACATAAAGTGCATTAGCCACCTAGGCCCGGTTTAGATTTTGAGAAGTGGCAAGTGCTAGTGGCAAGTGCAACTGACAAATGATAATTGCTTAGTACGTGCGAACAGGTAGTGACAAGTGATAGTTGGGAATAAAATACGCACTTGTCACTTATCACTTGCCACTCGCACCTGTCACTTCTCAAAATGTAAACTGGGCCTTACCATCAGATGGACTGTACATTTGTTTGTATTGATGCTTATTTCCTCTCTCAGTATTATCCGCTGCAATGCTTAATGCTTTTAAATGCGGTGGTAACTTTGATTAAAAGTAAATGTAAAAAAGGTGACTTTGATTTATAAAACTTTCAATATCTCATCAAAAGTGAATTACATCTACATCATAATCTACGAGAAATGGTATGATCAGCAGAGGACTATAATGCATTAGTATTAAATATACTCAAAGCACGGTCCTGAGCTAACTGCATCTATCAACTTCCTGCATGTTTTGCTAGGACGTTACTCCATCAATTGGCCGTCGTACTCTCCTGAACCTTGTATTGGCATCATAGAAGAGTTTTTCACGTCGTACTATCACGAGGGTGTCGCAAGAGGCGACTACTAAAAATACTCGAAATAATCTAATGTCTTCCTATAGATGACGTTATAACAATTTGTTTAAGCATGTGAAATATCAAGAACGGTGACGTCAGCAACACAAAAGGTACGGGATTTCTGGACTGCGATCGTCCGCCCACCTGCAAAGCGCAATGATAAAGGCAAATCTTCCTACAATGGGATAGATCGATGTTCAACTTTTATGGGCTGATGGCGCTGAAAAAGTTCAAGTTAAGTTAAAGTTGTAACTTATACATGCAGAGGCCTCTTATTGATTCTGAGAGGTTTGTAGAGCATGGAAGTTTTCCCCGAGCTGCCTCAATGCGTGTTGGTGGATTTCGTATGCCTACGATTTTTTTAATATCTCAGACATGTAGTTTCTTCACAATGATCCTTCACCACCATGTGGTAAATAAGTGCTAACATTGAATCAGCAGGGATCTAATCCAGGCTGCTCGCGTACTGCTGCGATACAGTGAGCACTGAACTTCCCCGGTTTAATATGAAGAAAAATATAGCTTTCCTAAAAATATAGTTATATTAACAAATCAATTTATTATTTGTTTAATGTAAAACATATTCCTAACTTTGATTTGGAGCAAACAATATAAGGTATTGGAATGAAAGGAATTGATATCGGGCGCATATTTACATTTTTGGCTTGATTTTATGTCGAAAGTTTTGCCTTAAATTTATTAACACAAGAAGGTTCTCTGATGAAATATTTGATGTTTGTGCTCAATGCTTTATTTCCAAAACTTTTTCTTTTGTGAATTAATTTCCTCAAAGAGCTTGTATTTACAAATATGAAAATTATATAAGTAAGCACAATTTAGTGTTAGGTGTAGATTGATGAACTCTTCTTATAAATACATGGCGAAAACAGACAGCTGTTATAAGTTTATAGTGTATGTCTGTCTGTGGAACCATAGCACCTAAACTGACGATCAATTATGATTAAGTTTTTAATCAAGTCGTAATCGAGAAATTTGCTAAGCCGCTTAAAGATACATAGAATAAAATGTACACGCATTGTCGCCCCTGAGGAGCATCGTCCTTCCCACATCAAGCAAACCCATATTTGTTGCAGTCATAAAACCGCAATATGAATACAGTGTTCTATCACACGGGACACCTTTTTAAACCCCAACAAAAATAGAGCGGTATCAGTGTATCTGTGTTTCTGTCTGTGGCGTTATAACTTCTGAACGGATGAACTGATTTGGATAGAGTTGTTGTAGTTTGAAAGGTGTCTTAGTCGACAGGACTCTTAGCTTTCTTTCATGAAAATCTGTTCATCCGTTTGAAGATCATCATCTATTTTTGTTACGGGCGTTTTCACATTTTTCAATTTAATATTATACTAATTCGATATACGTTATAAACAATACTTATTGTAAGCCGTTCCTTTGTTTAATTTACTATTAGTTCGGAAAATATGTCTGTTTTGTTCATATTCTTTTTCCTTAATGTATTATGAACTTAATTTAAAGAATTGATCAAAAAATTCCAATGTTTTCGAAGCTTGGGAAGTAAGGGGTTAAATTATATTCACAAAATATAAGTTTATTTTGATGTTGTTGTTGATAATTTAAATTTAAGCGTACAGAATTGGGGTAGCCTTACTTAACTCCTTCTAACCTATTTACATTTCGGACTCTCATCAACCTTTTTCCTAGGTTTGTTGCGGTTTGAATATGCTAATAATTGAATAGATTCTGCTTCAAATAGTGATTTGTCCCTGTTTTTATTAATATACTTATAGCTTTTGTGTTATCTGGATAATTGTAGATATTTTTTGGTGAATTTTTTATACCATATCACTAGCTTCGATTTGTAATAACAGAGTTGTGTCTTGATTTATTATAAATAAAGGATAAATCCTTTATTTACTTTATTCTTTATTCCTTTATAATTTTTATTTTATTAACATTACTGTAAATTTATAAGCCGGCCTACTATTAAAGCTTCACGGGTTAAAGGGAAATAAAAAAATATCTGTAATGACTATAATTGATTTTTTGTAGAAATGTGGGATAGCGAGCATGCAGCTAACTTGATTGCAGACTGGCTGCACATAAACTTCCGCAACGCCAGAGAAAATGAAAGTATATTTTTGTCTTACAAATAATGATTTTAGAAAATCCTTCTAAAAAGCATGACAATAAATTTCCAAAGCTATTTAAGTAGCTGTAGTAATAAAGCGGACATCAGCAACAAAATAGTCATCTGTTACTTTTGTCCTATAGGATATATTTCGTATTTATGTCATTTAGTCCTAGTGACATTGTCATAAGGTCAAGACGCATTCGTTCCCTAAATTTAAAAATATGTTTTAAATAAAATATGCCCTTTTGCGCATTAAGTTATTGTAGGTCCCGATATCAAGCAAAAACTGAATGTGATTTCCATTTATTATCGCAAGTATAATGTATATTTACCCAATAACTAACAAATTTTATTATTTCTGGTAGATTGTCCCGGAGCATTTATCATTATTGTAATAAGTGTTTTCTGTTATCCAGTAACCAGTTTAATCATTACAGCCCTTAACAAGTCCACTGCTGAACATAGGCCTCCCCCTAGGAATGCTTAAAAGACGGTCCTGTACCACCTGAATACATCGACTTCTTGCATGTCTTACCAGGTCGTCACTCCATCTAGTGGGGGGTCACCCTACACTTCGCCTACCGGTACGAGGCTGCCACTCGAGAACCTTTTTTCCCCAACGGTTGTCGGTTCTTCGAGCTATATGGCCGGCCCATTGCCACTGCAGCTTACTAATCCGATGGGCTATGACAGTCACACTTGTTCTACTGCGCAACTGTAACCGCGCACTGTATTGAATGATATGTATAATGGTTTATCGTGTAACGATTTTTAAATTCAGTGCTTTCCCAAGATATGTTAGAATTAAGGTTAAAAGTAAATGTTTTGTAAAAAGGACGAATTTAAAAACTTGAAGAAGCTAATTCATTGGATTTGCCCTTTCTAGTTGTGCCTTCAACGCTGACCGACGAATCATATGTTATTATTATAGTGTCTAATAAAACGAGTGACGTCATCCAAGACGCCACCAATGTGACTGCTGTTTGAATAGATTCTTAGTTATCGGAAATATAATATTTTATTTCATGACAAAAAATGACAAAACATTTTTTTGTATGATGAGTGTCATTATCAAAAGATTTTTCATTTCAAACTTAGTATATATATATATATATATATATATATATATATATATATATATATATATATATATATATATATATTATTTAAATCTCTTTGTTAATTGCCGACCTTGTGCAAGCAAGCTTAATTGTGAATGTGGTCACTCATATATAGGGCAAACAAAAAGATCTATTAAAACCCGCATACAAGAACATTTTGCTGACGTGAAACACCAACACTCCGGGCAGTCCGCAGTTTGTGATAATATCCTAGACAGCTCCCGCTATTCCATTAGATTTGATAAAACACAAATTCTTGCGAAATAACATCGATTGCTGCCAAGGATGATACGTGAGCCTATTGACATTAAAACATCCTAATTTCAATAGAGACGGGGGCTGGGTACTCTACGTGCTTGGGATCCTGTAACTAATAAAATTAAAACTAAGCCCAAGCACACCAATGTGAGACTTCAAGATAGTTTGACGACTCCGTGGCGCAGTGGCTTAGCAACGAGTGGCTGCGCTGGGGGTCGCGGATTCGAATCCCGCACGGAACAAGTATTTGTGTGGCCTACAAATAGTTGTTCCGGGTCTGTATGTTTGTCCTTGTGCAATTTATGTTTGTAAACTGCCCCCACGATACAAGAGAAAATCTTAGTGTAGGCGTAACGTTTTTTAAACAATTAAACAATAATAGTGGATTGACCAAAAAGCTGAAGGTACTCCGGGATAATTCTGCAATCGGGACTTCAATTACCACAGTCCCCTATGACCATGGGTTCTGAAAAGTACGTGAAATTTCAGGTATTAAAATAAGTAAATTATTGCGATAAAATTCGTTTTATTCAATGTGTAGTGTTCACGTAAAAATAAGAAATCATTACGATGGCATTATCGTATCAATCTACAAAAACAGTGGCGAGGAGACTAGTTTAACTGTATCATTACCCACAGTCTCCCGTTAGCTCCCAACCACTAACCCAATTAGCCAAAAGGTAAAAAGAGGAAGAATAATGCCAAGAAAATTTTTAAGACATCCACTGCGTCAGTTCTTCAGAGAGCCCGAGGGTTGATCGATCTTCCAATGGCTCCATGAATAAAACTGCCTTGATCGTGAATCAGGTAGAAGAACGGGTGGAAGTGGAAGAGACTAAAAGATTGAGTTTCGTTGCCCAGACTGCTTCAAGGTACTGCGGAGCCAGGTATTACATTTTTGCGCACTGCAAAGAAGTGGAGGAGGTGGAGGCAGAAGATATTTGTATTAAACCTTAGCACCAGAACTTTCGTACCAGATAAAATAATTCGCAGCAATAGGCGCTTAAACAGTTTATGAAAATGACTCCTTGCTATCAAAATGTTCGTGGTTTGCACTCAAAAATGAGGAATTTTCATAATAACGTGACTATATAATAAAATAACCAAAAAAACAATTACTTGTAACCTACAATAAAAAAACTTATATAAATATGTTTAAAAGTCATAAAGATTTATTGTATAAACTAAAACCACGTTATCGTCCTTTCTCACTCGAGGCCATGCTAATCATTAGTCTATAGGTTTGCTGTCTACGAATACAAAAGTATTTGAAAATTATTAACAACTTCTCGGTGTGTTGGTAATTTATTAATAAGTAAGGAACAGGGCTGTGTATTGGGTCCACTGTTATTTCTATTATATATAAATGATTTACCAACTACGACACCCAATCAGTCTATACTTTTTGCTGACGACATTTGCATCATCATACCAAAACTAAATAAAGAATCTACCGTAAGTGACTTCGAAATGACGTTAAATTCTTCTATAGCATCTATAATGACCTGGCTAGAAACCAATAATCTGCGTGCGAATATCTCAAAAACAAAATTCGTTTCGTTTTCTAATTACAATACACCAAATGAAAAATTAAATACTTCAGATAATAATGAATATTTAAAAGAGGTTTTGGAAATAAAATTTTTAGGACTACAAGTTGATCACCATTGCAACTGGAAGTCGCATGTAGAACATGTTTGCACCAAATTAAATGAATTTGTATATGCACTGCGTAGGTTACAATGCGTTGCTGGGAAAGGAGCTGCGCTTACTTCATATTACGGATACATTGAAACTGTGTTGAGGTATGGTCTGTTGGTATGGGGAAACACGACTGACATAAACAAAGCATTTATCAGTCAAAAGAAATGTATACGAGCTTTATGTAATGTTAGGCCTCTGGAATCATGTAGACCTTTATTTAAAAATAATAATTTGCTGACGCTGACTGGACTGTATATATTAGAGGTGTATATATTTGTCAAAAAAATCAGTGTTTATTTCATAGCGCTCGTGACAATTCTATTATAGGTAAAAGGGACCCAACTAGATTGTTAATGCCTGCCTGAAGGACAGGTTTCATTCATAAAAATTGTTACATAATGTGTATAAAAGTTTTTAATAAGATACCTAAAGCGATTAGAGAGTTACCAACAATGAGAATTAAAACTCACCTAAAAAATGGCTCATCCAGCAATCTTTTTACTCAATTAAAGACTTCTTTGCACATAAGTAGGCAATACTTTGAGTTTGACACAATGTTTAAAATAATGTACGAATTATGGTATTTTTATAAAATAAAAAAAATATTTAATTAGTAAATTAGACATAAATATTGAAATAAATTAATAACAATTGTATATGTAACATTTATAATTGACTTTATATAATTATTGACATAAGAATATGATTATTTGACAATGAGCCATAATAATACATATACATCTTATTGACATTTTTTTTCTGACACTGTTACTTAATTAATTAATTATCAAATCGACTGAGGAATGTTAAAAAAATTTGTGTTGTTAAAAATTCGATAAGTATTGTTGTATAAGTTATTTGACCATTTATATTTGCACACCACTGTGGTAGAATATGTAGAACGAATTTTACTCGAACACCATTATACAATCATATTCTTGCAAATAAAAAAATATTATTATTACTATATTATTGGGTGGTATTAAGCATCTAGGAGCAGTATTAGTATGACCTACGGAACCGAGACGTGGTCCTTCACTGCTGGCCGTATGAGGACGCTCAAAGTCGCTCAGCGAGCTATGGAGAGGGCTATGCTCGGAGTTTCTCTACGTGATAGACTTAGAAATGAGGATATCCGCAGTAGAACCAGAGTGAACGACATAGCCCGTCGTATTAGTAAGCTGAAGTGGCAATGGGCCGGCCATATAGCTCGAAGAACCGACAACCGTTGGGGAAAAAAGGTTCTCGAGTGGCAGCCTCGTACCGGTAGGCGAAGTGTAGGACGACCCTCCACTAGATGGAGTGATGACCTGGTAAGACATGCAGGAAGTCGATGGATGCAAGTGGTCGAAATGATTTTAGGATGTTATTTTTTTATAGAATAAAGGTGACAAACGAGTATCCAGCACAACTGACGGTCAGTATATGCTGTGACAATAGTCATCTACCTTTATCCTCAATTAAGAATCAAAATGCAGATGTGTTGTCACCCCTGAGGACTAAGATAGAATGCCTCGTTTCCAGTCAAAAGGGTCACCGGTTATAGCAGCGTAAGATCTGCTATTTTTATCATATTATCATTAAAACTAAAATCACGTAAAATGACTTCAACTTGAAAATGACAAGCAATTAAGATGCCATTTAGCGCCAAAAGTTATTTAATATATGAGTTTCTTATATTTTGAAAATATAACATTTGGAATTAAACATGCGCCCCATGTATATCCTATACTTTAAGTTAGTAATTCTTAGTAGCGCGGTATCCCGGATAGGGATATAAATATCATTTAGATAAAATTTTGTATTTAGATATAATTTTAAAAAGTTTATATAGATATTTTCGTCTCTGAGAAAATAATATATTGTTTTTAATGCTGAGTCAACTTTGTTACTCCATGTGTCCAAATGAGGAGACGGTGTAAACCGACTACAGATTTTAGTGAACGTTACTTTGGTCCGGAAAAAGTGCCTAAAAGTTTAACTTCATAAAATATATATTCTATATAAGCTTATTCGGAGTGGTACCGTGTAATTTTCATTCATGTAGTACGTGTAAGTTGAGACATTACGGGAAACCAGCTTAATATTCGATATAGTACGCTGTGTAGTTACCGCCGCCTTGATACGAAACAAAATCAAACGTGACAGGAATGCGAGAATTTATTCGGCATCTACTCGCCATGGATTGAAAGCTCTTTGCTGTATACTCATTTTATATTTTTCTTGCACGAAGTCTCATCAAAATCCTGGCACGCTTACAAGAAATATTGGAACTGCGCATATTGCCATTTGAATAAAGTTAAGGTTCTACAGCTCTTTTAAGAATGGTGTAAAACAGCAATAACTAGCGGATTTGTAAATAATACAGTACAACGTCTACGATAACTATTTTTGATCCTGTGTAGTAGCGGTATAAGAATATCCACTACCCCATACCATCCCGTGGGTGTATACAACGAGGCGACAGATGCAAACAAATCATTAAAGATGTTAAGAGTTATATCGCAACCATCCGCTCAATAAAATAAAATGATAGTCTTACCTAGTTTGATGAACACCTCCCGCCCTACCTCAATTACGTGCACTAATCCCATCACCACTAATTCTAGCACCACTACTCCCAACACCACTACTCTGGGAAAGACACACCATTGACGATAATACGACACGTGTTTCGACTCTACACGAGGCATCCTCAGGTGATGTAGAATCTGCGGCGGCTTACCGCTAACAAGAGAACTAATCAGAAGATGGTCAACTTCTTCTTTTTAATAATCGCTCAAAATAAAATACTGTGGTTGCCAACCCGCTTGCCAAGCGTGAAAACTATGGCAAATATAATGGAATCTTTAGGGGATACCTATGTTCAGCTGTGAACTTTATTAGGCTGTAACGGTAACAGTACAATATCTAGATTATCAGAATAATCTTTATGTCACGCATCAAGTACTTAAAAGTTAAAAATATTGGCCACAGGTTAACGTTAAATTTAAAATAAAAATTATACCTAACTAATTATATAAATGGAATGTTTTCATTCATTTCATTCCTTATACTGGCACACTGTCATAAAGGGCTTGAAATCGAGGTCGAAGATTGCGCTCTCTGTTTTGCAAGAACCTGGAATAGTGGCAATAAAATTCGTTAACACGTAGTAAATCTATGTCCAGCTCTGAGGCAAAGGCAAATTTATTGTCCATACTCTGTCACCGGTCGTAAATAACGTAATTAAATTAGTTTTGACATACTCTCTTTTTACTGAAATCGAGGCATACAATCTCATCCTCCTCAATCCAATTCTCAGGAGTGACAACGCTAGATATGCTCCGATTGATATAGATTTTTAAGGGCTAAAACATCAACCTGCCAACAACCCACTTGGGATTGTGTGCTTGTCGGTCACTTTTATTCTATTTAAAAAAAAACGTAAATTGCAGATGCCTGTACATTTTACGTTTTTGTGAAAAAAGTGATTTAGTGTGATTACTGAAACAAGAAATTAAATATATTTCTATCATTTTTAGAATTGTCTGTTTATACCTTTGCGTATTGACGTATCATGTATAAAGTACTAATTTATTTCAAAAGAATCGTAAAATAAATTATAAAACATATCTTTAGTTACATTTAATTTCTTTTATTTAAATCGGTTTATTAAAAAAAAGTTATGATTGATATTCTGAAGTATGGGTACACGATACAGGTACGAATTTGGTATTTTTTAATAGAATGAGAGCGACCGAAAGACGCACAGTTCCAGGCGGACTGTTGTCAAGTGATTGTTGCGGTCCACAGAAATGTAAGAATCCAAATGCAGATGCAGTGTCAATTTTAACAAATTTTTACATATACTCAGCACAATTTAGTTGTTACGTAAAAGAGTCTGGTAGACACGTCATAATAAAATAAAAAAATAGATTTATCTGTCTTTACCTCCTTTTTTATCATCATCAGCCTGTAAAGTCAACTGCAAGCCATGGGCTCTCCCAATGTAGCGATGATGTGTTATAACTGTCGCGGTTAACGGGGAGATTAAAGATCGCGATACAAGACTTCTCGCATCTTTGACGTTTATTGACATTGCTGTCCGTAGTCAGTCTGGATATTTTATATCAGATCTAACGTAACCGGTATATTTATACCACCAAATATTAAAAGCCTTTAGATGTTTCTACCGTTTCCCATAGTTGTTGATTGGATGCTGTGGCCCGTAGATATCTACAATTATCTTCAATTAGACATCAAAATTCAGATGCGTTGCCAGCCCTGAGGACTGAGATGAAATGCCTTGTCTTCAGTAAAAAGGGTCTCAGGTTCTCTCTACAGTCAACATACGAAACACAGCACCATTAAGCTGCTATTTTACGCTGGTATTCTGTGAGAGCGTGGTCCTACACCGGTCGAGCCCACCAATTCGTGCTGCAACCACAATATAGCTGCAGCATGACTCTACCACGTAAAAAAAGAAGTTATTTTTTTAAGTTGTTAAATTTGTTTGCTTGTGCTGTACAATTAAATATATACTCGTACATACATGTACTTGGACAACTTAGACTTTTCTTTTGTATTTTGCTAGTACAGAGATTTTTCTTGTATTTTTATTATTTAAGATAGAATATACCATGGCACGCTCTTCGTACATTGTGGCAAATGAAGATATATCTGAAGTCGTAAACAGAAGTCTACGTAATACTGCGATAAAACGTGTTTAGTGAAACTTTACGCGTGGTGAGTTTTATTCCTGCTTCTTATCCGACAAAATACTACAGCACACATTACTCCGCAGTGTGCTCGAACAAATTTAATCTGATTTAAATATTTTTAACTTAGTATGGTTACACCGGTATAGCCAATGATTTTGTGAAGGACCACGCTCTTTTGGTCGTATGGGCAATATCTTCGTCGGTTGTGATGCCTTCTCTTTCGATGATATAAAAAAATGTTAAAAATATACATCAGGGATGGTCACATATAATTTTAGAATAAAAATTTTAATTTTATTTTAATTTTAATTTAATATGTGACTGTTGAGTGAGTCATATGTCGCAGCCTGATTAAAAAGATTCGTAAGAAATAATAGAACTATCGATTCCACACATATATTGTGGTGGAGCCACGTGTCTAAGGCTGCCGAAGTCTAATTCCCCGGTCGAACCTTAAACCTATTACGCGAGATATTAACTAAAGTGGACTGTATATGCGATTGCTTCTACGCTTACGTAAAAGCGACTACTATAGCATGCGGTACAATGCACTCGCTCTTCCCTTAGACTAAAACTATTATTGTGCCAAATCGATGAAAAGGAATCCTGCCTGATTAGGAGAAAACAAAATTGGAGCGGGTTAAAACAATTATATCAGGCAGGCAGTAATTAAAGGAATATTGACTCACCGGGGTTTCTTCTATTTGTTGAGCATTATAGCTGCGACTTTCTGGAATTTCTTCTGGACACTCCGGAGAGAGGCGGTGCGCGACTATATCTCCCACGAGGTGAGGCGGGCTTCCTGGAGCTCGACTGCTTCCAGGCTAAAGCGGTTTCTACTAGGGATGTGGTTCCAACAACGAGCGCGGCGGGAAGAGACTGTGGTTTCAACGACGACTGCGGCGGGCAGAGATCGCGCATCGGTCGCGCGTGCCTTATATATCCTCGGTTCCGATGATTACGTGACATTCTAGAATCATCTTTTTCCCCTCCCACCCCACCACCCCGATGTGTCGATAGGAGGGTATGAATGATACCGTTTTGGAAAGGAATAAACGACTTGGCACCTACCGTCCAAATAAAATAATACGAATGGTTTTCCGCGCAACCATCTCCCCCGCCCTTGAAGGATTTCCTTCAAAATTAACTAAAACAACTAGAGCTAAGATCAACTAACAAAATAACTAACTAACGCTAAGATTACCTAAATTCAACTACAATTTTAATCTAGAAAGCTAATTTAAATTATGGAAGAGGCAGGGGGCACAAACGGACAACAGGACGCAGGTAAGACCCAACCGTGGTCTTAACGCGAGCTATCCTAATTACTCCGTCGGAACCGGGAAAGACCTCTTCGATAATTCCTAACGGCCAGTGGAGAGGCGGCGTATTCTCTTTGGTGAGCACAACTACAGTTCCTACAGCTAAAGGCTCAGTTGCTGTGTTCCATTTTTGCCGAGACTGCAAAGTATGCAAGTATTCCATCCTCCATCGTTTCCAAAACGATTGCACTAACCGATCTAATAATTTGTGGCGTGCGGAAATGCTAAGTCTGTTCTCATCCATATCTGCGGCGGGCAAATACTTTAAAGGCGTTAAATTCAAAAAATGTGCTGGAGTTAGAGCCAGCGGTTCCGAGGGGTCACTAGACAACGTACGACAAAGTGGGCGACTATTCATTACGCATTCAATTTGAGCGACCACCGTACTTAGCTCTTCGAAGGACAAAATTTGATCTCCTATTACTCGGTATAAGTGACTTTTTAGACTCTTAATATTAGTCTCCCAATTGCCTCCAAAATGACTCGCGGCTGGGTCGTTCAGAGACCACTCAATGCGGTTCTCGGCTAGAATGTGAGCGAACTCCGAATTATAATACTTGCTAGCTAAGAGCTCATGTAGTTCTGATAGAATACGTTTTGCACCGACGTAGTTCGTACCGTTATCCGAATATATTTTACTTACAGGGCCACGACGGGAAAGAAATCTTTTAAATGCACCCATAAAACCTGCTGTGCTTAGATCACCAACGAGATCTATATGCACCGCTCGAGTAGTTAGACATACGAAAATGCAGACGTAAGCCTTTGTGGATCTTATACCACGCCCGCGAGTGAGCGTGACCTTAAACGGACCAGCGAAATCAGACCCGGTGTGCGTGAAGGGCTTTACCGATTGTATCTCTCTACAAGATCTAAGTTCCGCCATTTCCGGAAATGACGGCTTGGGGCGTGCCCGAAAGCAAGCTATATATCTGTGCACCCGATTGCGTATTAAACTACGTGCAGAAAGAATCCAATAATTCTGACGCAAAATCGACATCAACAAGTCGGGTCCAGCGTGCGAGTTCAATTTATGATGGTAATCGACTAATAAGTTCATGATATGGTCTTTACGCGGTAAAACAATAGGGTGCCGTTGGTCGAAACTCAATTGCGAGTTGGACAAGCGTCCACCTACCCTTACAATCCCATCCTGTAAAAATGGCTTAAGGCGTTGAAAGGCGCGACTACAAGCTCTATTCGATTGTAATCTTCTAATTTCTTCAGAGAAGTGCGCACGTTGAAGTTCACGTAATACTAGCGACTCGGCATAGTTGTAATCGGATGCTAAGACATACGAACGTCGCGGTAAAAGCTTCGCGAATAGACAAACGTAAATTACGCTACGCAATAATTTCGACCAAGAGGACAAGCGGTTCGCCAAAGCAATGATTGGAGAAACCTCGCTCGAAACGTTCGCCACTAGAGCGTGTCTCTTCTCTTCCAAGTGAACCCAAGCGGGTCCGTGGAACCAAAGCGGGTGGTCCATTATTTGCATCGGGGTGAGTCCACGGGATAGACAATCGGCGGGGTTTTCCGTACCGGACACGTGATAAAAGTTCCGCGTTTCTAACTCGTCTTGTACCTTGGCCACTCGGTTCGTGACAAACGTATCCCAACGGTGGGGTGAAGAATGAACCCAACATAAGGCGACGGTGGAGTTGGAAAAGGCAAATATCCTTTCTATGTGAACTCTATCCCTACATGCGCTGATAACTGCGGTAATAAGCTTCGTGAGTACTAATATTGCGCAAAGCTCTAAGCGCGCCAGAGAGACAACCTTACGGGGGGAGACTCTCGACTTAGAACTAATGAGGCTAATCGAATTTCTACCGTTATTCTGGACGTGGAAATATACAACGCCCCCGTAAGCCTTATCGCTGACGTCTGCAATCCCAACGACCGTTATGACGCTATTTTTATCTACGTTTATATGACGCGGTATTTTAATTTCTCTTAATAAAGGAAGTTCATCTCTAAAACGCTGCCACAACCGAACAATGCTGTCAGGCGGCGAGTCATCCCAGTCGCATTCAAATAACCAAAGTTGTTTAATCAAAAGCTTAGCGTATAATACCACCGGAGCTACGAAACCCATGACGTCCCATAATCTAGCAACGCATGACAGTATTGTGCGCTTTGTGCATTTCTCTACGGGCGGATTTACCTTAAGGCTAAACACGTCGGACTCTGGTGACCAACACAGACCGAGCACCTGGTGTGTGTCGGAATCGTCGAATTCCTTTATCGCCGAAAGACGGTGTGATAGTGGGATTGTATCTAAAACCGGACGCGAATTACTAGTCCACTTCACAAGATCGAATTGACCCGATTTCATGAGCCTTATAACCTCGGCGGTGGTTAGGGTTGCCTCCTCCACGCTATCGACCGAGTACACAGTATCATCCATATATAATCCGCTCTCAATTGCCCTCTTAGCTTTAGGATAAGAGGGACCTTCATCGTGAGCGAGCTGTCTCACCGTGCGTAACGCATGAAATGGGCTCGACTTTAAACCAAAACAAACGCGGTTAAATTAAAACACCATTAGAGGTTCCTTTGGGTTGAAACGATATAAAATGCGTTGGAATCTATGGTCGCATTCACGGACCCCTATGCAAAGAAACATTTGGCGAATATCGGCGGTTAGTGCTATACTAAACAAACGAAAATTGGCTATTATATTAAATAAAATGCCCTGTAAATTTTGCCCACTATAGAGGATATCGTTGAGCGACAGGTGAGTGCTAGTTTTAGCACTAGCGTCGAGCACTACACGTAACTTAGATGTAAGTTTGTCCTCTCTAATGACCCCGTGGTGTGGTATGAAATACGACGGTGTGTCTTCGTAGTTATCTAATTTCGAATCCACAAGTGATATGTAACCTTCTCTTATATATTCGTTAATGACGCCGTCGTAAGCTTCCTTTAACTGGGGTGAAGCGAGCATCCTACGCTCCAAGCTGTAGAAACGTTTTTCCGCCATTTGATGCGAATCGCCGAGAGATAAAACATCTCCCTTAAAGGGTAGCGCTACACTATATCTACCGTCGCGATCACGAACGGTCGTGCGGACGTAAATTTCCTCGCATAACCTGTCATCTGAGCTAGCTATGGGTGGGACGTTCACCTCCTCCATCTCCCAAAATTTGCGGACTAACGACTCGAGCGGTTCGACAGCCATACCACAATAAGAGGTTGCCGAAATACTATCTATGATGGGGGCGGAGCCAAGGATCACATAGCCCAATACGGTTTCCAGTGCGTAAGGCGCGGTATGCGAGGAGTTGCTCCTGACCTTATTGTTTAACAAAAGATGAGGGAAAAGCGATGCTCCAATGAGCATGTCTATGTTTCCAGGAACGGCGTAAGTGTCGTCTGCTAGAGTCAAATTCTTAAATTCAATCAATGCCGAGGTGTCAACCGAAACGGTTGGCAACCGTTCAGTGACCCTATCTACTACTAGTGCATTTATATCAAAGTTAACATTACGATCTATCCGAGAATAAAATTTTAAATTTATATATCCCTGTGTAGCTTTACTAGTACATCCGATGCCTTTAACTACAGGACATGAAAGTGACCTATTTATTACTAAGCCTAAGCGCTGACAACATTGACGCGTTATAAAGCTATTTTGGCTCCGCTGTCCAGCAGTGCACGGACGCTTTGTTCGTTTCCACGCGAATCCCTAACCAAAATACGTGCCGTACCCAGTAACACGGTTGAAGGAGGTTGTGCTCCCATATTTGGCAATGAGCACAGAGCGACATCACCAGGTCGACCGCTAGAATCGTTGACCTTAGTAGGGGTGAATTCCTTGTCCGCTTTACTTGACGCCGCTATGTTGCTATTTTCAAAATGTAATAGCGTGTGATGTTTCCTGGCGCACTTGCTACATACGGAACTCGAATTGCACTTTGCAACTAAATGCTTATCGCTTAAGCAGTTCAAACATAGGTTGTTTGTCTTTACTAATTTATAACGTTCGCTTGGTGAATATTTACGAAAAGTCGCACCATTATATAAATTACCGTGTTTATCTTTACATACGATACAAGTATGCTGGAGTGATGTTGACGTAGCGGTTACGTAAGTTAACGACCCTGCTATTTTAGATGGTTGAGTCTGTCTACGGTCGACGCACCTTTTAATCTCCTGTTTAACGTTCGGAGAGCGCTGCATCACCTTTATTTGATCTCGCACGAACGATGCTAATGAATGAAAGGAAGGCATCTCCAAGCTACGATGCTCCATTTCAAACGCACGCACGGTGTCGGGGTCTAATTTCTTTAGTGCAATATGGAGAAACACCACGTCCATAAGGTCATTAAATTTCAAATTCTTAAGTGCAGCCACCGATGCCACAAATTTATCTAGAAACTGCTCTAAGCCGTTGATGTTCGCGGATGATATAGGTTTAAGATCGAATATCTGGTTCAAATATTCGGAAGCTAACATTCTCCTATCTTCATATTTAGTTTTAAGCGTTTCGAATATTAACAAGTAATTGTTTGCTGTAGGTGTAAAACCAGAGCAGATCGACTGTGCCCTGCCACTAAGTTTACTAATTAAGTAATATAATTTTTCAGCGTCCGATAACGATGGGTTACTGTGTATATTGTTTTGAAAACTACTGAAGAAGAAGGGCCACGTCTTAATATCACCATTGAATACCGGAATATCTATTGGCGGCAACCTAATTGGGTCACGTGGACGTACCTGCATTTCCGGCTTTGCTTCGTTTTGAGATTGTAGGGATTTCGCAGTTCTTTTCACGCGACACAACATATCTTCGAATGCCAGCAGCGGTTGGTAGTTCACTATGTATTTCGGGTCGATTTGTAATTCCAAATGATTAATTTGGTCTAATATTCTTTCGTAATCCGTTCGCAAAGAATCTACCGTTTCAATTTCATTTAAAAAGGTTTCCCGCACTGCTTCTATATTAATGTTCTTTATATGATCACTTATATTCTGCATACGCGAAAAGAGTATGTCCCTCTTGGCATAAAGCGTTTTAATTTTGATTTCACTTCCACTAACTGCCATTTTAAATTATTATAATGAAGTTATATTAATCACAATTAATCTCACAACGCACAAACAATGAAGGATGGACACTCGGTATGCCGTATTACGTAATTAAATCGAACACCTGCACAGCGAGTCGAGGCGACGCGTCGTTCGCTAAACTCAATATTTTTATCAAAATTGTGGGGTAAGCGTATCAAACGGTTCCTATTACACTGTTTGAATTTTTTAATAAGCTTTAAATTTAACCAAATACGAGCGCTATAAAACAAATAATTCTGTTTGCGAGTACCTAATCAAAATTTAAATTTAAACGAACACTATTTAAGTCTATTCCATAAATTAAAGTGCATTATCTAAATAATTAATTTAATAATTATTCCAGAAATAGTTGGGCGACCACTAAACCCAGTCCAAATCCTGCCGAAGTGACCATAAAATGGTGGTACCACGTGTCTAAGGCTACCGAAGTCTAATTCCCCGGTCGAACCTTAAACCTATTACGCGAGATATTAACTAAAGTGGACTGTATATGCGATTGCTTCTACGCTTACGTAAAAGCGACTACTATAGCATGCGGTACAATGCACTCGCTCTTCCCTTAGACTAAAACTATTATTGTGCCAAATCGATGAAAAGGAATCCTGCCTGATTAGGAGAAAACAAAATTGGAGCGGGTTAAAACAATTATATCAGGCAGGCAGTAATTAAAGGAATATTAACTCACCGGGGTTTCTTCTATTTGTTGAGCACTATAGCTGCGACTTTCCGGAACTTCTTCTGGACACTCCGGAGAGAGGCGGTGCGCGACTATATCTCCCACGAGGTGAGGCGGGTTTCCTGGAGCTCGACTGCTTCCAGGCGAAAGCGGTTTCTACTAGGGATGTGGTTCCAACAACGAGCGCGGCGGGAAGAGACTGTGGTTTCAACGACGACTGCGGCGGGCAGAGATCGCGCATCGGTCGCGCGTGCCTTATATATCCTCGGTTCCGATGATTACGTGACATTCTAGAATCATCTTCTATTCCTTCCCACCCCACCACCCCGATGTGTCGATAGGAGGGTATGAATGATATCGTTTTGGAAAGGAATAAACGACTTGGCACCTACCGTCCAAATAAAATAATACGAATGGTTTTCCGCGCAACCATATTGTAAGGATTTAAATTTAAGTCATTGCAATATTTCCACCACAATTTATAAGTGCAACCATACTGTTGTTTTGCGCCAAAGAAGACAACATTATATCTAAGACTGCTTCAGGGTTTTCTTTCCTTAGGAAAACGTCCCAGATAGCCTCGCGACTCCCAGGGAAAGTTGGAACTGTTTCCTTTTCCTGCAAGAAAAGTTAAAGCGGTATCGGTTAGCGTCCAAATAAATAATTTTGGAGCTACACATACCCCTTAAGACTGGGGACCACGGTTGGGAGGGCCAGTGAGAAAACACTAAGATGTCTTCTACCCAAATTGTCTTGCTATTTCTAAGGCACTTTAAAATGTGGAAAATCATAAAAAAAAGTATGGTGTACAATTTATAGTAAAAGCATCTACTGTAATAGAATCCAGACCTGGTTTCCACGATACATAAATTTTACATTTGGCATTGGCGCGAGAAGCGAACAGATCTATGTCTGGTTTTCCTAAAATGTTGGTAATATTCTGAAATGTTGTCTTAGATATTTCTAATTTCGTATCTGCATTTTGTTGCTTGTTCTTCATCAGTTTCTTTATTATCCTTTGAGTCTATGTAAGATGTATACAGCCGTATTCTTTGCTGCTTACAACATTGCCAAATATCTCCTGTGATTTGGTTTAAATAAGGATATTTTATTCCTCCCATTCGATTTATGTAACTTATTGCGGTAGTAGTGTCACACAAGTAAATATTTTTAGCCCAAAAAACACTGCTTTGAGTTTTTAATAATTATTAAGAAACTCTAGTACTTCATGGGGGAGGAGTCGCTCGCGTCCGTAGGCTTCGACCACCAAACCTTAGGCCCACCCTACACGTGTCCCCCGGGTGGTGCTAAACGAGCGACAAAGCCGAAAAAATAGACTTGGCTTCCCGCCGTGTGGTGGCGGCGTAAAACCTACCACCACCCCTTGTTTGCACCATGAGTCAGGAGATAAAAGAAATGGCCCCGAGTTCCCAGCGCCCCTTTAATGAGGCAGGGGTGCGAAGAATCTCCGGGAGAAAAACCGGCGACGATGTTCGCCACCCGTCACGTTCTGTCTCCCGGAGGGGCGAAAAGTGGATTGCGGAAGCCCGTCTGGCTACTGAATGTATGTGGAGCAATGATGGATGAAGTATGCGAAATAATGAATGACAGAGGAATAGATGTGTTACGTGTAAATGAGACGAAACGAAAGGGAAAGGATGCCACTGCTCATTGCACGTATACCGCGTATTGGTCTGGTGTAGACGAGACCGAACGGGCATGCCAGGGAGTCGGTTTCATCCTTTCAGAAAGAATGGGTCAATGTGTGAAACAGTATGAATGTGTAAGCCCGAGGCTGCTATGGATACGAATGAAAGTGGGCTTAAAGAAGCTGTTCTTGCTAGGGGTGTACGCCCCAGACATGTCTAAGCCCACTTACATCCGAGAGCAGTTTTGGGACATGGTAAGGATGGTGTTGACAAAACGTAAGGAAAATTAAAATATTATTATGTTATTAAACTTTAATGCAAGGGGGTGAGGAGGTCTGGTTATGAATGGATATTGGGAACGTTTGGTGATGAAAGTATAAATGAGAATGGTGAAGACCTCCTCACCGTATGTGTGGAAAAGAATCTCTTTGTGACGAATACTTTTTTTCGTCATAAGAAGATTCACATGTATACATGGGAAAGAGGTGATGATAGAAGCAAGATAGATTTCATAATTGTGGATGAAAGAATGAGGAGCGCAGTCGTAGATACAAGGGTTTACCGGGGGTACAACGGATCGGACGGATCATTGCTTGGTCTTATGTCGAATTAATGGTCTTTTCAAGCGTTGGCGGCATCGGACATCTGTGTCTACCACTGCGTTATAGCGTATAAGAATAGAGAAGTTACAAGATGAATATGTGAAAGAAAGTATAAATGCAGACTGAGACAAAATATTAGGTATTTGAATGAGTTGCGTATGAATGATTTAGACTTGAATACTTTGTGGGATAATATTAAGAAAGGTTTGGTGGATGCAGCCACCGAAGTATGTGGTGTAAGTAAGAGAAAAAATGAAAGGAAAAGGAATATGTTTTGGTGGGATGATGAGATACGGGTGGAAGTTGAATCAAAGAAGAAAGCGTGGTTAGATTTACTAGCAACAAAAGCTGGTAATTCCTCTGGTATGAATGATGAGATTGAAAGAAAGAGGGCAGAATTTAGACGTCTAAATAAGAGAGTAAAAGAAGTAGTTGAAAGGAAAAAGAAAGAAAGAACGGATAAGAATGATAGAAGGATATCTGATATTTTCCAGGCTAATATAAAAATGTTCTGGAAACTCGTAAGAACTGCCAGGGGAAATACATAACAGCCTATAATTAATGCTGTAAGAGACGAGAATGGATGTATTCTGAATGATGAAGTTTCGAATTTAAACAGATGGAAGGAATACTTTAAAAGCTTGTTTATGAGTAAAAAGTCGTCTGAATTAAATGAACAAGAAATTCCGAAAGAAGTGGAAAGGGGTATGGAGATATGTGTAGATGAAATAATGAAAGCAATGAAAAGCATGAAAGCGGGTAAGTCAGCTGGATATGATAGAGTATCACTCGAGATACTAAGGGCTGGAGAGGGAGTGGTGGCAGGCCTGCTGTACACCTTGTTTAATTTGTGTTGGGAATTAAAACGGGTACCGGATGACTGGTATGAAGCAGTTATAATACCAATATATAAAGGAAAAAGGTCATAGCAGGACTGCAAAAACTACCGTGGTATCAGATTGCTTAGTATTGTGGGTAAACTGTATGCTAAGGTGTTAATTGAAAGAGTTATGAAAGAAACTGGTGGAAAAATTTGGGATGTGCAAGCAGGTTTTCGAAAGGGAATGGGGTGTACAGATCAAGTCTTTTTCATGCGCATGATTGCGGAGAAGTTTTTGGCTAAAAGCCAGAAAGTTTTTTGTGCGTTCATGGACTTGGAAAGGGCTTATGACAGAGTGGACAGGAATGTGTTATGGCAAACATTGAACTCATATGGGTTGAGCACTGGTTTGATACAGGCATTGAGGTCTCTTTATAGGGATTCTAGTGCTTGTGTCAGGATCAATGGTGTCTACTCGGACTGGTTTGGCATTCGAAAAGGTGTCTGACAGGGCTGTGTGGCTTCCCCTTGGCTATTCAACCTATTTATGGATAGGTGTTTGCAAACTTTGAAAGATGAAGAATGTGGGTTAAGAATGGGCGAGTTAACCGTCAAATGCCTTTTGTATGCCGATGATCAAGTCCTATTTGCGTCGTCGGTGGCTGAGTTGCAAGTGATGGTTACATTAATGAACTGGGCATTAAAAGAAAGGGGAATGAAAGTGAACGCAAGTAAGACGAAAGTGATGGTTTTTGAAAAAGAGGAAAGTAAAACGGTATGTGAAATAAGAATAGAAGGAGAGTTAATTGAGCAAGTGGATGAATTTGTGTATTTGAGATGTATATTAAGCAGGGATGGTGGATATGATAAGGATAAAGAACGACGACTAAATGCAGGGAATAGAGTGAATGGACTACACTCTATTGTGAAGAACCAGAATGTATCAAAAAAGGCACGTACGAGTATGTTAATTCATAATGCTGTGTTAGTCCCTACTTTAATGTATGGTAGTGAAAGCTGGGTGTGGCAGAAGAAGCACGAAAGTAGAATAAATGTTGTAGAAATGCGGTCTTTAAGGAGTATGCTAAGGTTGAATCTGAACGACAGGGTGAGAAATTGCGTGATAAGAGATAAATGTGGTATGCAAGATGATGTTGTGACCAGGATTAAGAAAGGAATGCTTCGGTGGTTTGGTCACGTAGAAAGAATGAATGAGGAAAGAGTGACAAAGCAAATTTATATGGCAGATGTGAACGGTAGAGTCGGGAAGGGACGCCCTAGAAAAAAGTTTATCGACCAAATTGGCGATATTTTGAAAATGGGCCACGTTAAAAGTACCCTTAACCGACGAACATGTATGCGTAGATATATGGATGTAAAGGAGGCAAAAGAGGTATGTCAGGATCGTGTCAAATGGAAGTCCGTAGTCTCTGCCTACCCCTCTGGGTGACAGGCGTGAGTATTTATGTATGTATGTATGTATCTAGTACTTCCATTTTCCATTTACCTCCAGCACGTACATTATATCAGAAAGCACCCCAGCCTTGTTTTGATACATCACATATTATTTCTATGACAAAGGTTGGTCTCTCTATTTTATTTTTATAAATAAAAATATACTTAGATCACCAAAGAAGATCTAGCAATGTATTGATAGGATTAAAATTGACGTTGTAATTATTATGAAATTTAAGCAAAGCTAAATGTTTTTCCCTTTCTAACATCTTTGTATACATCCAACCATAACTCATAGCTGGACATGCTGCTGTTAGAACTCATGTCCAAATTCTTTAATTGTACATCGAGGCAGTAAGAAGTATTTTTGGACAAGTCTTAATATATAATTCTGTTTTTCTATCGGTAAACTAATGTACATATCCATAGAGTCAAAAATGAAACCTAGATATTTGCACTCATTTACAAGATTTAAACTTCGGTAATTTTATACTATCGCTGTCATCTCGTTTTTTGGCTCTAGTAAATCGAAAACACATCCAATTCCGATGAAATTTTCATGAAAATATTCGTCTTTACGGCGGATTTATGAATAAAATCTCACTTCAAGATTTCATATAGTTTTATAACTTTGAATGTGTATTTTTGATGTTATGATTTATTTTAATGTAAATAATAAACGCACTTCTTCGAATATAATCGTTCACAATGTTTTTGCGAAGCGTTAAACGAAGTTTGTATATTTTTATATGTTGTATATTTTATTAAGATTTAAAAAAACAATCGAAATTGGATAATTTTTCGATTTTATAGAACCAAAAAACGAGGTGACTGTGATAGTATAAATTTACCTAAATTTCTTTTCTCATAATTCGTAAACAATAGTAAAACCTGGACATTTTAAAAGAGTTTTCGTTATATTTTTGACATTCTTCAAAACTTGATCCTGAACATAAAATATCGTCGTGATATACCATCGATTTGATGCCCCTATTTCTTTAAAGTTGAAGGTCTCTAAGTCGTATCGGTCTGGAAAAATTGCCAGTGGTAAATAATTCCACAGAGAAGTTGTACGAGGATGAAAACTGCTAGTAAAACGCACCATGCGTCCAGATGGTGAGGATGGTATCGTGAATGTTGACGCGATGTGCGTTCGCAAAATTTGGTGGCTGGGACTAATCCGAACAATTCCTGAGAATACTCTCCGTGGTAGATTTTTGTGCACATATGTAACATTTTCGTAAATACATTGTTAAGCCAAAGTTAATGTATTAATATACATAAAGTTTTGTATTAGCGACTCTTTAGGTTTTATATCATAGTTTACTGTTATGGCCATCTTGTGTAAAATTAATATAATTTATGTGTACAGTTTCAGTTGCTGTGACTTTTTTGTGCAAGCAGCTATGCAGATCTAGAAAGACCAGTTTCACTGCGATCTGTAAGATCAGTTAGAATATGTAGAAGTGTTTCTCGTTATGGAAAAGAATCGACACATCCTTGATTTGTTTAGTCCCAGGATGGACATGTGTTTTTTAGGACAACAGTGTTCAGTCGGGCCTCTAGCCAGAATACGGAGGGCTTCTGAAGCGCATTTGCGATCATAAGCCCGGATTAAGGTTTTGCTGTAACTTGGCTCTTCATTCACGGTGAATAATGAGGAATCCATTAGGCTGGTCAAAGGTGAAGGGCTGGCCACAAGCTGCCGCTGCAAGTGGACTTGCTGAGCCCACTCTGAATGCATGTTAGTAGACTTTTATAGGAGGGGTGTCCTCTCCCACTAAATAGAGTCAAAAAATTTATAAAAGTTTCAGGGACTGAAGTTTGTTGGTATGGCGATGCAGTGCTTACTCTATCCTCTATGGCTCTGACGGGACCACACCACTAATGCAAGGATTGTGGGGCAGCAGGAAGAGTGGAGTGTCGGTATTTCGCGAGGCAACACTCACCCTACTTTCCGCAGCTGACACTTGGTCGATGGCGGAGTCATAGGTGCGAAGCTAGGGCCAGGTGAGCTCATGATTATCCCAATTATACCTTAAGAGATCTTGTTGTAAAATATATTACTAGGTTATTAAACAAATTACCATTAAACGATTCGTTCATACAATCTGTATAAACGGGCGTGCATATGAAATGAAGCGGCTTAATATCGTCAGCAATTAGTGAAAATGTGAGGTCTAATTTAAGGATCAGTGTTGTCGCACAGTGTGATAATTAGATTAAATTTTTGAATTTAGTTAGAATTATGATACTGTATTAATCATAATTTTTTAAATTAACATTTCACATCTTTATTTAAACGTTTACATTACTGTATAGTGGTGGCGTTAGAATAACCACTACCACAATAATTACCAACCTGCGTGCGAAGCATGGTAACTATGGAACCCCCCCCCCCTCTCCATATGAAGCAATCTATAAGGAAGGGCTATGTTTGGCAATGAACTTTTATAGGCTGTAATCTTCACATCACATCATATCACGTTTCCCTCATTGTGATTGTCTAAGCATTACTTTTTGTAAACGATCGTGATCACCGTTTTTGTTATTTTACATCAGACGTTAACAAGATAAGAAAAAAGGGGGCGTGAGAGAACCCACTACATGGAGTAAAAAATACGGCAGCGAAACAAAACGAAACGAGTTTAGCACATTATGTTTAACCGTATAACGTTACACCTATATGTTTGCATACGTCACTGGAAACCGTGTACTAGATTTTTTTCGGTTAGCCATAAAGTGGAAACTCTCTATTAGATTGCCCATTAGCACCCTAGATACCTGTTAGTATTAAAAACGGTGTACCTTTCTCACCAAATAATATATTACAGCATCTTGCTGTTATTTCATCCTGATATTTTGTGGGAGTGTGATCTCATTTCATTGCAGACAAAATACAGCTGCAGCGTGGTTGCATTATGTAGCAAAGTACGTCTTTGAAATTCTTTTCAAATATAAATTACTGCTTATATTTAAAAAGCCTTTAGTTTTAAAACATAAGAAAGACGCAAAGTAATTTAACTTGCTGTTGCAAAGAGGCAACCTTAATTAAATACTCCTCTGCTTCAAGATTATCGATTTTATGATGATGAATAAGTTATTAACATGTTAGCAATCCAGTGCACCGAATACAGTACACGCTGCTTGGGTCCGTCACGTCCGTGAACCGTAAACGGTACAGGCGCCCCTGCCTCTTTCTTTGAGCTCTAACTTCATGGACTTGTGAGTTAGTTCGCTCTATTTGTCGGGACTTATCAACAGCGAACTAATCAATAAAAAAAACGTAAAAATTTTTCTACGTATGGGTAATTGAAAAAAATAAGAAAATGGCTTTATTCGTCGAAAAAGACGTTGTGAATTGAATTGCAGTTGTTATCTATAATTAACATTCAATTTGAGATAATTTCAAATTAAAGTAGATGTCTTAACTACTCGCATTTTCAAGAACTGTACTCGTAACGGTATAATTATTTAACATAAACAACAAATATTTGAAATTAAATTTAATATTTGGATACTCTTTGAAAATAACTCTGTATAAAAACACAGTCGAATTGAAAGCCTCCTGATTTTATGAAGTCGGCTTGAGGGAGCATTTTTATGTATATATATGTATATATATATATATATATATATATATATATATATGTGTGTGTGTGCAAATACATATTGAATGGTATCTTTGATATTCTGTCTCTCTCTTTATTGTTGGCAGTAAAGAATGATGTTCAATCTTGACCTGAAAATTTTCCATCGCGTTTAATGATGTAAAATATCTTATCATAAATAATGGCTCTATTTGAAAATACAATTATGGTATCGCATAATTGTATTTTCAAATAAAGCTACGATAAAAAAGTAATGTTACTTTGTTTATCATTCTCAATAGACTTTTGGAGACTGAATGTGTTTTACAATGGTTCAAAGGCCCAGAAGCCATGCCAAAATACATTAAAAATGTGTTTTACACGGTTCGTTTCGGACTACGAAAAACTTGCTCATTCGTCATGTGGTTTATGAATGTTCAAAATAACCAATTTCTTTTTTTATAACTAATTAATATATGATTAGATACGATTTTTAATAGTTTTGTACTATGGTGTACAAAGAAAAATAAGTATACAGACCTTATCTGACAGCTGTTATAACCTCAAACTTTTATTTACTTAATATCATTTTTCCTGGCTTCTGAATGAAAATATGATAAGTTATTATATTATTATATTCGTTGACACCTCCTCTGTGTTTGTATACTATGTAGTCATGAATTGACGGACCGAATCACACGAGTTTTAACCTTCCAGGGGAAAAAAAATTTATTAAAAATAATATATAATTTACTGGTATCCCATTTTATATGAACTCCCACTGGCATCACTATATACCTCATGTCATTGTGAATTTTTCGTGCCGAATCAGCAAGTCACATCTACAAATTAAAAAGTTTAAAATTGGTTTTTAAGTGAAAGTTCTCAATTTTATTATTAGCAACACGTGAAAATTTACTTAACACTCATAAACGTTTTGGACGATTGCAATGTATGTAATTTTTACATTTAAATAACTTGTAGGGTAGATTAACTATAACGTGAAATGTGAAAACTATATTTGAAACAGAATCATCAGTCATCTGTAAGTACATAATTTTTCAATAAACTTAATATGTATGTTGGATTTATGCAATAAATACATATATTGCATAAGTATTAAACAACTGTAAGGTAGATTAATAAAATAGCAATATAAAATCAATGTATAAGACAGAGCAAAAGTCTGTACATTACATATTATCTGTGTGCAGTGCCACGATACATTGAATTGATATATTGATATATCAAGATTGAATTCTACTTTATATGAATATTCATACATTCATATTTACTACCAAAATATATATAACATAATTGCTTACATTGTAATAAAAGTTCAGTATAATATCCACGTCATCCACATCCACGATGTACAGACTCTCGTTCTGTCTCATGACAGAACGAGAGTCTGTACATCACATATCTACCTTGTGGTGCCACGAGCGGGTACACGAGGCATTCAATTTTATTTTATATCAATTTTCATACGTTCATATTTACTACCAAAGTGTTTATAATATCATTGATTATAGCGTAATAAAACGCAATATAAATCTATGTATGAGACAGAACGTGAGTCTGTACATTACATATCCGCCTTGCGGTGCCACGAGGGGTTGCATGAGGAATTGGATTCTATTTCACTCGAATATTCGTATGTTTTTTTTTTCGTTATAAAAATGTATGCAAGTGAAATGTATGCTATTTTCACAACTGATCTTACTCACTTTCGGGACAAAAGAGGAGAAAAATTATTTGTTCAAGTGATGAAGAAGATAAAAATTCTCTTTCATACAGCATTCTCAACCCAAAAACTTATCAGCCAATCTTGTATTAAGGGAAATATTGCTTTTAAATTCTCCAAATTCCAATCTTTTTTAACAAGTGCCAAATCAGAGATAGAAGGTTATGTGAAAATGAGCCATATAATTAGAAATTTTAACATTGTGTGTACAGGTCTTATCAAGAAGACTGGTAAAGAAAATTATGATGCTGTAAATAACTGCATTAGACTGTTATGTGCCTTATACAATTTAAAATCCCCTTTAAGAACAGCATTACTGCTATCAGAGATAACCAATGATTATAAAGAAAGCTCTTAAGGAAACCTAAGTGACTTCTTATTTGGTACAGAATGTTGTTTTTAAAGGATCAAAGATTCTTCATAAATCTAAAACAAACATACAGATAACTTTAAAATATTGGGACCCGTCTCCATTAGTAACAACTCACTATACTGGCAATAGCCTCCAGCAGTTGCTTTATATCAGCAGAGGTGATACTATCAAGTAATATATGGCAGGCGCTAAGCCCAACCATCAAGGAAAAAAGAATAGAGGTAAACCTAGCTAAAGAGGTAAGCAAATTCACTTGACCTTATTTTATTCAAAGTGGTCTAAAATATTATTTATTAAAATACTTTCTCATAATAGGTCGACAACAATACATTAGTATGAGTTAAGCATGTCCTCGCACATGCATTTAGTTTAGTATCTCAGAAAATATTGTAATAAAAAATAAAATAATAATGAAATATTTAATACCGCTGCAAAATTAATTAAAACAAGACTAGTCATAATTTTGTTTTCACTTATTGGTAAATACCATGATATGATATATATATATATATACATAGATGAAGAGACTCAAAAAGTGGAAAGTTCTAGAATTGGTGTTAATTGGATTATAAAGTCGATTAAAAAAATCAATACCTACCTTAAAAGTACATTTAAATAACTTGGTAACACATTAACATATAAAATTATAGCATGTTCGTAACTGAAGTGAAACACAAATATTTCACATGAATGATAAGTAAATTATTCAATTACAATCCACTACAATCATATAAGAAATTTGCTAATTTAATAGACAAATTAATATCTGTTTGTCCAGCTATCTTTTATGGGTGAATCTATACAAAACCAATAAAATGTATCAAAAGAGAATAATTTTGAATTAAGATTCAAAATTAATACTGATAAATCACATTCAGATTTCAAGTAATCCAATTACAGGGGGTGCTTATAAAATGAAAATCGTTTCAGTACATAATGAATGTGATATTGTTTTTCGATTCAAAAACTACATATTGCTAAGTAAGACATTACATATTGAACATATTTTAGTTTATACTTTGGATGATAACGGTTTGTTATAATACCCATAGCTAAAATTTCTTATAACACTACAGCTATATCACATATAAACCACATGGGTGGCATATAATAATCACATTAAGTGACATAGCTTGTAAAATTGACCTTCTGAAATATATGTTTTTTTTTTTGCATTATAAATAACATCTTAATATGTTAGTTACAGTTATGAAAGTTCTCTTGTGTGCAAAGAATGCCGGAAAACTAATGACGAAATAAAATGAGAATCAAATTCCTAAGCCTATAAAAAGATTTTTTATAAGATTTTTACCAAAATTAATAGATAAACTTAAGTTCCTGCATTTGCTATTATAAAAAATTAAATGCATAAAATTCATAGGTCAAGCTTACGTTTTATGCACTATTCTCCACAATCTTCAAACGGAATACATAAGAAGGAATAACCCTCTAGTCTTCATAAGCCTGTTACTAAATCATTGTTAAAGAAAAACCACTCATTAAAATTCTTACCCTGGTCAACAACTGTTTTGTAAGATCTGCTTTGATCTAAACTTACCTTGCTGTAGCAGTGCTGTCAAAGATGTATTTATGTATGTGTATGTATGTAAAGCATAAAATAAGCCCTTGTCTGTATATACAATATGTCTATTGTCTAAAGTCGTGGTAGATAAAGTAATAAATTTACTTATTTTTCTTCCTATTATGATTTGGGCTCGTAATGTGAAGTTAAACAGTTCTTTTCTGGTGTTTATAGGAAAAAAAATAAAAACTAGAATACAATCAAAGCTGAATTCTAACAAATTTGGTCCACAAAGCTGAATTTCATCAAAAAGAAAGAGCAAGAAATATACAGTAGTAAGAGAAAATATGAGTATTTTTAAACGACTTCAAGAGGAAGGGGGTGTTAAGTTCGACTGAATGTTTTTTATGTGTGTTGCCTTATAGCTTTTCTCTGGGTGAGCTGATTTTGATGAGTCCTTTTTTTATTTGAAAGCTGGTTCTTGCTGGTCTCTCTCCCATGGAGATTTAATCAGGATCTGACTAGTGGTTTTTGAGTTGTCCTTAATAATGCGTATTTTATTTATATTGAAGTCGGTTGTACAAAGATTTTAATTTTACCACTTGTATCAGTTACCTCACAATATCACTTGTATGTCACGAAAGCTGTATGAAATTTAGTAAATTAGTAATTTTGAAAACTGCTTAATATCACTGCAATAATTTAAACAGCTAGTTAGGTAAAGAATTTTAACAAGAAAACACATTACTTTTTACTGTACATAGTACTAAGCATTCAACCCCTTCTCGTCCTAGAAGCAGTGGTATAGATGATATTGAAAGTGTTAGAAAGACAACAATCTTACATCCAAATAATTCATAATAGGAAATTATATTATCTAAATTTTTTATTATGATTATTGTTTCTTTTGTTGTAAATTGTTAATAATGATAATTTATGACAGTAAATAATTAAAATGAAGCAATCAAATCTTTAAACATCTACATAGTATACAAACACAGAGGAGGCGTCAACGAATATAATTATTTGATCAAAGTAATTTACGTGTGTCTTTCGATCAAAATTATATGAAGTTGACGCCTTCTCTGTGTACAACCCTACCCTGCTCTATATTATTACCCACCGTAAGGGCTTGCTTGCATTTTAATTATTTTTTCCTAATTCTAGTGAAAATAAATTCACAATGACATGAGGTGTATAGTGTTGCCAGTGGGAGTTCATATAAGTTGGGATACCAGTAAAAATATTATTTTTCCCCTGGAAGGTTAAAACTCGTGTGATTCTGTCCGTCAATTCATGACTACATAGTATATACACAGAGGAGGCGTCAACTTTATATAATTTTGATCGAAGGACACTTACAGGTGATTTACTTTGATCAAATAATTATAAACAATAATTGTTTTTATACAACAGTAGTTGAAGGTAGACGCGACCTGTTAAAGGAATCAAGTGACAGGTCATTCAATGTATGGAAAGTGGGCATGATTCTTTGTGAATGCAGATGCTTTGATACATTAGTTAACTATTTTAAAATACCTTGGAATAATTTCGGGTACGAAAAGCACACATACGATGCTCATTAGGTTTTTTATCTACTGAATGGATAATGGAATTTTACTACAGAAGTATTAGAAGAAAACATAACTCTAAAATTGTAATTGTTTTTTTTAATTACTCTAGAGCGTAACTACTTAGGAACCTTCGAGAAAAGGGCTTTCTCTTTTCAAATGACTATCAATACTTGTGACTTTAGAAAATTTATTAACTGTCACAAGTTGTTCATGAGCGGCGATAGTCTATCAGGTGAGTCGCATGATCGCTTGTCCTCTTATCGATTATATTGTTGTAAAATTATTACCTGCTTATTAATAAAACTACAGTAGGGACATTTTTAGCTTTCTCTTGTTACCTACTCAAGCACTCTCAAGGGATTTTTGAAAATATATTCAACCGATGTAGGATTAAAATGGATGTCAAAGTTTGTGCAGAAAATAAAACGATTTAACTGATAAAACTTTGTATTAGAAATCTATCAAATAAGCATTTAAACATGAATTTGTAAAATTAACCTTTAAGGATTATAAAATTTTGTTTTCTTACATACCACTTTTTGTTTCATCATATAACGTATGTAGTGGTATTGTAGGAATTAACACTACCACATACCATCTCGTGGGTGTCGTAAAAGGCGACGCGACGGAGGGAAACAAGGACGTTGGTAGCAGTGTCTTCCTAATAATAAAATAAAAAAGCTACAGTAACCAAATCGTTTGCCAAGCGAGGCAACTACCGCAAATATTCCTAATGTGACAATCTACGGGCACTCTATCGAGACCCGTGTTCAGCACTGGACCTTAGTAGGCTGTAACAGCAGTAGTAATTCAGATAAGTGTGAACAGAAGGGGTGTCGAAGTTATTAAAACTTACTTTAAGAGTGTTTGGTAACTTGAAACGCAAGTAGAACTGCAGGTATTTGCAATGTTACACGAGCGTATTACCAGCGTGAAATAATAGCGTATTTTTTGTAAATTTTGTTACTTATTATGAAAATTCGTACATATATAATTTTTGTCCATTTATTCATTACTACATAAAATTATATAAACATGTAAATAGCACTGATAAAAATCACTGAGGTTTGACAACAGTGCCAAATCAACATCAAACAACCATATTTTATATTAACATAAAATATAATAATTATGAAACAAAAGACAAATAAAAAATTAAGCAAGTGTGTATTAATAATAATAATAAAATTGATTATAATCAGCACTTATATTTGAAGAAGATAGTGTGTTTTAAGTTTAGATTTAATACTACCGGAAGTTAACTTATTAATAAGAGTGGAGGGTAATTTAATAATTAATCGAGGAACCACGTAACTTAGCAAGCATCAGCACTATCTTTTGTTCTTGAAGACAATGGATAAAGCAATTCGAATTTCAAATTCAAGGCAATAAAATGTTTGCGAATTCAATCTTATGTTAGCAGTGTTCCGAAAAGACATGGCGTAGAATATTTGATTGTTGTTCGATAAAAATTTCGGCATATTTTGCCAACTGAACCCGCTTCGATGGTGGTCTTGGGGGATTCTTTTTTCATAATTATGTAACAAATGTTTGAATAATTAAACAAATTTCTAGCATAGTGTAATTAAAAAAAACATCTCCAACAAAAACCAATTGAAATAAACTAAAATAGATTCTAATATACCAAGTATTAAACGACATTAAAAAAGACAAGTTTTTTTACGTGGTAAAGCTATGTTGCAGCTATATTACTGGTACAGTTATTGCACGAATGGGTCGGCTCGTTCGTGGAAAGACCACGAATTCACAGAATACAAGCGTAAAATAGCTGTAACGCTGCTGTGTTTCCAACGGTGAGTGTAGAGAACTGGAGACCTTTTTTACTGAAAACGAAGTAATCCATCTTAGTTCTCACGGGTGACAACACATCTACATCTTCATTCGTAACCGAGAGTAGATGTAGATGTCTATGGGCCACAGTGACCACTTACCATCAGGGGCACTGTGCGATCGTTTGTCACCTTTATTCTTGAAAAAAAGGAGGAGGTTAACAATTTGACAGAATTCATAAATTGTGATTTATGAAATAGAAGAAGGAAATTGTAAAAAAGTGTATGAAATAAAATGAAATTTAAAAAAATCCCACACTTAAAGTGCTTCAGAAACTCTTTAATTCTTTTATATATGGTGGGAATACTCCGGAGGCGTGGAGCAGAAATGCGGTGGTCTTGTTCTTCAAGAGAGGCAACAACACTCTCTTGGAGAACTACAGACTGATTTCCCTTTTGAGCCGCGTCTACGTGCTGTTTTCGGGAGTAATTGCGAATCGTCTCTACGCAGACTCGATGATTTCCAGCCACCTTAACAAGCTGGTTAAGTACCATAGACCACATACATACCATTCACGGTCACCCATACGATATATTGAAAATAGTCTAGATAAAGAGTACTTTTAACTGACGAGCATGCATGAGTTGGTATACGGATGTAAAGGTGGCGAGAAAGGTGTGTCAGGATCATGGCAAATGGAAGTTCGTACTCTCTGCCTGCCCCTCTGGTTGACAGATGTGTGTGCTTATGTATGCATTTATGTACATTTTATTTAGAAAAACTGTGTAATGGCGCCGTAAGAATACCAGCTACGCTATATCATTTCGAGGTCGTCCTAGGAGGCTAAAGATGGAAACAAAACAGGGGATAAGTAGCAGCGTTTTCCAAATAATGACTAGAAAATAAAAGAAACTTATTTACGTAATACTTAAAAATAGGGTTTACGAGGCAACCAGTTGGGTAACTTATGTTTAGCAGTGGACTTTAGCAGGCTGTATCTGTAATGATAATGATGATTCATTTGGGGGCTAGTAGTCGAAAAATAAGAAGTGAAAAATATTAAAAGTTGTTGTTCTCCACGAGTGAATTTAAAAAAAAAATCATCATCATCATTTATCATCATTACAGCCCTTGACAAGTCCACTATTGAACATAGGCCTCCTCCACGGAATGCCACAAAGCACGATCCTGAGTTACCTGCATCCATCGACTTCCTGCATGTCTTACCAGGTCGTCACTCCATCTAGTGGGGGTCGCCCTACAGTTCGCCTACCGGTACTAGGCTGCCACTCTGGAAAGTGTTTTCCCCATCGGTTATCGTTCTTTGTGCTACATGGCCAGTCTGTTTCCACTTCAGCTTACCAAACCGTTGGGCTATGTCGGTTACTCTGGTTCTACTTCGGATATCCTCATTTCCTCATCATTAAGTATGCATGATGTAACAACAAAAAGAACATAGATAAAACTTAAAAGTAACAATATGTTTAATATTTGAATAATTTTCGATAGTAGAATTTTCGAGTTGTAATGGCGTCTAGTTAACATCACCGAAAAAACTGTTAAGATCGAACTTGATTTCGATTACTACTATTGGCAGCACAAAAATGTTTAAGCTATAATTTTAATCTTAACAAATAAAATAAGGAAAACTGGTAAAATGAATGTAGGCTTATAGCCTTTGTGTGGGATTTGAACGTCTGTACCCTGTTATTATTTTGTACATACATAAATACTCACGCCTGTCACCCAGAGGGGTAGGCAGAGACTACAGACTTCCATTTGGCACGATCCTGACACACCTCTCTCGCCTCCTTCACATCCATACACCTACGCATACATGCTCGTCGGTTAAGGGTACTCCTAATTTGGCCCGTTTCCAATAAATCGCCAATTTGGTCGATAAATTTTCGCCTAGGACGTCCCTTTCCGACTCTGCCATTCACTTCTGCAACATAAATTTTCTTTGTCACTCTTTCCTCGTTCATTCTTTCCACATGACCAAACCACCGAAGCATTCCTTTCTTAATCCTGGTCACAACATCATCTTACAAACCACACTCTTCTCTTATTACACAATTTCTTACCCTGTCATTCAGATTCAGCCCTAACATACTCCTTAACGACCGCATTTCTACTGCGTTTATTCTACTCTCGTGCTTCTTCTGCCAACCCAACTTTCACTACCATATGTTAAAGTAGGGAACAACACAGCATTGTGAATTGCCATACGTGCCTTTTTCGACACATTCTGACTCTTCACAATAGAGTGCAAGGCCCCATTTACTCTATTTCCCGCATTCACATACCATGGCACTATATTATTTTGTGTTACATAAGTTCAAGCATTCTAAGAGATTAATATAATATGGATGGCTAGAAAGCTCAGATATTGACGGCCGATCCTTATAATTAGTCCTGACCCGATACAAAGGGTTAATGTGAAGATTTTTAAAGATAAACTTAAAAACAAATGTCGAACATCATAAAATGCAATATTTATTTGAGCCGAAGCGACCTCTCGTGCAATAAATAAAATCAAATTTGCAAAAATGGAAGTCTTGTAACATTAATGTGAAGATTTTTAAAGATAAACTTAAAAACAAATGTCGAACATCATAAAATGCAATATTTATTTGAGCCGAAGCGACCTCTCGTGCAATAAATAAAATCAAATTTGCAAAAATGGAAGTCTTGTAACAAACCGGACGCTGCTTGAATATGTAAATGAAGATCCGATTACTGGCCAATCCAATGATACTCGGAATCATGATTGAAAAGTAATTTGTAGAAGAAATTGTACTTTTGTTAATTTAACCATTTTATTACTCCTCATTTTATTGTTCTTTACAATTCGTAATGCATAAATTATTAGATAACTTGTATTACAGATAGAATAAAGTGTGTTCTGTTTTATTGTAGGATTAGATCGTTCATATTATTTTTTATAATATTAGTGAGACAAGTGGCAAATGGTAGGGTATAAGATAGAAAGTTCTCCTCGCTCTGCTACTCGACACTAGATGGCGCTAGTGGCATTAATTACGGCTTGCAACAATATGTTATGATAGAACAGTGCCATGGCTCCATTCGCTTCATACTGATTAGCATATGTAGATTGTGAGGACTCCTCAGCTCGCGTTTGCTAAGCACTAAATATTAATTATTATATTTAAAGAAACAAATATTAATTATATTTAAAGAAACTATTTTCGAGGGGAAAACTTCTTTTAGCACGTGCGACCGTAACGCTCAGATAAATAAAACTGATTAAATTAATGTTAAAATCCAAGTGATAAAATTTTATAAAACTTGTTATTATGTATTTATATCTCTTATAAATATAAATATATCTATTCTATATCTTAATATGTATAAATTACGTGTCACGTTGTTCGTGGACTCGTAAACTGTTTAAGCGATTTCAATAAATTTGCACACCGTGTGCAGTTTGGTCCAACGTTGGTTTTTTTTTTGCGAATTTAAATATTTTTAATGGGACATGATTAATTGTCGTCGAAAAGGGCAGAACAACGTCTGCCTGGCAAGCTAGTTACATATATTTCCTAACAAAATATTTCTTAACAACACAAAAATAGGGTTTACGAGTTTGTTAAGTTGAGAAGGTTTCACTTCTGACGTGCAGTCCTGCAACTGACCTTTTTTATTTGTTAGGGATTTTATCGCATTAAATTTATTTATTTTGCAGCTTCCGTGTTTCGGGGAAGGACTAAGATCGATCAATATATTAGGGTATCTAATTTTTATATAAAATTTATTCTACTCCAAAATTACCTCCAAATTCAAATATGACCCTATTCAATCCCGTTGCAGACATATGTTATATTTTAAGAGTTGATTTATCAGTTGCTCTACTTTTATAAATACAAATGGTGAAACAATGAAATCTAAAAGAGGCAAGGCATGCAACTTAGTTTCATTTGTATAGCAGCAGTTTGCCGAAATAGTGGCCTTATTTGACTTCACATTAATAATTTATAAATTTGTTATTAATTATTAATTTAAAGATATGGCTGAGGGGCATTTTGTTTTAGTCCTCAGTGGAGATAACATATATATAGCCTTGTTTGTTCGAAGTTAGCATTCGGTGTCCGTGGAATGTAGCAGTCTTTCGCCATCAGGGGAACTGTAAGTTTATTTGTAAAAAATAAAATTAAAAAGTGTATCAAAAATATTTTATTTTATTTTTTGCGACGTTAAAGTTTTCTTTTGCTTCGTCCTTTTTTCTACAGTTGCGGGCGCCAAACGACTTGAGACTGGACTCTTTAAACACAAAATACCAACATAAAATAGCAGCTGAATACGTATGTTAATTTAAATAAGATGAAAATATAAAAAAATATGATTTTGTAATAATAATTTTATAAATGATTTAAATGTAAGTCCAAATATGTTTATACGAAATGTATTTGTAAATGCTATCAGAGTATAACAGATCAACAAATTGCTTAACGATTTTAAAGATCTCCCTTCGTTACTTATAAAAGGAAACAACAAAATGACTGGCAACAAAATGTTTTTATAGTTTAGACTAATATAAGACTTATACAGAACAATAATTCTACAATAATGGTGAAATATGGAATGACTGATTATTTTGACATCTAGCATTTATTATAATTTTTGGCAATTTATTGATTTTTTAGATATTTGACATTTGTTAAACTTATACATAACTTAAAGAAATAAACATTTATGTAGTTATTAAATATTTTGACATTTATTATTTAATGTATATTTTTCACAATTTATCGATTTTGTTCCTTTGACTAGAGAAAAAAGAAAGGACATGACATACCTATAAAAAAAAACGTGTATACCTAAATTGAGTCTGACACAAAGATGGCGGCTTGACGTAGTGTTGCGTATGTGATTGCGTAGTGTGACGTATTACACTGCACCTGCCCATGATAAATGTAGTCCTCTACTAGTTTTGCAAGGCACAATTTTCACATAAAACGCATAAAAACATAAAATTTTCTTAAAAATTTGATAACAAACAAGTCGCTATGACTACTGATATACTTGTCATTGAGTGTGACGAAACATGGCGACCGGCCGGAGCGAAAAAATTGTTGTCATATTCGGTAATGATAAAAGTAATGTTGTCCTTTTTACATACGTATATACTCATGAGCTAAAAAGAGACGTCGATATTTCGTTACATTCCTACAACTAACTATCTTTATGTCATGTCCTTTCTTTTTTCTCTAGTCAAAGTTTTGTTCTAGCTTATCTGACATTTATCAAAATTAATAAAATGACAATTTATAAATTGATAATTTACTTTCTTTTTCGTAGAATAAGGGTGACTAAGCTATAAAGGTGACTAAGACGAGCAAACAGTCCACCTGATAGTAAGTGGATGGTGTGGCCCAGAGAAATCTACATTTACTATTAAGAATCAAAACGCAGATGCGTTGTCACCTCTGAGGACTAAGATGGAATGCTTAGTTTCCAGTTAAAAAGGCTCTCCGGATCTAAATACTCACCATACGAAACACAGCAGTATTAAGCTATTATTTTATACTGGTGTTCTGTGAGAGCGTAATCCTTCCCTGATCGAGCTGACTCATTCGTGCTACAAACATAATATAGCTTCAGCGTGGCTCTACCACGTATAGAATAATAATTTCTTTAAAAATAATATAAATATAAAAATAATTATTATACAACATAAGCTCAAGATCATAACCAGCACGCCGTGCAGTTACCTTAAACGTTTCATCTCCCATTTTTTCACACTTAAGGAAGTAACTTTTTTCTTTAAATTTAAATGAGAAAATTCTCCACGTAAATACCTATATATGTCTGTTCAATAAAATCGGATTAAAAAGTTCATAAAGACGACCGTAGTGAAATTATGTTTAAGTATAAAAAGTGTAATATAGGAAAGGTCACTATGAAGGAGACGTGTGGTTGGTACTTAAACTTTAATTAGACTGCTCATTATTCTTCCTTAACACTAAAGTATATTAACGTGGGAGCACTACACTACACCTCCCACCGACAAAAGAATAAAAAAAATATGCTGTCTATATTTTTTTATCAATTCTTAAAATACATCCTTAATTTTATTCTAAAAAAGGTTAATATCATTATGAAAACTATAATCTAAGACATATCTAGCACGCAAAAATGCATAGTCACAGTAGTGACATAATCAGGCATAATTATGTATAACATAAAATTATGTTTTGATTTTCACGAAAATTTAGAATATTATTTATTCCTGTTCTTAATCATTTTGTTATTATGCCTACCATTTATCCAGTCAGGACAATAATGATAATATATAAATCACGTGTCACGTAGTTTGTCCGCGATGGGCTCCTAAACTACTCAACCGATTTTAATAAAATTCTCTTAATCTTCATAATATTTTACAGTTCAATATTTTATTTTATTCTTTTTTTTTCTTATATTTACTTCATTCTTAGTTAACCATTACTTATTTATTTTCCTATTTTATCCATAACTAGTACTTTAGCTATTCATTACACATGTATGTCATTTTTTTCACGTACACGGCTCGCGTGTACAACATGTAACATAATTAACGCACTTTGAGAAATTAGTTTGTTCAGAATCGTTTACTGAATCGATTCCTATCATTTTTAATATACGTAATTTTTTATTCCAAAAATAATTAAATTAAAACTACGTAAATTACAGTCACACTAAATCTGTACAGTCAAAACAAACTGAAATGGACCGTAACTTAAGGCAATAAGACTTCTAAGTGTGAAGTTTTATTTGTATTATAACTAATTCTGTCGTTATAAGTTATAAGAAAAATGAACTATATTTCAAGCACGAAGACGACGAGTCTTTGCGTTCGTGGTTTTGTACGGTGACAAAACACAACATTCTTCCGGAATTAGTATAACTAATTCGATGAATAATCGGTGCATTAAAATGTTTAACTAAAAATTCGGTGTATGTATTATGATTATAACATAATGTACTAATTGGGGTGTCTCAGGTGTGCGTTAGTTACGTTACATATTGTATACATGATCAAGAAAATTACCAATATCATTTAATTCACTTCTTTACATTTCAGCTCATGTAATTCATTATTAATTGTACCATAACTTTCACGTACACGGCTCGCGTACATACATGATCAAGATAGTGGACAATATTCCTATACAATTCATAATAAATTATCATTTCCCTCATTAATATACATTGAAACTTATTCCGCATTTAATCGTGTCCGAACAACCTTAAAAAATTTATCGGCTATTAGGTTTTCCAAACTCTCACCTGATCAGGCTGATTGTATGTGGATATACTAACCTCCGATAATTTTATTTATCTTACTCTCGCAACTATACATTATCAATATTTTCATTTATAATTATGTATTAAGTAACTTAACCATACATTTAATCACATCTTTTACTTTATATCACAAAATAATCTCGTATAATATTTAGTTACAGTGTTAGTCAGGGATTGAGGTTCACAATATGGGAACAACAAACTTTAAATCAATTAGTTGTGTAAAGCATTTGTATACGTAGTGAGTTTCAAAATCGTATTATCCGAAGAAAATACTTTCATAATCTACTCAAATTAGTACTGTTTTCCAGAAAAATAATAAATTATAATAGTTAAATGCTTATGATTTAAATATTCAAACAATATAAAACCGAAAATAAATTATTACATTATTTCACATTAAGGTAAACAGAACAAAGAAGTCAATATTAAGCAACGTAATCATTATAATTAATATAGTAACACATAGATCAAAATACAAATTGTAATCCTAACACCGCAAATATTTGGAGACAAGTTTGTTTTAAATTCCAAAGTACGTTTAAGACATCGTTTGTAATTACATCGGCCTAGGATGACACGGTGGGATTCACGCCTAATTTCAAGATAACTTTTACAATATTTTATAATATGAATGCAAATAAAATGTACCTTAAAAGGATAGTTTTAAAACATTTCCTTAATTTACACAGAAGTTTAGAAATAGTGACATTGTTAATGTTACTTTTACATACATCACAAAACGCACTAGCTTTTTAAAAAAAATAGTTTTGCTATAAAAAATGCTTTTTAAAAAAATCACTATAACAGCTATAAACTTCACACAATGATAGATTAGTTTATTTAAACATTATAAAGAACAGTTTTTAATATCTTAGGTAGGTTATTTTATAAATTAATGATTTTGAGGTTATAACTCTTTTCAAAATTGTGTACATTTGAATAAAATTTACTACATAAAAACACACACGAAATGTATCATCAGTGATATGTTAACTACAAAATAAGAAAAATTAATTAATGATAAACAATTGTAAATGTATATACGTAAAAATGTAATCTTCATATTGTTTCATTAATGTTTTGCAGGAAACAGTAATAAAAATAATATAAAACTATAACTGAATAAAATTGAATATAAAATCAAGTGCTAGATTATTGATTAATTTATAATTATTGCATTGTGCTTATTTTTTCAGTAATATAAATATTTAAAAAAAAACAATTAAATCGTGAATTATCCGATAAATAATTTCAATTTAATCATATTTTAAATACAGAAAATTTTATGCATAACTTTTTTTTAAAGCAAAAACAACATTAAAAAAATCTCAAATTATTAAAGTTTTAAATGGAATTAAAAATCACACAGGTGCGAATTTACCTATCAAATTCTTCTTTATTCTTTTCGGCTCAATTTTCACATACTTCTGGGTGATGCCCGCTAGAATACAACTACGTCTTTCCCTTTTCAATCGTGGATCGAATATCTAGCTTGTTATTGATATTTGGTTTGTGATTGCGTGTCCAATGGGCTTTCCACCTATCACTTGTTTCACAAATTTCCATTTATAGCAATATGTTTGGGCTAAGCGCGGTCCGAGTGCCTTGACGTAATGTGTGTAATGTCCTCCAGACCGAATTTCAGTCACGGCGGCTTATTTATTATTGTCAAATCCGGTATTGCATCCATTCCGTATATAATTTTTTTATTTTCATTATTTAATTAAGTTTTTTTTTCTTCCCAACTTCTAACTTGGCCCGGCAGTGCGTATGCATTGTTGCAGCGCACCGCCTGGCAGGGTTGCCATGTAATATAGGAAAGGTGACTATGAAGGAGACGTGTGGTTGGTACTAAAACTTTAATTAGACTGCTCATTATTCTACCTTAACACTAAAGTATATTAACGTGGGAGCACTACACTACAAAAGTTTATTAATCAAATATGCCGGCAGTATCGTGTGTATACATCATATACATAGAATATATATTTAATATTTTTTAAATTTTTATTTTTGAAAACTCTGTCATGAGAAAAACCAGCAAGAAACCAAGCCAGACTTTTGTTTCAAAGTTTATTGTACAATATGAACACAGGTTGTTCAAACTACTTACAGAACTTATTTAATAAACAACTAGGAAGCGATCACATCATTCTCAGGCGGTATTATTAATGATGAATTCATTTATACTATAATAACCCTGTATTTACAGTTTTGTTTAATAAAATATTAAAATTTGTTAATACTTTCTGTACATTTTTTGGATGTTGTTGTAATAGCGTATACCTTGACCTATGAATGAATTATTGACTCTGCAGTTGAGAAACTGATATCATTAGCTTGTGTTTAATCCTTGTGTTAACAGAGTGATTATACTTTTTTTTATTAAAATATCTCCTATGTAGTAATAATACATCCAGTATTCTAAATACGCAAACATTTTGTAGCGTATAGACATTTATAGTGGTTTATAACTTTGTCGTCTCAAGAAGCGCACGCGCGGAATCGCGGGGCGGGGCGGCACTGCCCGACCGACCGCCGCAGGGAGAAGACGTGGACGCTTACTAGGAGCCGATATTAGTGTATAATAATAGTGTTACTTGTAATATATACTACTTAAAATAGTGTTACTTGTTCTTCCTAAATATTGATCCCTGGGATTTACAGTACATTACACATTTCATAATCCGGCTGGAGCGCATGTCGCGTCGGCTAATGATTCCCTAATGGTACTCCTTATTTCAATATCTAATTGCCGACGCAATTAAGCACGCTTCATTTCACATGCAGAATGAGTAATTTTAATAAAAAGACCTGACATTTTTGTTTGCAACGCTACATTCATTAGATATCCTACTATTTAAAAGGCTTTTTATGTACGTTATTACAACGTGTTATATTCTTTGTTTATTATTCCATGTTTTACATATTTTACTTTAAAAAGAGTTAATATGACTAAAGTTAAAGAGAAGAATATCTGACTTGAACGATGAATTAAAAAGGTATTAAAAATACTGTCAAGGATCCGGCTTTTAGCAGTTTTGATATTAAAACCAGATAAACCAATGTGTTATAAGTATTATCGATGAGAGAAACATACATACATGAGATGTGAGGCATCTTCATTTTACCAGAACCAGAACTCATTTCGATGTTTAAATTGTATAATATTATATAAAACATGATTTTTAAAAAAATCACTATAACAGCTATAAACTTCACACAACGATAGATTAATTTATTTAAACTTTATAAAGAACAATTTAAAAATCACACAGGTGCGAATTTACCTCTCAAATTCTTCTTTATTCTTTTCGGCTCAATTTTCACATACTTCTGGGTGATGCCCGCTAGAATACAACTACTTCTTTCCCTTTTCAATCGTGGATCGAATATCTAGCTTGTTATTGATATTTGGTTTGTGATTGCGTGTCCAATGGGCTTTCCACCTATCACTTGTTTCACAAATTTCCATTTATAGCAATATGTTTGGGCTAAGCGCGGTCCGAGTGCCTTGACATAATGTGTGTAATGTCCTCCAGACCGAATTTCAGTCACGGCGGCTTATTTATTATTGTCAAATCCGGTATTGCATCCATTCCGTATATAATTTTTTTTATCTTCATTATTTAATTAAGTATTTTTTTTCTTCCCACCTTTTAACTTGGCCCGGCAGTGGGCATGCATTGCTGCAGCGCACCGCCGGGCAGGATCGATACCAGAACCAGAACTGATTCCGATGTTTAAATTGTTTGAAATGTATATTATTATTATTATTTATATTTTATGGTGTGACAGTCACATAATTATATAGATTATAAAGTAAAAATTCAGCCTATCCCTGATTTGAATTAAAACACTTACGATGCAAGTTCCTTAAATAGAAAAAATTAATAGATTTGATAAATTGGGTCCAGCGAAGAGCTAGGGTTTACAAAAAATAGTTGGATTAACAAATTGTAGAAAGTCGCTTAGATATTTATAAAGAAAAGGAGAAATTACTTATAAAATCAAAAGCACTTTTGTTAGAGCTGCGTTGAAATGCAGGAGGATTAACAACTCATTTACATATCATCATTCTCTAAACCATTTCCCATTATCTGGGGTCGGCGCAGTAAACCTTCTTGTTCCATTCCTCTCTATCAGCCGTCATTTCCATACTTACTCCTTTCATTCTCATATCACTCTTCACACAATCGATCCATCTTTTATTCGGCCTTCCTCTGCCCGTGTATCCCTCCACATTCATATGCAACACTCGTTTTGTGACATGACTTCCATCCCTCCGCATCACATGCCCAAACCATGCCAATCTGCTTCCTCTCACCTTTTCTACCACTGGCGCTACTTTCAGGCTTCCTCTTATATACTCATTCCTTATCTTATCCATCCTTGTCACACCACACATCCATCGTAACATTCTCATTTCATTCGCATGCAGTCTATTTTCATCCTTCTTCTTGACGGCCCAGCATTCACTTCCATACATGACGACAGGTCGGATGATCGATTTGTAAATTTTCCCCTTCAGCCTCATTGGCATTCGGGGATCGCACGTTGTGGCTGTGACCTGTCGCCATTTCATCCACCCTGCGTTAATCCTATGCTGCACAGCTCTATCTATTCCGCCGTCGCCTTGAATGAGGGAACCGAGGTACTTGAAATCTGAGCAGGTAGGCAGTATAGCGCCATCCAACGACATGGGTACAGGACTGGAAAGACCGCCGAAATCACAGCACAGATATTCGGTTTTGGATCTGCTGATCTTCAAGCCAACACTTTCCAGCCTCTGTTGCCACCCCGTCAGTCTGCTCTGTACCTCGATGCCTTCTTCCCCGACAAGCACGATGTCATCGGCAAAGAGCATGCACCAGGGTGCCTCATCCTGCAGGTCCGACGTCAAAGCGTCCATAATCAGTAGGAAGAGGTAAGGGCTCAATGCCGACCCTTGGTGCAGCCCTACCGCCACATCGATACTGCCCGTAGTTCCCGCGGCAGATCGTACACATGTACGGGATGCTCTGTACATAGCACGGACTAACCTCACGTACTTCCCAGGCATACCTTTCATCTTTACATATACAAAATTTTAAATGAAAATTTTCTAGTTAGGTCATACCTATTTTAAATGCATAAGCTGGACACCTGTAAACTGGCACACTTTAAAAGAATTGGCAATTTGTGAGAAGATTTTATTCAACAATGAAATTATAATTTTCGAATTGAACTGTTTACCACTTTCATCTGTATATTATTTAATAATGAATGTTGGTATTTTCTTTTTGAGATTAATAGACTTTAACACTGCCAACTTTTAGAAAAAAGTATATAGATTTTTTCATGTTGAAGGTTTTTATGCTATCCACTTTGTAGTATCCCACTGGAAGATGGCGCTAAACAACATCTAAATCTTCAACACGTTGCCTCAAAATTAGTACGAGTATACACAAGGTGAGTAAATCAAGATAATTAGGTCTCTAGATAATTTAGCGTGATGGAGCCATGTTAAATTCATATTTTAGCAGCATTACGAGTACGTCGGCTCAACAGGGAAAGAACCACTGTATGACATAACAATAGTGTAAAATAGTGGCTTAATTCTGCTGTGTTTAGTTTAACATAAAATTCGATCTATCTATTCGATCGATCTCATTAGATATTATAAAAAACCACCTGAGAGATTGCGCAAGTGTACATAAACACAGATAGATTCTTTGCTAAACAGAGTCTCGGATTGGGGACGACTAAATCTAGTCCAGTTTAACCCCCAGAAGACACAAGTTTGCGCGTTAACCGCTAAAAAGAACCCCTCTGTGGTATCCCCTCAGTTTCAAGGCACTCCCCTTGTTGCCTCAGCCAGTATCGGAATCCTCGGCGTCGACATATCGAGTGACGTGCAGTTTCGTGGTCACTTGGAAGGGAAGGCCAAATTGGCCTCTAAAAAGCTTAGCGTGCTCAGCAGAGCGGGACAGTATTTCATGCCAGCACACCGCCTGCAACTTTACAAAGCGCAGGTTCGGCCGCACATGGAATACTGTTCCCATCTCTGGGCTGGGGCTCCCCAGTATCAGCTCCTACCACTTGACTGCATCCAGCGCAGCAGAGCGGCTCGAATCGTTGACGACCGAGTGCTTTCCGATCGGCTCGATTCACTGGCGCTGCGAAGAGATGTTGCATCTCTTTGCGTATTTTATCGCATCTATCACGTGGAGTGCTCTGAGGAATTGTTCGGATTAATCCCAGCCGCCAAATTTCGTGAACGCACTACACGGCAAACGTCCCGATACCATCCACACCATCTGGATGCTTGGCGGTCCACCACTGTACGTGTCACAAGGAGTTTTCTTCCACGTACAACCTCTCTGTGGAATAGTTTACCACCGGCAATTTTTCCGGACCGATACGACCTGGGGACCTTCAAGAAAAGAGCTTACTCCTTTCTAAAGGGCCGGCAACGCATCCGCAATTCTCCTAGTGTTGCGGTTGATCATGGGCGGCGGTAGTCACTTAACATCAGGTGAGCCGCATGCTCGTTTGCCCCTTCTTCTATAAAAAAAAGATACAATAACAGTCTTTATATATACACTTTTTAGTCGCGTATGATTATTTGATTGCGATATAGCTAAAACTAAAATTAAACTAAGTGAAAGGACAAATAACCGAGTATGTAAATAGACACAACAAAAAGTTTCATATCAAGATCCAAATTCTTTAGAGGAAGGTTGGTTGCTCTCTCGCTCGCTCTCTCTCTCTCTCTCCTGCTTTTCCAAACTTTTAAGAATACCACTGCTGTACATCGGTATTCAGCAAGTCTGATTTATCGTATTCGCCATGCTAAGCTGGTGAAAGGGAGTATCCTCGACTTTTTCTGCCACAAGCAAGGTGTCACATAAACTGAGGCGTAATATTTGGTAGATTTCACAGCGGGGAAGTTAATTTGCCCATATAAATATAAAATTAAATGCTTCTTACCGTACTATTTCATATTTTTTATTATTTATATTTTATATTAATCAGAATAAAATATAAATAAACCAAACCATAGATCTTCATAAAAGTAGAAAAAATTTAAAAAGCAAAAAATTAAAGTACAATCCACTGATACATTGTTTTGTATATTAAAATAAAACTCTAGAAACTGATAAACTTTTATTAAAAACTTATTTCTCAGTCAAATGACATCGTTTAACAAAAAAGTTTTGGCGATTATAGTATTGAAAATTGTCTAACATTTTTGACACTGGCTTCCGTCGTAAGCGTAGTTATTTAATTTATCATCGCCATCTAGTAAATCTGCGTAAGCCCGAATACTCCGTTACTTCTATAATATTCGCCTTTGTATCCATTGGATGGATAGTTGTGTGGTAGCCGAAGTTGTTGGTAGTTTCTTCAAAAACGCCGATGGTCCTTGTCAAAAATCAGCAGTCGGTAATAAATTATTCAGTATGCTGAATAACCAGTGGACCCGCTGCATAGTTCGAAGAACTGACAACCGATGGGGAAAAGTTTCTCAAATAACAGCCCCGTACTGAAAAGCGAAGTATAGGGCGGCTCTCCACTAGATGGAGTGACGGCCTGGTACGTACCCCTGCCATATACCGTAGCCATAGTTTCGAAAACCTTAGTGAGTGTAGTTAACACCTATTCTTCAATTGTAATCACGCGAGCGAAGTCGCGAGTAAATTGATGTGTACTGGAAATCTTCTCTGCCGCAAATAAATCTCGGGTTACAGTTATTTTCCTGCGGCTGGGGTTGTGAGGGCACCGAGTTTCCACACGAACTAGCTGGGTCGGCAGTGCGCTGATTGGTTGCGCGGCCCGTCACTCTGCTTTGCAGTGCGAGATACCGGAGACGTGTCGAAACACTGTGAGGTGCGGAGGGGAGCGTGGTGACGGCGCGGCGGCTCCCTAGACCATCTGTAATAGTAGCTTAGAAGATTAGTTATGCTCGAGGTTGTATCTAAAGTTTTTTTCTAAATGTTAAAGATTGAGATTTTCAATTATTTTTAAGACACTTGTAAAAATAGACACAATATTTTAGTTAATACTGTGGGAAATGAATCATAATAAATTAAAATTCTGTTAATCAAATTTCAATATAACCAACTTCAAAATCCCAACAAGACGTTTTTTTAAACAGTTTACAATTGCAAATATGTTTTATAGTTAATTGTACAAGCCACTATTGCATACGTCGCGTCGTGTAGTGGATGCATAAGAAAATCCACCAAGCCGTGGGTGTTATAAAACCATTATTTTCAACTACAATAACTACACAACTATGGACCGATATCACTAACAAAAACTAAAAATTAAAAAAAATACGTTTGCCAAACGTGTTAACTATGCAAAATATCAACAATATGAGCCAATTTAAGTGGTATACCTATGTTCAGCAGTGGAGTTTAATGGGCTGTAACGATAATGGTGACGGGTTGGTGGAGATCACTTCGTCCCAGAGTTTATTGATTATCATCTATATATTCTGTAAATATATTAATAAGGACTTTCACAAAATATATTTTCAAAATTTTAAATGAAGAAATATTTCTAAATCTGTGGAGTCAAGTAAGTGGCATTACTAGCTACAAATAAAAAAAAACTAAAGCTTAGTGCCCGATCGCTAAGTTTTATTTGTTATAAATAAATTAAATATCTAATAAATATTTTCTTTGTTATAAATCTAATATATAAAAATTGATATTTGTTTGTTCGTATTTCATGCGCTGCCATATCGTTCATCAGCGTTCATTGCGCTAATATTTTGTTAACTTATAGCTTGCACTTGCGCGGAGATTATAGGCATAGTACAGTTAAATTACGGTAGGTAGAAATTCTAATATTGGCAAATTTATTTGGATGCTTTATATGAGCACAGCATCCAAATAAATTCGTTCACTATATTTATCATTCCTAATCAAAACAATTAACTCTTCCAAATTTAACCTCTCAAACGCCAAGCGTCCTAATTTGACCGCTTCGATATTCCGTCAAAATTCAAGCGGTCAAACGTGACCGCACCCACCCACAGCACTTTAACCTATAAACACTTATGTTTAGAGACTACTTTTTTGTTAAGAAGTTTGGCATTGTAGAATCAATATGAAATTTTCTATCCTGAAGTGGAGTAAAAAAACAGTTAGTCTATGGATATTAATTTATATTCTACGTTCATTACATACGCCATTTTCATTTGGATGTTGTTGCTCTGATTTTTGAATTTTTCTAGTATTTTATTGTGTTTTAGTATAGTGTTTTATAATGAAATTGTTATAAAAGTTTTTGTGTAAATATAACTTATCTTTTTACGTAAATAATTTCAGTTTAAGTTTTAATGGTTTATGTGCTGTGGGTGGGTGCGGTCGCATGTGACCGCTGGGGATTTTGTCAGGTGCATGCGACTGGATGCGAATTTTATGGGGATTGAAGGGTTAAAACGATATTTTCATAGTTATTTCTTCTAGCTAGTATGTAAAAAACATTTGTAAAATCTTTAATTGAAAATTCAGTTGAAAAGTTGGTAGACAATAATTGCAACGTTCTAAACGTGCAGGCGACATTATGCTGATATGTAATCACTAGCAGTTGAACTTGTGCGCGACGAGCGAATTCAATATTGAGTATTGACGCGTTGTTGGTTGGTTCGCAGACGTGACTAGAATATGTGGAGCATTATGACCGGTTTGTGGGCTCTTGCCGCCGATTGCTTTGATTACAGGAAGTCAGCAAACTAGTTCGATAACAGTGGAAGAATACTTTTGGAATCGCTCGTTCCGAAAGACAAAAGGGGGTGTTGTCATTTTTTTTAAATATATTTTAATAATTGTTACAGTAAAAATATGTATATTATGAAAACCAACTTGTGCTTCAACGTAAAACGACTGATTTGTACTGTAGCGTATCATGGCTCCTGCTCAAAGTCAAAGTCAAAAAATTGGCCCTTATAAAGTACTTTTTGAAAAGGTGCCAAAAAAGCAAAGTTTAACAATTCTACTGTGTCAGACTTGAGAGAATATATTGTATATATAAATATAGAAAAAATAAAAAACTCATATCAAGACATGATGATTGTTTTCATCATTTAAATAATTATCTTATTTATGAATTACTTTTTTATTACAATAATTTTTACATGTGCACTATAATATGGGTGCAAAATGACACAATCATAAATATGGTGATAAAATAAAACACTGTTCACCTGATGGTATGTCGAACCCCCTGCTTTCATCAACATCCTGCTTGTCCTGCCAGGTTGTCACTCCACCTGGTGTTAGGCCACTCTCAACTTCGCTTACTGGTACGAAGCTTCTACTAGAAAACCTTTCCTCCCTAATATGTGTTCCAGTCACAGAAATAGCAACAATAAAACAATAGAAGTTGCATAGACGCGTGACCTTGTCGCCGTTATGATGTTTCGACGAACATCATTCACCATTTTGTAATTTAGTTGTCCGGCGAACGTCGTAAGTGAATTTATGTTATTATAATGGTGAACTGCAGCATAATCAATTGTAAAAACTAATCAATGACGTGTAATTCAACTGGCATATTATTTCATCGGTAAGTTGATTATTTACTAACTATCGTTGTTTTAACTAATTTACATCTAGATTAATACTTTAATATGATGTTTACCTCTGTAAACTTTCATTTATTACTTTTCGTATTGTACATTTTCCATTGCTGCTTTTGTTCTATCGTAATACGCGACGCACGCGTCATTGACAAACTCGCCAAGCGATGTAATGTGAACATTGGATATCATTGTGCATTGCGTTTGTTTATAATACAACTGCAGGCATTGCTCGCTTATTGCGTATATGATAAGATATGTCGACATCGGATTTGGAAATAATCGAGTGCTAATTCATTTCTATTGTCATATTATTACTATTTCTGTGGTTCCAGTTATATGGCTGGGCCATTCCCACTTCAAGTTACTAACCCGTTTTTTTTAACTATTACTGTTTATTGGTAATAAGTTAAATAAGAAGATTAATATATAATAAGATTTAATTTAAAATAAGTACATTATTTTGTGGTAGCGCGACGCTGAAGCTAAATTATGGTTGCACTACGAATTGACCGGGGAAGGACAATGCTCTCACAGAACACCAGCGTAAAATAACAACTTAATGTTGTGTTTTCTATGGTGAGGGCAATGAATCGGAGACCTTTTTTATTGAAATGAGGCATTCCATTTTAACCCTTGAAAGGTGACAGCTTAATTGAGATTCTTCATCGAGGATAGATGTAGATGCCTATGAGTCTCAGCATCCATTTAACCTCAGGTAAAATGTGTGCTCATTTGTCACGCTTATTCTTTAGGAATCATAACCAATTACCTGTACAAATAAACAAAATTGAAGTGTCTGTTTGTAATATCAAAACAACAGCTTTTTACTAAATGTATATGAAAGTATATACGGTACTTATAACAAAAAAACGATTTTAAAATTTCTTGTCTGTCTGTCTGTCAGTTTGTTCTGGACAATCTCTGAAATAACTGGACTAAATTTAACGGGGTTTTCATCAATAGATATCTGATGCTAAAAGGAATAACTTAGGCTACTTTAATTTTACAAAAACATGAAATCCAACCGACGTGAATATGAAAGGACATGAAATTCCACGTGAACGAATACGCGTTATTCAAATATTTTTAAATATTTCAGTCCTTTAATAACAACGAAATTCTTAGGCCAAATAAATGAAAATATATCTCTATTTCTTTTCAAGAATATTTTTTACAAATCCCAGCTACTTCATATTTAAAAATTACAGAATAGGGCATGTTGCGCAACACTTTTAAGTAGCTGCATTCACAAACAAAACAATAAGGGTTTTTACATGGAATGAAATGTATGCATAACGTTTCGGAGTTGGAGCCATATAGTCCAGGAGAAATCAGCGCATGAACGATTCCACCTCAATGTTTTTTTTCAAATATGGCTACTCGGTGTCAGATTGTTTAAGCCGATTTTTTTCAGTTGCAAGGAATGGTTATTTTCAAGGCGGTCAATATTTTTTTAAAATTCTTTGATAAAATATGAATAAAAAAAGATTTTATGACTTTTTGCGGTAAAGTTAATATTTTCAAAGTTATGAATTTTTAAAATTTTGAAAAATCCCAAATTTGGAGCCTTTTGATTCACTTTAAAATATTCGAGGTCGAGGAAAAATTTCTTCGTAATTTGTTTATATAAAATTGAATAAAAATCTCTACGGTTGTATTCTTTGTATTTGGCTGTTTTTAATATCAATACGTAAACGACATTAATAAAAAGGTGAGTGAATTAAATGAACAAATTTGACACATTCTGAAGTTTTATTTTTAAAAAAGGAAAAAATACGACACAAGCCGCGAAAAAGTTTACGAACACACGAAAAAGTGACGTTTATGGACCTAATGCAGTGTCAATAAGATTAGCACTAAGTTGTTTCAAGCATTTTCAGTCCGAGAATTTTGATGTCAAAGATGACAGCTGAAAGCTTTTTCATGTTTGATAAATTCGATGCCATTTTTTAAACGTGGAACAAGATTGGCATGTTGTTGATATCAGAGTCAGATTTTCACCTATTTCGGTCTCTTCAGAATTCTTTGGGTTGTTTTAGGTTTACATCAACAGATAAATGTCGAAATTACTTGTCGCATTTTTTGGATCAAAAATCCCAAGGCTTACAGTAACGGGATCATGTCACTACCTACAAGACGACAACAGGTTTTCGATCAAAATGGCTTAAATATTATATTACAATTCAATGTAATTTTTTTGAAAAAAAAAATTCTTTAGTTAGTATAAATACGAAGAAACTTTTTCTCCCACCTAATAATACAAAGGAAAAAACAAAGAATCCGTAGGCCTTAATGTTTTTGTCTAAAAGTCTTTTAGTTTTTTTATCGATACTCATCATAGATAAATAAAAACCTACTTCAAAAAACTAAATAATACATTTATTATTTTTAAGCCGACTTCAAATAACTTAAAGCATAAAATAATTTCACATTAAAAAGTCAAGGCTTTAATTCTTCCATACACTATATCGTAACACCGAATTCAGAACGTGAAATCATTTTATTCCTTTAAGTTCTTTGAAGTCTTTAAATTTTTTAAATGTTTTTTCTATGTTAAAATATTTTGACCTTGACTTTGACCGGGACAGGCCTACATACGTAAGCGGTCCCATAATGAATTGGCCTAACTATAAACCAATGAAGGAAATCAAACGAAACAAATTTTATTTTCAATATAATCACCATGAATACTAACACACTTCTGACATCTGTGAATCAACATCTCTAAACCTTTATAAAAATAATCACATTTTTTATCCTCAAAATGACTGAAGACGGCCGCCTGCAACTCTTCATCGCTTGAAAATTTTCTTCCTCTTAAGTCCCGCTTTAAATTTGGAAATAAATAATAGTCGGACGGGGCCATGTCTGGACTGTAAGGTGGATGTTGAACTTCTGTGAACCCGCATTGACGAACTGCATCCTTCGAAACACCAGCGGTATGAACAGGGGCGTCGTCATGGAGCAACAGGACACCTTTAGACAGCTTGCCTCTTCGTTTTTCCTTTATCTTGTCTCGTAGTTTATATATTAAAGAAGCATGATATTTGCCGTTCACGACTGTATTACGTTCTTTAAAATCCACCATTAAAATGCCTTGAAAATCCCAAAATATTGTGCACATCAGTTTTTTAGTCGATTGTTGCACCTTTGCCTTTCTAGGGGGCTTTTCACCCTTATAACGCCATTCCATTGACTCGCGCTTGCTTTGTGGATCATAATACAAGATCGTAGTTTCATCACCAGTCACTAGCCGCTCGATCACAGTCTTTGGATTTTCGCCATAAAGATCCAAAAACTCCGAAGCGCAGCGCACTCTTTCCTGTCTCTGTACCGCTGAAAGACGTTTCGGTACCCATCTTGCACTCACTTTTTTCATGTGAAGATGTTCATGGATCGCGTGATGAACAGTACTTTTAGAGAGCCCAACCCTTGCTGCAATTTCTCTAAACTTCAAATGGCGGTCACTCAGAACCTCCTCTTCGATAAGAGTAGTCGTTTCGGGAGTGAGTACTTCCACAGGTCGACCGTCGTGGCCAAAGTCTTTGACGGTTTCTCTCCCGAGGCGAAACTCTTTCACCCAATTTTTCACTGTGCTATAGGAGGGGGCAGACTCCTTATACACGCCATCCAATCGTTCTTTTATTTGGGCAGGGGATAAACCTTCTTTAAACAGAAACTTTATGACACTTCGATACTCAGTTTTCGACATTTTGAAAAAATACGCGACTCTCGTTATTCAAATGCCTGTTAAACTAAGACTAAGCATTTCATGTCGATGCATGTTTCTTATATTAAGTGCACGATAAACGTACTATTTAATGCAACACAACATGTATCGACATGTCGCGTTGAACTATATCAGGCCAGATCATTATGGGACCGCCTGGTATGTAGGAATACGTTCTCGTAAAAAAGCATTAAACAAAAAAGACGTTTTGGCCCATCCGTATAATCTTTAGAAACGTAACTCCTAATTGGCTTGACTCAATTCTCCCGCGGTCATAAAATGTTTTGTATCGAAAATTGGATTGCAAGATTTCGTTCCCCGGCACCAAAATACTTCCCGGCATTAAAATACATCTATACACATATTGTCCATCCTAAAGTTATAGGACTTCCGATTCCGAAAACGTAATTATTTTTCCCTTTGATGTAAACGAGTAGCCATGAAACAACTAGGGTGTATATAAATAAGACAATCTAACTGTCGAATAAAATTTAAGTAATGTTTTTCTTATAACGAAATACAATTAAGACAAGAAGTCGGAAACCTGTATGGTTTCATACCTTGGCACCAGCAATAAGAGTATTTTATATAAGAGTATTTTATATAAAGGCTGGGCTTTGCCAAGCAGACTTGTTTCTATAAAATACTCTTATTATATAACCCCGGCAGAATTTCGGCCACGGTAACCAGTTTAAATGGAGAGAAGATAGGATTATAGTGCACGAGTGTGTACGCAAACCCGGGTGCACTTGTTCGACGAAAACGTAATCCTACATGATTGGTGAGACATCAATCGCTGAACCGATGGTTTTACGTGCTTTTCAAAGCACAGAGTGGGGAAAAACTTCCAACTTTCTGACACCAGGCTCCTACTGAGAGTTTTTGTCAGAAAAACGCAATAACTTACTATGGCCCAACCCAAGATTTGAACCCAGGATCCCATGATCAGTAATCGACGAATACACCACTAGACCAATAAGGCAATCACACTTATTTTATATTGTATAAAATACCCTATTTACACTGGTTTCTATCAAATAGAAGTAAAAAAGCAACATAGACGAAAAATTTAATGAAAGGCGTTACTGTATGTCCGTCTGTCAGTCTTTCAGTTTGTTTCGGCTAATCTCAAAAATAGCTGGGCCAATTTTGACGGTGATGTCACTTGCAAGTAGCTGATGTTACCAAATGTAACTAAGGTTACTTATGTTTCAGAAAAAGGATTAGGTTTCCGCACAAAAAAATTAAAACCTATAAAATGCAATCGTAATAAATTCCACGCGGACGAAGTCGAGGAGAACATCTGGTGATTTATACTTGGTAGAGCCACGCTGCAGCCATATTTTGGTTGTAGCACCAATGAGTCGGCTCGTCAGGGAAAAGAACAAGCTCTCACAGAATACCAGCGTAAAATATATAAAATATATATAATAAATAGTAGATTAATACTGCTGTGTTTCGTATGACGAGTGTAAAGACCCGTAAACCCTTTTTACTGGTATCGAGTAATTCCATCTTAGTCCTCAGGGGTGACAATGCATCTGTGTTTTAATTCTTAATCAAGGATAAATGAAGATGTCCATGGGGCCCTTTTTACTGGAATCAAGGCATTCCATTGTAATCCTAGGAGATGATGCATTCTGAGTTTTGATCCTTTATCGATGATAGATGTCCATGTCTATGGGCCACAGCATTCATATAAATGGCATGTTATAAAATTATAAAATACGACTTCGAATTTTTCACGGTGTGTGATTTCTGGAGACACCACGAACAGTTTCAAAATATGATCGTTAATCAGATCACGTCACTGATGATATTAAAATAATTCTATATAGAATAGAGCAGCTAAAATCTTCTCAGAAATATCATCTGAGGCGTAAACTTAAACTATTCATAGAACTTTTCTCATATCGAACTCAGCCGATCTCTTGAGCTGAAAGTTTAATTACACCCTACTTACTTGTCGTAGTTTTTGCTTTCACGAGGTTCTCGTCATACGGAATGGTAATGTCGACCAAAAATATCCTTGACTGTGCCCGGTCCATCAGCACAATATCAGGCTTATTCGCAAGAATAGTCCTGTCTGTGATGATGGCTCGGTCCCAATAGAGCCTGGCGCGATCATTTTCGAGCACGGCTTCCGGCAAGTACTTGTAATACGGCAACTTCCGATCCACGAGACCGTATTTCAGAGCGAGCTCCTGGTGAAGAATTCTGGCTACTAGGTTGTGCCTGTGCAAGTACTCAGAGTTAGAAAGCGCCGAACAACCGGAGATGACATGCCTAAGTGACTCACCGGGATGGCGACAAGCTCGACAGATGTCCACGGTGGCATTATTATTATTATTATTATTATTATTATTATTATTATTATTATTTATATTTTCTACGTTTTCTCAGTTTGTTTCTAACAAAACTGGATTAATGGTTATTACCACGGGACAAAGCCAAGTGGATACCATGAACTTGTTTGGTTATGGGTAGTTTTCTGTGGAGGTAAATTTTCTAACTATTCTACAAGTATTAAGTAAAACTGCTTTTTGTAACTGAATATATGTTAGTTTTGGTAAATCTAAAGTTTTTAATGATTGATGAAGCGCTTTTGGTATTACACCAGTCGTAGAGAGGACTATAGGGACTATAATGGCGTTATGCAAATTCCACATTCTAATAATTTCATGTTTTAATTCAGTGTACTTGGAAATTTTTTCATTAATTGTTGTCTGTAAGTTATGTGAATTAGGTATAGCAATGTCAATAATAAGAGCACATTTATTCGCTTTATCTATTAATGTTATATCCGGTCTATTAAAGTGTATTGTTTTGTCAGTAAGTATAGCTCTGTCAAAATATATTTTGTGAGTGGTATTTTCAAGCACTATTTCTGGTTTATATTTATAGTATACTTGAGTTGGCTGGTCAGTTAATTTATACTTAAAGGCAAGTTTTTGGTGAATGATATTGGCTACTTGATCATGCCGATACTTATAGTCCGTCTGAACAATCGCTTTACAGGCACCAGTGATGTGTTGAATTGTTTCTGAAGCATTACAACAACGTCTACATGTGTCGGTATGTAAATTTTTTATTTTAATAATATGCTTTTGAAAATTGCGTGTCTCTATGATTTGGTCCTGAATTGCGCACATAAAACCCTCAGTCTCAGGGAAAAGCTCACCACGTTGAAGCCATGCGTTCGACGCTAATTTGTCTACTGTAGGTTGGTTCAAATCATGGCGATGTCTTCCATGTAGAGACTTTTGGGTCCATATGTCAATTTTTGTGTTGTTATCTGTAAGTAACTCATTTTTTTGCAATGTTTTATCATGCATATTAAGCGGTGTCAATTTATGATCATTCTGTACTATGGCATTGTGTAGTGATGATATTGCTGTTTTATCATAAAAGTAATTTCTGAGTGTGGTTATTTGTCTGTTATGTAAGTTAACTATGTCTATTACCCCTCTTCCTCCTTCATTTCGTGGCAATGTTAGTCTTTGTATGCATGATCTTGGATGGTGTTTACGGTGCCTCGTAAGAGATGTATTTATTTCGCGTTGTAGCTTTTTTAGTTCAGTTTTGGACCAGTGTATTATGCCAAAGGAATAAGTTAGTATGGGAATTGCAAATGTGTTAATAGCTTTAAATATATTCTTAGAATTTAATTGAGATGTTAATACTAAGCGAAGTCTATATCGAAACTGATCTGTTAATGTATTTTTAATTTCTTTATGATGTATTTGTTTAGACTGATTATATCCTAAATACTTATACACTCCATTTTCCTCTAAAGATTTGATTTGCTCTCCTGTTTGCAACTGATAGTTATGTTCATAATACTGTCCAGCTCTTACTGAATTAATGTTGCACTTATCAATACCAAATTCCATTCCAATATCTCGTGAAAATTTTTCCGTTAATATAACTAATTGATCTAATTCATCTTGAGTAGTAGCATATAGTTTTAGATCGTCCATATACAAAAGATGACTAAGTTTTTTTTCTTCCTTGTTAGTACGAGTATGTAGATGATTTTGTGTTCTATGGTATTGTAAAGAGTACCCTATGTTTTTTGAGTTTAACATTTGTGATAAGGGATTTATTGCAAGGCAGAACCAGAGAGGACTAAGTGCATCCCCTTGAAAAATACCTCTCCTTATCGCAATAATATCTGTTTCTATCATTCCATCTAGTGAGTTAATTTTAAGTTTCGTTGTCCAATTCTTCATCGCAGCCTGTAAAAATTGTATTATGTTTGGGTGTATTTTGTATATTTCTAAAATTTTTAATAACCAAGTGTGCGGGATTGAGTCATAAGCTTTCTTATAATCAATGTACATGCTAAATAAATCTTTTCTTTTTGATTGTACCTGCTTTAATACTACTGCATCTATTGTGAGCTGTTCTTTGCAACCCTGACTAAATTTCCTACAACCTTTTTGTTCTTCTGACAATATGTTATTGGCTTCTATGTGTTCATAAATGGTTTCAGTTAAGCAAGATGTAATTATTTTGTACAATGTTTGTAAACATGTGATAGGTCTATATTTTGCAGGATTGTCAAGATTACTAGGCTCTTTTGGTATCATATACGTTATTCCTGAACTAATGTATTGCGGCAAAGTATGCGGGCTTTGTATGAATTTATTAACAAAATTAAACAGAATCGGGTGGATAGTTGTAAACTTTTTATACCAATAGTTATGTATATTATCTGATCCAGGTGTTTTCCAATTATGCAGTTTTTTAATTACTTTATGGAAAGTGTCTATCTTGATGTGTTGAAATTGCATGGCTTTAATCTGTGATGTGTCTATTTGATTTTTGATCCAATCCGCTTCTGTATTATAATGTTTAGGTTTCTCCCATATTGTAGACCAGTAACTATGTAATTCTCTCGGTGATGGTAAGATATTATTTTCGGAGCTTTTCAAACTGCTGATTTTATTTTTAAAAGGATTTTTTATATTACGGTAGAAAAGTTTTTCATTTGAGCAAAACAAAATGTTTTGAGTTTTTCGTAGAGAGCATGCTCTATATCTTTTTAACCGACTACTAGTAAGTTTTAGTTTTTGTTTAAGTGTGTCTAAAAAATGTTCGTGTTTGGTGTTATGTTCTTCGTGGACAGAATGAATTTTATGTTGTTCGAGTATAGAATTTACGTGTTTGATTAATTTTTGACCTCGGTTTCCATTAATATATTGTGTTAGCCTTGCAATTTTTGCTCTTAATTCACTTACTTTGTTTTCTAATCTTTGTTCCCACTTTGGCTTATTATATTTCTTTTGTTTCTCAGGTCCTAACGGATTATCAACTTGTATAGCTATTTCAATTTTGGCTCCGTTGAGCTTAGCTGAAGTCCATGCTGCACAGTACACTAAATTCTGAAATGTTTTAAATTCAATTTCGCTGTTGATATATTGTGGCAATAAAATATTGTTTACATAGGCTACTATTTTACTCAATTTCTTTGATGACCTCTGCTTTGGTATAAATTGTCTTTCAGTTGGGTTTGTATTAGCAAAATATTCTAAAGCTTTAGCAAACATTTCATCTATGGCAATTATCTTTTCCCTATGTAAATTTTCATTTTCATTTGTTGTGTGGTTTTCAGCATTTAAATCTAAACTTTCTGTATCTGGTTCTTCGTTGTCTGAGATACCTATCTGAAGTATTGAGTTGTCATTGGCTTGTATATCGTTATGCTGTTCTTGCAAGTCATTCTTAATTAATTCTAAGCGGTCAACACTTAAATATTTCTTATGTAGAATTAATCTTCTTTGGTCAGCTATGCGTTGCTCTGTTAAATGACTTAAATGGGGAAATTGGTTTATAAACTCTTGGTGTAAGAGTTTCCTATATGCTATTTTATTTTTCTCACATTGAGTTATTTTGTAGTAAATTCTTATTATAGCTTCATTATATTCGTCTGTCCATTTCATGCGTTGTTGTGTTTGTAAAGGGTGGGTATTAGTGTGTTGATTATTTTGTGTAACAGAGATTGATTGGGCAAATGTAGTCTGTAAATTTGATTGCACTTCATTATAAATTTGATTTACTATTTCTTGGGGCAAAAGTTTGTTATTCATTATTGCTCTTCGCTGATCTCCTATTCTTTGACGAGTAACTTGCATATCTGGGAATCGTTCTATAAATTTTATGTGTAATGGTTGTAAATAACCTTTAGTGTCAGTATCCATCATTGTTAAATAGAGGTAAGTACGCAATATAAATTCATTCATTTCAGAAGTCCATTTTTTACGCGTGTTACGGTTACTGATGGTGGGCACAGTTTCTATAACAGGAGTTATTTTCTGTGCATCATCCTTCAGCAATTGGCTACTTGATGATAATGAAGAAGATAAAGACTGGTGTGAAATGTTTGGTATTGATTTTTGTCTATCGTTTCCGGGGGTATATAAACTATCACTATCACTAAGGGTATCGGTGTCCGTGGATCTCGCTTGAGTCGTTTGACAGGAAATCTTCCTCGCCCGGAGATTGTATGCGCCCCAAGATACAGCACCATCTCGGCTTCCGCCAGAGTCGACATGGTTACTGAATCTGCCGGGCACTGGGGGCCGTAGTTTACGCCGTGCACTCATTTTTTTAAACCTGGTTTGGGATCGTTAGTTGGGAAAGGGTCATTAAATATTAATAGGCATAGAGATTATTGTGCCTTGTTATTGTTACAGAGTATAGTTGTTCAGACTGCATTTGAGTACATGCCTTTCCCTTAAGCCCCCCCACCACGACAAGGTGATCCCGTAGGGGGGTTATTATTATTATTATTATTATTATTATTATGTGGGCTATCAATATAGTTTTCTCATCTGGTTGGGTTCTATAAATATATAATTATAAATGGAAATGAAAAGATAAATATACATAAATATCAATAACATAAACTAAATATAAAAATACATATATAAATAAAAGCCCAACCAGATGGAGGCCCTCGGCAGGGGAGACCAAACGGCCGAGGGTTAGGGGGAAAGGGAAAGAAACCGGCGGACGATGCGGGCGGTATCGAGGAGCACCGCCTTCTGCATCTGAGCCTGGAGCGGTCCGCCACGTAGACCCAGCCGCCTCAGATGACCCGAGAGGCTGACTGGGATTAGCCCGTTTGCAGAGACGACTACAGGAATAATTTCGGTCGGCAGACCACCCCACATGTCGGTCACCTCGTGAGCCAGGTCCAGATATTTTGTTTGCTTATCTGTTTCGGCTTTCACGAGGTTTTCGTCACACGGAATGGTAATGAATTATTATTATTATTATTATTATTATTATTATTATTATTATTATTATTATTATTATTATTATTATTATTATTATTATTATTATTATTATTATTATTATTATTATTATTATTATTATTATTGTTAAGATAGATTCCAAATATTACCAAATTTAATTAAAATATCACATGCATCATTGTTCTATGAACACACATGTGTCGTATGTTATCATACGTCGTCGTTTTGCGGATTTTTTTCTTATTTCATATGACGTAAAGTAACTTCCATCGATGTATAAGAAAATCTCTAACAAAAATTTGTGACGATTTTGAAATTGATGGGTTGGTAAATAAAATATATATATTATTTGGTGTACATTTCTTTATTTTTTAACAGATTGACTTTAAAAACACAAATATCAAATTTATGACACTTAAAGTAAGAGATCAATGACAAGAATTTAAAAAAATCACAAGATTTGCAAGAACCAAACAAATATTAGTTAAATATTAAAATAATGCAATGAGGAAAATTATTGTTTCTTAGTATCATTACAGTATAATCAGTCTCAAACGTTAGTCTTAAAATATTTAAGTATCACAATACATTTTTTTAAATTATGTAGTTTTATTCTGAATCATTATCAGTTTCAGAAACGGTTACAGTTAGTTAACGGTAACGGAAGCCATGTTATAATATGTATGTTATGTTATAAATAGTAAAAAAAAACCATTTGACCATGGAGACAGGTTAGGACCGTTAGGATACCAAATGTTGCGCATACAATGGTTCCATTGGACTGTATAGCTTCCACCTTGTCATGATTTTTTAGCTCTCTTGCAATATTTTTGTCTGCTTGATGTTTTATAGTCTGTTTTGATTTCTTCTGAAGGGTTTTCAGAAGCAGATCCATTGGTCACAAGTGTCTTTTTTTTGGATATATGGAAAGTAAGATTAAATTGTCTGTTTACTATCTCGATACTGTCGAAGAATTGTAGCTTTGTTTGAATATTTCGCCAGGTCAGGCCACGGGCCACAGTCTTTTAATTCAATTATTTATTTATTTTATTCGGAAAACCAACGGCTATTATATTCGTTGAAGCTTCCTCTGTGTTTGTATACAATGTCTGTGTGACGGACCGAATCACAAGAGTTTTTTACTTTCCGGGGAAAATAAGATTTTTACTGGTATCCCAACCTATGTCAACTACCACTGGCAACATTATAGACCTCGTGAATCGGCGAGTCGCATCTTCAAATTAAAAAGTTAAAACTTGGTTTTTCAAGTTTAAGTTCTGGATTTTATTATCATTTTTGCATTTAAATAACTTGTAGGGTAGATTAATTATAACGCGAAATGTGAAATGCATATATGAGACAGAACGAGCGGCTGTAAGTACATAATTTTTCAATATTCTTAATATGTATATTGTATTTATATATTGTATGCGTAATGATTTCCTATATTTACACGAACAATACACGTTGATTAAAACTACTTTTACGGATTTTATCGCGTTTAATTTTAAAATTATTTTTAAATCCCGATATCTGAGGTACTTTCCAGCACCCATGGTCACAGTGGACTGTGGTGACTCGATTTCAATGTTCACAATTGTAACACAAAATGTAAACAAAAAGTCGGAGTACCTTCAGCTTTTTAATTATTATTTATGGTCTGATCTATGCAGAATGAACTTACTGTGCCTTGAAGTCTTGCAGTTGTACGCTTGCGTTTGTTTTTAATTTTATTAATTAATTACAGGGTTCCAAGCAGGTGGTAGTACCCAGCCTCCTTCTCTATTGAAATCAGGATGTTTTTTAATTTCAATAGCCTAACGGATCGTGCTTGGTATTTCTCTCTCGAGGATTTGTGGTCTCATCAACAAGACTGATTAAGAAAGTAATGATACTGTAAATAACTGCATTAGACTGTCATGTGCCTTATGCAATTTAGAAACTCCTTGAAGAACAGCATTACTGCTATCAGAGGTAACCAATAATTACAAAGAAAGCTCTTAAGGAAAAGGCTCTTGCCTTAAAAAGATCAAAGGATCTTTATAAGTCTAAAACAAACATACAGAAACCTTCAAGCTGTTGGGACTTGTCTCCATCAGTAATAACTCACTAGGTATGCAATAGCCTTCAAGTGACTCTATATCAGCAGATGACATATTATCAAGTAATATGCGGTAGACACCAAGCTAAACCATCGAGGAAAAAAGAATAGAAGTAAACACAGCTAAAGAAGTAAGCAAATTCACTTGACCTTATTTTAATTCAAATGGTTTATAATATTATATACAAAAAAAACTGTCTCATAGTGGATCGACACCAGTTCATTCAAGTGTAAGTCAAGCATGCCATCCCATATATATTGAGGTTAGTATATTAGAAAATATTGTATTTCATGTAGTTGTAAAATTAATTAAAACAAGACTGGTCTTAATATTGTTCTGATAGTATATGATAAGATTAAGAAAATAAAAAAGTGAAATTCTCTAGAATTGCTGTTGATTGTATTATGAAGTTAATTTGAAATAAAAGAATCAATATTTTAAAAATAAATTTAAATTACTTTGAATTATTAAATTACAGCATTTTCATACATGGAGTGAAACATAATAATAGTGGAAGTAAAAATAAAAAAATACTTCACATGAATGAAAACTCAATTATTTAATTATAATCCACTACAATGATATAGAAAATTTGCTCGTTTAATAGACACATTAGTATCTGTTTGTTCAGCTATCTCTTATGGATAAATGTATACAAAATCATCTTGAATTTATTATATACTTTCTTCTTAATAAAAATAATAATTTTATATCTAAATTAATACTGAAATATCATATTCAGATTTCAAGTAATCCAATTACAGGGGGTGCTTATAAAATGAAAATCCTTTCAGTTCATAGTGGATGTCATATTGTTTGTTGGTTAAAAAATCACATGAGTCTTGTGAAAGACAAAACATATTGAAAATGTTTTAATATAATTAACAGCTATATCACATATAAACTATATGGGTGGCATGTAATAACCACATCAAGTAGCACAGCTTGTAAAATTGATCTTGTAATTCTATTCCATGTAATACTTTTTTGCCTTATAAATAACATCTCAAGGTCTCTCGTATGCAAAAATACACAAAAAATTATGACGAAATAAAATAGGAATCAAATTCCTAAACCTATAGGAAAATTGAAATAATACTAGTTTTAACGGAATTTATCGCGTATATTTAACTTTTTTACCCGACGTTTCGAGAGCTTTAGCAGTCCTTCCCGTGACCATGGGTGCTGTAAAGCTCTCGAAACGTCGGGTAAAAAAGTTAAATATACGCGATAAATTCCGTTAAAACTAGTATTATTTCAATGTGTAGTATTCGCGTAAATATAAGAAATCACTATAGGAAAATTGTCTTTAAATTTTTACCAAAGTTAATTGATAAACTAAAGTTGATGCATTTGCTATTAGAAAAAATATAAATTCGTAAAATTCATGGGTCAACCTTAAGTTTATTGCATTATTCTCCAAGATCTTAAAATACGGAATACAGACGAAAGAATAACCATGTTGTCTTCACAAGATTGTTACTAAATCATTCTTAAAAAGAAAAAACCTACTTACTAAATTTTTTACCCTGGTCAACAACTGTTATGTAACATCTCCTTTGATCTAAACTTTCCCTGTTGAAGCATTGCAGTCGGGGAAGTATTTATGTATATAAAGCATAAAATATACACAATGACTTGAAATGATTGTTATTATATCATATATACACAATATATCTATTGTCTAAAATCGTTGTAAGTAAAGTAACAAATATACATATTGTTCTTTCTATAATGGTTTGGGCTCGTACTGTGAGGTTAAACTGTTTTTTTCTGGTGTTTATAGGATAAAAAAAACTAGAATACGACCAAAGCTGCAGTCTAACACAATTTGGTTTACAGAGCTGAATTACACGAAAAAAAAGAAAATGCAAAAAATATAAGTATGAGAAAATATGAGTATTTATAACCGACATCAAGAACGGGGAGGTGTTTAATTCGACTGTATGTTTTGTTTATGTGTGTTACCTTATAACTTACTAGGTGAGCCGATTTTGATAATTCTTATTTTTATTTGCCATGTAAATTTGATTGAGATCTGACTAGTAGTTTTTGAGTTGTGCTTAATAATGCGTATTTGATTGCGATAGATGATGTTCTCATTTTAGTCATGTCACTATAATTGTATAAAGTTTAGTAAATTTGTTGTTAGTTTTTAAAACTGCTTAATATCCTTGCAATAATTCATAAAGCTAGTTAGATAAAGTATTTAAACAAGAAAGTACATTAATTTTTACTGTACATACTACCAGGAATACAACGCCTTCTTGTCCTAGAAGATGTGGTATTGATATTGAAAATGTTAGACAACAAACTTATATCCCAAAACTTTTTACTAATAGTCCATTTAACTTTTTTATAATAGGCCATTATTAATTAGGAATAATATTAGCGTTCTCATTTGACATGGTATAAAATAAATAAACAATAATTCATAATGTCAAATTGTACTATTTAAATTTATATATTATGTTTATTGTTTGTTTTCAGTCAGGGGGTTTTCATGCTGGTCTACCTTTCCGGTGATCCTGTTATGGAATACGGGTACGCGACCCCGGCTCCCCGAGCTACTGTTATTCTCATACCTTTCCTGCCGAGATAACAGTATCCTTACACCTACGCTCCTACCCCCAACCTTTTTTTTCCTTTTTCCAAAATGGTAGCTTCCTCTACCAACAATAGCATACCCAAAGAGGGTTGGTGTCAGGCAGGCGGCCGACTGTAAAACTTTTGCCAAATCCCATGCAGTAAACTTATGAATATTACGAGTTGTGGGATATATGACAGGGCTAGGGCGTACCCCGCAGGCGACGCGCAGGAGCAGCACCCGGCTCCTGTGGGAAGTGGGCAAGGGTTGTCGCACCTTACGGAGCGGGTGCGACGTAAGAGGCGAGCCCGTAGAGAGAAGAATGTCAGAGTGAGGTTTGCAAGCTGGAATATAGGTACGATGACTGGAAGAGGAAGAGAGTTAGCAGATGTTTTGAAACGACGAAGAGTGAATGTTGCCTGTTTGCAGGAAACAAAATGGAAGGGCAATAAAGCAAGAGAGATTGGGGAAGGATACAAGTTTTTTTACTGTGGAAGTGACGGGAAGCGAAATGGAGTAGGAGTTGTGTTAGATAGTGGAATGAAAGAACGAGTGACAGATGTGAAAAGAGTAAATGACAGAATGATAGTTGTTAAATTAATGATTGAAAACAAAGTAGTGAATGTTGTAAGTGTGTATGCTCCGCAAACAGGCTGTGAAGAGAGTGTGAAAGAGAAGTTTTGGGAGGAATTTGATTGTATGATGATGGGAATACCTGAGAGTGAGGATGTTTATATGGGAGGTGATTTTAATGGACATGTAGGGAGAGTGAGTGACGGGTATGAAAGAGTACACGGTGGATGGGGGTACGGAGTACGCAACCGTGAGGGGGAAGTTCTTCTGCAAGCAGCATGTGCTTTCGACCTGGCTGTAGTAAACACGTGGTTCCAAAAACGAGATCAGCATCTTGTTACTTATAAAAGTGGCCACCACGCGACACAGATCGACTATCTTCTGTTAAGACGGAACCAAATCAAGAGTGTAAAAAACTGCAAAGTGCTTCCAGGTGAAGACTTAGTATCCCAGCACCGAATTCTGCTGGCTGACATCTGCTTAACTGTTCGCCTCAACAAACATAAGGATCGTCCCCCACCCAAAATAAAGTGGCATTTGTTGCATAAGGAGGAGTATGCAAGTGAATTTAGAGAGCTAGTTGTAAACAAGATGATAGAGATGGGTGATATGGAAGGAATGAGTGTGAATGAGTGCTGGAAGGAAATGGCTGATTGTATCCGAAGGAAGGTGTTAGGAGAAACAAAAGGGAAGCGTATGATAGATAAGGATGGGTGGTGGTGGAGTGAAAGTATTAGAGAAGTTTTGAGAGAAAAGAAAAATGCCTTTAAAGAATGGCAGAGCGTAGAAGACCAGAATGAATCCATAAAAGAAAGTAAGAGAGAGGCGTATAAAGAATGTAAGAAGAGAGCGAAGAAGGAAGTTGCTATTTGTAGGGCAGAGGCGCAAGATAAATTATATCGGTCCCTTGAAAGCCCCGAAGGTCAAAAACGACTTTTTCAAATTGCAAGAGCGAGAGAAAGGAATGGAAGAGATGTTTCACATGTAAAATGTATAAAAGATGATTCTGGAAGGATTTTGACTGACGATGAAAGTATAAAGAAGCGATGGAAGGAGTATTTTGAGAAATTGATGAATGAGGAGAATGAATGGAATGGTATGCTTGAAAACCCACCAGTGAATATGGGCTTAGTGAGAGAAATTAGTGTGGAAGAAGTAAAAATGGCTGTTAGGAATATGAAGAATGGGAAGGCAGTCGGCCCAGATGGAATACCAGTAGAAGTGTGGAAGTTGCTGAGTGCGGATGGATGGAAGTGGTTGAGTTTATTTTTCGGTAAATTGTTGCAGGAAGAACAAATACCTGAGGAATGGTGCAGTAGTATACTGGTCCCCATTTTTAAAAACAAAGGAGACGTTCAAAACTGCAGCAGTTACCGGGGAATAAAACTCATGTCACATACTATGAAAGTCTGGGAAAGAATAATAGAGAGAAGAATGAGAGAAGAGTGTGAGATAACACAAAACCAGTTCGGATTCATGCCCGGTCGAGGTACGACAGATGCCATTTTCGCATTACGCCAATTGTGCGAAAAGTACAAGCGCGTGCATAAAAATCTGCACATGGTTTTTGTCGACCTTGAAAAGGCGTACGATCGGGTTCCTCGTGAGGTTTTGTGGTGGGCGTTAAAGATGAAAGGTATGCCTGGGAAGTATGTGAGGTTAGTCCGTGCTATGTACAGAGCATCCCGTACATGTGTACGATCTGCCGCGGGAACTACGGGCAGTATCGATGTGGCGGTAGGGCTGCACCAAGGGTCGGCATTGAGCCCTTACCTCTTCCTACTGATTATGGACGCTTTGACGTCGGACCTGCAGGATGAGGCACCCTGGTGCATGCTCTTTGCTGATGACATCGTGCTTGTCGGGGAAGAAGGCATCGAGGTACAGAGCAGACTGACGGGGTGGCAACAGAGGCTGGAAAGTGTTGGCTTGAAGATCAGCAGATCCAAAACCGAATATCTGTGCTGTGATTTCGGCGGTCTTTCCAGTCCTGTACCCATGTCGTTGGATGGCGCTATACTGCCTACCTGCTCAGATTTCAAGTACCTCGGTTCCCTCATTCAAGGCGACGGCGGAATAGATAGAGCTGTGCAGCATAGGATTAACGCAGGGTGGATGAAATGGCGACAGGTCACAGCCACAACGTGCGATCCCCGAATGCCAATAAGGCTGAAGGGGAAAATTTACAAATCGATCATCCGACCTGTCGTCATGTATGGAAGTGAATGCTGGGCCGTCAAGAAGAAGGATGAAAATAGACTGCATGCGAATGAAATGAGAATGTTACGATGGATGTGTGGTGTGACAAGGATGGATAAGATAAGGAATGAGTATATAAGAGGAAGCCTGAAAGTAGCGCCAGTGGTAGAAAAGGTGAGAGGAAGCAGATTGGCATGGTTTGGGCATGTGATGCGGAGGAATGAAAGTCATGTCACAATACGAGTGTTGAATATGAATGTGGAGGGACACACGGGCAGAGGAAGGCCGAATAAAAGATGGATCGATTGTGTGAAGAGTGATATGAGAATGAAAGGAGTAAGTATGGAAATGACGGCTGATAGAGAGGAATGGAACAAGAAGGTTTACTGCGCCGACCCCAGATAATGGGAAATGGTTTAGAGAATGATGTTTATTGTTTGTTTTGTGGTAAATTGGTAATTATTTTAATTTATGCACTGACTCATATATTATTAGCGTAAGGAACGGACCGACCGAACAACCAAAACGGACAAGTGCGCTGGCCCTAAAACTACAGTTTAGGGCCAACGCGACTCGGTCAACAGTAGTGCGCGCGCAAGACAGATTTGCCTGTCATAAATATGTCTAGTTGCGTGGTAAAAGGGTGCAAAAATTACGATACAAAGATTAAATATGTACATGGGATAACGTATCATCGGTAAAATAACCTTATATTCATTTTGTTAACATTAAATTATTACGCATTATATCATTTTGTTAATATAATATTATTACATATATAAACGCATTTTTAAAGTTTTATTTTACAGTAAGTTTAGTTACGTTACCGAGATTAGGCCAGGGCTGGATTCAGACCCTCAAAAATATTGTACATGGAAAATAAAATTAGGTATACTATTTTTCGAAAATTATATCATGTTTGAGGTTTCATATTTCTTTTTTCTCATGTGCAGGGATTTTGGCGTCACGCGTCTAGCTTATCTATACGTTTCGTTTTTTCCGGTTTTATCTTTATTTTTGTTTAATTTTTGTCTAAAAACTTAAGTGTAAGTTAAATTTTGAATATTGGTACTTAATATATTTTATATTCAATAAGGGTAAAACGAAAAGAGTACAAAAGAAACCATATCTGCTTAATTGAATCTGAAAATCTGATTCATAAAATATTTTAAAATTCTGTTTTCAAACCAATTGCTTTTGGAGCATAGAGTTTTAGTTTTAGAAGAAGAGAGAATAATACTGATACTGATATTAATGCAGTGAGATTATTCTCGAATCGGTAGAAAAAAATTATTGATTAAAATTCCCGGCTAAACTGTATTTTCAACCTTTGTAAGTAGGGTGCTGCAAAGTACGCAAAACATCAGAATATTTTGATTACTTGAACCACACTGGTACCTAACCGAGTATTTTACGTCTGTACAAGGATATATATTATTCGATATATTTAGAGAAATTTTAGAAAATGTTTAATGTGTATCACAAATGACCTCGAGAAGCAACCTTAGAGATCGGGTTCTTGACATTCCTAACTCTCTCCCTTTGTGCAAAAGTAGCTGTCTGTGCGTGGAATTAAATGATTATATTAAATTATTATAATTATTAAATTTTTATAATTATAAGCTTATAGTATACTATAAATTTTATTTTTAAAATATAAATCGAAAGTAGAAGTAAAGGCTAGCCATAAATATGTACGTAGAAATTATTTTTTTTAAGATCCAATAATAGTGATCACCTGGTAAGATATGCAGTAAGAGTATTAAATTCAAAGTAAGTATTGGCTTGGAAACATATTTATTATAATATAGAAGAAGAAGATAGATTAGAGTCGTAATTATAAAGGTAAACAGAGAAGAGTTGCTTGTCAAACAAATTTTTACATACAAAATATTATTGTTTCAAATCAAATATTTGATACAAGTACCCATATGAATTTTTCCTCAGACAACAGGACTAACGTCGTCCATAAACATCATTAATGTCCCATAAAATTGTTCACGACGCTATTAAAGAGTTGAAATTGAAAATACCGCGACGGAAAATATAAAAAGCTCGAGTTACATACACGCTACACCGTTTAGCATCATTTTGCATATATTTTATTTTCTATATCTTTTTAAGTATTGTGAAAAAGGTGATTGTTATATTACAAACAATTTTCGAAAACATGAAGTAAATATCTAATTTGTTTATTTCTTTACATCACGAAATAAAAAATGAACATGTTTTTTTTTAAAATGCAATGTTTTTTATTGAAAATATATTATCAATAGTGTTAATAGCATCACAAGCGATCCACACTTCTGTTATCGCATCACACTTGACGGAAATGGACCAGCCAAAAATGACATCTCAATCACACTGTCGAAGTTTACCGCTTACGTAGTAAATAAAAAATATTATATGTTAATATATATTTATAATTAATATATATTTATAACAAATATTATAAATAAAAAATATTAAAAATATTATATGTATATATAAAAAAAAAATTATAAGAGGTCTACGGATTCGCCCCGGCTTCACATACACGATTCCTGAATGTCCACAAAAATGCCATCAACCGGGTGCAATTGTGAATCTAAACCATTCTCGAATCAACTAAATCACACACAAAAAAATTCTTCAAAATCGTTCTGGCCGTTAAGGAGAAGTTCAGTTAAATATATATATATATATATATATATATATATATATATATATATATATATATATATATATATATGTATATATATATATATATATAAAGATTGTTAGTAAAAACGATTTTCCGTTTTTACTAACAATCTTTATATATATATACTTTTCACTGGACAATATTATTTAATTTAAACTTCATAAAACGGTATTGCATTGGACCAATCGCGCTCAGTAAAATAAATTTCAATCATTTATCATATCGTTTGAAATCTATAACGTTCTTCATGTTCTAAGAAATGATTGGAAAATTTGCACTCGAAATGTCTAGATCAACAATAGGTCAGCCGCTTTTCCATACATTCGATTTTTTTTTGAATTCGGATTTTTATCATTTTTTTTTAGTTTTGACGTATATTGAATATTTATACGAATAATGTATGAAGTATTATATAATGATGTATTTTTTTAACACTTTGATACACTTAAATACGGAATAATGTTAACTTAAAAACATCGTCCAATATAAATATATATATATATATATATATATATATTTATTTATTTAACTGAACTTCTCCTTAACGGCCAGAACGATTTTGAAGAATGTTTTTGTGTGTGATTTAGTTGATTCGAGAATGGTTTAGATTCACAATTGCACCCGGTTGATGGCATTTTTGTGGACATTCAGGAATCGTGTATGTGAAGCCGGGGCGAATCCGTAGTCCTCTTATAATTTTTTTTTATATATACATATAATATTTTTAATATTTTTTATTTATAATATTTGTTATAAATAAATATTAATTATAAATATATATTAACATATAATATTTTTTATTTACTACGTAAGCGGTAAACTTCGACGGTGTGATTGAGATGTCATTTTTGGCTGGTCCATTTTCGTCAAGTGTGATGCGATGACAGAAGTGTGGATCGCTTGTGATGCTATTAACACTATTGATAATATATTTTCAATAAAAAAACATTGCATTTAAAAAAAAACATGTTCATTTTTTATTTCGTGATGTAAAGAAATAAACAAATTAGATATTTACTTCATGTTTTCGAAAATTGTTTGTAATATAACAATCACCTTTTTCACAATACTTAAAAAGATATAGAAAATAAAATATATGCAAAATGATGCTGTCTAGTTTCCAAAGCATGAAAACGGTGTAGCGTGTATGTAACTCGAGCTTTTTATATTTTCCGTCGCGGTATTTTCAATTTCAACTCTTTAATAGCGTCGTGAACAATTTTATGGGACATTAATGATGTTTATGGACGACGTTAGTCCTGTTGTCTGAGGAAAAATTCATAGGGGTCCTTGTATCAAATATTTGATTTGAAACAATAATATTTTGTATGTAAAAATTTGTTTGACAAGCAACTCTTATCTGTTTACCTTTATAATTACGACTCTAATCTATCTTCTTCTTCTATATTATAATAAATATGTTTCCAAGCCAATACTTACTTTGAATTTAATACTCTTACTGCATATCTTACCAGGTGATCACTATTATTGGATCTTAAAAAAAATAATTTCTACGTACATATTTATGGCTAGCCTTTACTTCTACATTCGATTTATATTTTAAAAATAAAATTTATAGTATACTATAAGCTTATAATTATAAAAATTTAATAATTATAATAATTTAATATAATCATTTAATTCCACGCACAGACAGCTACTTTTGCACAAAGGGAGAGAGTTAGGAATGTCAAGAACCCGATCTCTAAGGTTGCTTCTCGAGGTCATTTGTGATACACATTAAACATTTTCTAAAATTTCTCTAAATATATCGAATAATATATATATATATATATATATCCTTGTACAGACGTAAAATACTCGGTTAGGTACCAGTGTGGTTCAAGTAATCAAAATATTCTGATGTTTTGCGTACTTTGCAGCACCCTACTTACAAAGGTTGAAAATACAGTTTAGCCGGGAATTTTAATTAATAATTTTTTTCTACCGATTCGAGAATAATCTCACTGCATTAATATCAGTATCAGTATTATTCTCTCTTCTTCTTCTATGTTTAGTTTCGGATTGGGTTTAAATTATTTATTAAAAGAACCCAAAAATATCTTCTTATCTACTGGAATCAATATAAAATATCAGAATCGGCCATCATTTAAGTCACCAGCGTGCTTTCAAAATTCAAAACATCAAGGTTATAAATCGAGTTATAACTAACGTGATATAAACACGTAGTTAAAATAGTTTTCGTGAAAACAAAATCCGAGATTTGAAAGCTTATTGAATTTCAACTCCCCAAATATTAAAAAGTTAGACTGAATACATTAACAATAATAAAATAATAATTATTGAGTTCGTAAGTTACATTTCTTCTCTATTTGCATGAATTTTTACAACCAAAAAATTTAACTATTAAGTATGAGCAAGAAACTAGTTCCCAGTTTTTGCTATATTTGTACACGCTGTTTAGTGAATTCTAATAATAGTAAGACGTGTAGTGGCGGTGTAAGAGTTTCCACTACCCCATATCGTCCCGTGGGTGTCGCCAGAAGCAACAGAGAGAAATCAAAACAGGTGATGGCAGCAGCGTCTTCCGGATAACAAGGAAAAATTAATAAAAAACTGCAGTTGACAATACGCTCGCCAAGCGTGGCAACTATGGCAATATATTGTGAGGCAATCTGTGGGGGAGGCCTATGTTCAGCAGTGGACATTTGTAGGCTGTATAGGAACAATACTTATGTTCGTCGGTATTTACAGGGGCAAAGACGCTAAAATTTAAATCAATCCGAAACTCGATACAGTCACTCACCGACACAGTTACTTATTCAAGGCGTTTTAACAAGCAATTCGAGACAATAAGCAGAAGCCACTTATGTGGAATATTATGTAAAAAGTACTTGTTAGCAATACGACTTGTATTGTATTGTCCGGGGAGATTTTTTTTATAGGATAGGGTTGACAAACGAGCACACAGTCCACCAGTTGGTAAGTGGCTGCTGTGGTCCATAGACATTTAACCTCGATTAAAAAGCAAAATGCAGATACATTGTCATCCTTGAGGACTAAGATGGGGTGCCTCGAATCCAGTAAAAAGAGTCTCCGGTTCTCTACACTCAACATACGAAACACAGCAGCATTAAGCTGCTATTTTACGCGTGTATGTGAGAGCGTGGTCCTTCCCCGGCCGAGCCGACCCATTCATGCTACAGCCATAATATAGCTGCAACGTGGCTTTACCACTTCTAAAATTAAAATAATATTGAAATTTGTGAAGAAAATTAAAAAATAATCTAAAATAATAGTTTTAAATCTATATTAAATTGAATCAGTGGTAGTTAAAGGGAGTGGTTCAATCCCCGCCTGTACCCACGAAATTGTTAAATCCAACTTTAAGGGAGATGGGTGCTGGGCGGTAAAGAAAATTATTGTGAGGGAACCATCCTTCATGTTTGAGAAGTTAAAAAATATATTTCGCTAACACGTATTACAACGCACAAATATATACTCACTTACTCGTTCTCCATATCTATTATGACGCTTAATGCTATAAAATTCTTACCTTGTAAAAAGACATTGATTCCCTTTTTATTTACAATCGCATTTCCTTTTGTGTTATCACCAGGAATGCTTCAAAGAATGAGCTATTAATTCCAGTCGCCAAATTTCACTCAAGCGCGTTGCTATAAAATTCTCAATATAATCCACAAAATGTAAATGCTTGGATACAATATTTTGTGATATTCAGGAAGTTTACAGCATTGTATGTTTTTATTTTGGGCTTACTATCAGCAGCGATTTTTCCGGAATGCGATCTTTTATTTTTATCGGGGAATTCCGCAATCTGTAAACATGCTTAAGATCATTCTTGATATTATATCAGATTTGATAAATCTAAAGTTAAGCACAGACAAAAAATCTTTAGGAAATATTGTTCGGTAAAAGTTCGCAACAAAATGTACGAACACATCATCGTTATTCACGTGCTGTGCGGCTGCCAACTTTTTATTTTTATTTTTCCGTTTGCGATTTGCGATTTGAGAATTTTACATAGTTTGAAAAAATCAATCGCGTTGAAAGTTCCTTTTTTCATGTCAAATTTCCATTGAATAACGTAACTAAATCTGAATAAACATAATAGAATGTTGTGTTAGATTTATGTCTAAGTGTATATAATAGGTACAGATATTGATCTGACCTACTGTCAAGAGACACATGTATACAGTATCAAGAATTAACTTGTTAATCAAACGCATCAGTTGGCAACAGACTGAGCTCCTACATCAAGTTATTTATTTATTTTATTTTATTTATTTATTCTTTTTTGTACACCACAGTACAGAAACATCAAGTTCAGTTAAAACTAATTAAAGTATGTAAAATAGGCGGTCCTATCATTCTGAAAGTGATTTCTTCCAGACAACCTTTGCGTAGAGGAGTAATGCAAACAAAAGTTAAAATAGAGGGGGGCATACAAAATAATAATAATAATAAAAAAAGTTAGTGTGTTATGACGTACTCATACGTAATATTTGATGACAAGGCTTATAGTGTTAATAGTATAATTATGGCAACAATATATGATAAACCGTCTTTTATTTAAGAACATTTTAACCACAAAATATTTACTGGCGGTTATGTGGCGTCATTAAAGCAGCACCCTTTTGACATTTTATTATTTGATGGACCGATGAAGAGCTATCGTATCATATAGCCTTCTATGCAAATAAGGGTTTAGTTTTTGAGTTATAAGAAACTGACCATATTAACTGGATGACCATTTTACCCTCACGTACCTTATTGATACAGTAGTCGTTATCATCATTGTCAGTCATTGAGCTATTATGTACTACGTACTAGAGGCGACACTGCATTCAGCTACTCTGTTCCACTCTACTGCGGTGCATACACCGCACTTTAATCAGTCACTCGCTAGGCGCTTGTACCTAGCTTTGTCACGTGTTGTGTCGATTAAAAATATATCTTGATAAAAATATGCCGTCGTGTGTACTTAGATATTGTACAAATAATTCAAGAAATGTCAGTAAAAACCAAGGAATTACTTTTCATCGGTTAATAAGATACTTAATTAATAAAAAAGTATTATAGATTAATAATAAAAGAAATTATGCCTAAGACGCCATCTCGTGTCATGGAATATAGATTATGAAATTAGTTTGTTCAGATGCGACATTTCTGTGAATACTTAAGTAAAGGACGAAGATATTATTATACACATTTTTTGTAGAAACATATATAAGTTATCATAATTAGGCTAAATTTTTCATGTTTAAATCTGCTTATTATTGTTTTATTTTATTCTTAGGTTTCCACATCAAAATGAAAGTGGAATAAATTCGTCCATTTTTAACTCTCGCGTGCCCAACATTTATGAACGACTGTTATTCTAACTTAAATAAATATATTTGTAATTTAAATGTTATGTTAAAAGTTTTGTTAAACATAAATTCAGTACGTTTTTTTATATTTGCAATGGATATCTCTTAAAATATTCAGATAAAAATAACATAAAAATGTTATTGTGATATAATATTATGTAATATTATATTAAATAAGCAAATATAATATACAAAATAAATGACAAAATTTTAATATTGTTCTCGATACAATTTACCTATTTAACAACACAATTTACTATTGCCTCCGGGTCATTCTACCTATGTTTATTCTATGATAAAAAAACCAACATCGTGAACACAGAGTAGCGCATATTTTTGTTTGAGATAGCTGTTCTAGTACGTAGGTACATATCACTTCAATGTTGTCAGTACAGCCTATCAAAGTCGCCTTCTGAATGCTCGTAAAGGAGATATTTTCCGTGGTTGCTGGGCGGGTTAACAACGGCAGTATTTTTTTCCTTTTTCTCAATAGGTAGACGGTGTTGCTCATCTCCTGGTTTTTTTTCTCTGTCGTATCTTATGACAGCCACGGGACGACATGGGATAGTGGATATTCTTACACCGCCGCTACATGGTTAGTAACATAATAGGTGAAGTAAATTAAAAATAACATCATTATATTCGATATCCTTTTTTAAAGAATAAAAGTTACAAACGAGCACTCATTCCACCTGTAATAAATGGTGTGGCCCATAAATATCTTCATCTATCTTCGATTACGAATCTGAGGACGTAGAGGAAGATAGAATGCCTCGTTTTCAGTAAAAAGGGTCTCCGGTTCTTTATACTCGCTATACAAAACACAACAGCGTTAAGTTGCTATTTTAGCTGGTACTCTGTTAGAATGTGGTCTTTCCCCGGTTGAGCCGACCCATTTGGGCCACAACCATAATATAGATGCAGCGTGGCTCTATCACGTATAAACACGAATATACGTTGTTTTGCGACAGATGTAAAATACCCAAATTAACGATGAGTACCAGTGTCAAAGTTATAAGAGTTCTAGTGCTGCAACCGTCAACCTGCCTAGCAAAAATTCTCCTAAAAAAATTTCAGAAATAAATTTATTCCGCATTCCTCAGAGATGGAGGTTTCCTCACGATGTTGTCTTGATAAAATGTGATAAATGCCTTGAAAAAAATTTAAAAAAAAATTAATAAAAGCATTTGTCGATTAAAAATTTTGGCATCTTTTACTCAAGCGTAATGATACACTATATTTTTTCAGAAACTTTACCAAAGACCTCTACTTCAAAGGATGTGTATAAAATTAGAAAACAGTCTAAACCTCAACAACAAAGAGGTAAGTGAAAGTCATATCAAGTAATATGTATCATTTTGTTAGTATGTCTGCTGAATATAAATTGGCTGTATTGTCAAATATTATCTTATAATAAGATAAAATAAATTAGATTTGAACATATTGTGTTTGTTGAAGGAGTTCCACCTCAGTGTCTGGTTCTTTTTCTGTTTTTGATGCTTATATACAGTGACTTATTACTAAATGAAACTGGGGTCGCCCCGCGGTGTATATTATACCTAATACATAAACATTAATGTTTGTTTGTTCGTATTTTATGCGCTATCATACAGTTCAGTTCAGATTGCGCTGAAATTTTGTTCATTTTATTGTTTGCACTGTTGTGAAATTTATAACACATAGTACAATTAACTTTTTAAATCAGCACTTAAAAATGCAATTAACAATTTCAATGTTGCAGGCGGGCATCGAACCCGGGTTGCTGCATACTGTGCGATTCACAGCGAGCACTTAGCCCCTGAGCTACCACGGCTCTACTTACGCTTTACCCTATTTTATTATTAGAAATTTGATTTCAGAGTTTTCAGGCAAGTATTCAGGCATAATTTCTCTACTATTTGTTATAATTAACATTTTTTTTATAACTTATTTAACTGTATTTCAGTACCATTATAATTTATTTTCACATTCATGAATGTCGATCCATATAAAAATTATAATGGTCCTCATTCGTGAAATAATTATCCCAATATGTCGACCACAGGCGATGCTTATTGAGAGCCCGCGTCCTTTATTAATGAGCTCAAGTGGTTCCCATTGTATGCCACTGAAAAAACATTTCCCGGACACGATTAGTTCTGATTAATGGTATTCATCAAAAATGTTCTACAAGTTTGAAACACATTCTTTCTCTAATGTGAAAAGTTTTCTTCAATTCTATATCACAGCATACCTACTAATTTTATCAACGCAATTCCTCCTCCAAATTCCCTAAAGTAACCTCAATTATTATCTCATTAAGTATATTGGATAAGACTTTTATTTGATCACAAAACATAGCCAGATCGCTAGTCTACACAAAAAATTAAATGGAAGAAGCAAAGGATTTTTTCAAAAACAGATAAATTTGTAGTGAAGAGAGACGTGTTCTTCTGTCTCAAACTTGGTGAGTGTAGAGAACCGGAGATCCTTTTCGCTGGAAACGAGACATTACATCTTAGTCCTCACGGGTGACAACGCATTTGCATTTTGAATCGCATACGAAGATAGATGTAGATGTCCATGGGCCACAGCAACCACTTACTATCAGGTGGACTGTGTGCTCGTTTGTCACCCTATCCTGTAAAAAACATACTGTAGTACAAACTAAATTATCTGAGACTTGATGCAGAATCCTGTTTAACTTTAATTCATATGCCCGCAGATAGCATTCATGTAAATTGTAGTCAATAACTTCTTGGCTTATACTTAGTTGATTTACGTAATTATTCAATTTAATACAAACTTTGAAGTTGGAAGTATACTTAATTACACGTCCACTATAAGTAAGTTAGGTGAATGTTGCGTCATAAAAATATGAAAAGTTTAACAGCTGAACATAGTTACATAGCATATCATGGGTGGCTACTGCCAGGGGCCCCCATGTTTGAAGTATCGTCAAATATATTAATAAGTCAAATTTAAAGCCTTATAGATATAAATAGTCTTATATTTGTATTATTTGAAGCCCCCAACGCAAATAATGGTCTTAACTCAAGACTATACCAGGGTGGTCTGAAAAGATTCCGACCTCAACGTGAAGATGACAGCACTCGTCAATTAAAGCTAGTAAATGTAGTTGTGCATCTTTTTACAGTTACGCATTACAATATCAGTCAGTTTGGTCACGTGTTGTTTGACCGTCGCATGATGATGAAAAACACTCACATTGACTCACAATGTGAGTGTTTTTCCAAAAATGGAAAAAATTGAGTATCAAGCTGTCATTAAATTTTTGTTGTATTAAGGCAATACGCTTACGCAAATCAAAAATGAGTCGAACCTTGTATTCGGAGACTCTGCACCATCATTTACCACAGTGAAAGTTTGAGAGCCGTGTGAGCTTGGAAGACGATGATTTGAATTTGGGAAGTTCAAAAACTGCAATTACTGACGATAACGTCGCTGAAGTTCACTGGCTAACCGGTTTTGTGCGTCTGAGTAATGACATATTTTTACTACCCGTGAATGTAGCTACGTATGCATTGCGAGCGTGTAGACCGCTACGATTTTAAAGCATATTATATCTATCGTAAAATATAATAGATAATGTCTGTACGTAGATTGAGCATCGAGTGCCGTCGATGAAGCATGGTGTACAGATAAACCTTCTTAGGTTTTTGCGACACCGTGATAAAATAATTAAAGCTTTGTATTTGATTGATTTATTTTAAATAAAAAAAAAGTTCACCAAATGGGGTTATACGACCATTGAAATAGAGAGATAGCAGAGAACGTGTTTGTCAGATATTAAATCAAGATTTAGGCATGAGAAAGCTGCTAGAGTGTTGGGAGCTGCATTTGCTCAAGTTAGACCTAAAACGTGTTGGAATGAATATTTGAAACGCTCTGTTAGCGTAGTTAAGGCACAATAAATCCGAGCTTTGGTGTCGATTAATTACTGTAGATGAAACATAGATACATCATTATATTCCTAAAACCCAAAAATAGTCGGACCTTTCCATATACTAGCGTAAAATAGCAGCTTAACGCTGCTGCGTTTCATATGGTGAGTGTAGAGAACCGGAGACTCGTAGACCTGTTTTACTGGAATCGAGATATTCTATCTTAGTAATCAACGGTGACAACGCATCTGCATTTTGATTCTTAATCGAAGTCAAAAGTAGATGTCTATGGGCCACAGCATTCACTTACCACCAGGTAGACTGTGTGCTCGTTTGTCACCCTTATCCTATAAAAAAGTTTCATTAAATGAATAATAAGTTTTAACAGATTAAACCTTTTATTTCGTTATTAATTTGTACACCCCCAACATTTACATTTAAATAATTAAAACATTTTTGAAACTATTTCACCTTGTTTTATTCCTCTAGAGTTGTATTAACTCAACTTCCCAGAAGGTAATTAAGAGTTTCCTGATTTGTATAAATTTTCCAAATTATCTAAATAATAATTAAACATTATATTAACATTTTTAAAACTTTGGTCTACTGGTTTTTATTTTCTGTATGTAATGGATACTCCCAAAGAACGTGATGCTATAAAAAACAACAATCTGAACACACAAATTAGTTGCTTTAAGGAACATCCTTGGATTAAGAGAAGTTTTTTTTTTTGAAAAGGGTCGTTCTCTGGAATAGGTTCGGTTAAAATGTAATATTTCTCTTGAAATAGTGTTAAGGAGATAGTATGTAAAAATATTCAGTTATTTTTTAAAATATAAGTGACATATGTACTAATACAATTAAAGTAATCACTAAAGGTTACTGAATGAAATGCCTATGTCTGTTACCTACTCAGACTGTCTCCTAGTTTGACAAAGAGTACTACCACCTAGTTATTTTTTAATTCTAATTGATTAGCTATGGACACAATCTATTACATGGTCCATGAAAGGCTCACCGTCACTATTTTAGGTATTTACATCAGGCGTTTTTACCGCCATCTATCGAGAACCATGTAACTTTTTTAACCCTTCGAATAGTCGCTGTTTAGGACAATCACAAGTTTAATCGCTCATGGCAAAAGAACTAGAGATACCATCCCTACCACCTGGATGATTGGCGGTCCACTACTGTGGGATTTACAATAAGTTTCCTTCCTCGCACAACTTTCTCTTGGAATCGACTACCACCAGTGTTTTTTCCGGACCGATACCACTTAGTGACCTTCAAGAAAAGAGCTTACTATTTTTTAAAAGTCCATTAAAGTATCTGCAATTACCCTGGTGTTGAAGTTGTTCATGGGCGACTGTAGTCATTTATCATCGGGTCATCGCATGCTAGTTTTCCCTCTCTCATATTTTTTAAAAGAATATGTAACAATGCTATAAAACATTACTAATATTCCCCTTAACCACTCGTGGTAAGCTTAAATTGCTTGTGTTACGAGTGGTTTACACCAGTAGTCGAATGACGGATTTAAACCCACGACCTTTGGGGTTCGCGTTCCGCGCCCTGCCATTAAGCTACTGTCACTTATATAAAAATAAAATTTCATCTCATATAAAAAGATTCCTTGCGCCGCCATCATAAGATACTTAAATATTAACAAAACAATTTTCCTTGATTATTGTTCTATAAGTCATCAAATAAACGTAAGTCGGAGTTAAGAGCTCATATGTAACAATTATGTAAATCAACACGGTTACAGCACACTGAAATGCATAAGAAAGTTTGCTGCGGATAATTTTAAACTGACGTTAAATGCGGGCGTATCTGCAAAGTGTGGTTCAAGCTCTCAAGTCAACTTTGACAAAACAACGGTCGTGTTAATTTACAGCTTTACATTCGCCAACAGACTTCAGAGAGAATTTCATAAACGGAACACCCAAATTAAGACTGTGTTTTGTGTGTGTATGACAGTATTGGTTTCATTGTTTTGACGGCTCCGTAGCGTAGAGGCTTAGAATTGTGTTGAGACGTTGAGGGCCGCGAGTTCGAATCAGGGCGGAAGTAGTATTTTATGGTCTACAAATCAAGGTCAGGGTCTGGAAAATTATTCGTGTGCAATTTTGTATTTGTATATATTTGTAAACTGCCTCCACGATACAAAAAACCCTAGTGTAGAGGTAACATTGTTATAAATAAATAATTCGAATACATTCAATGTCAGCCTAAGCGCATAAGAAGAGCGCGGTGAACTGAGATCGGCAGTGGCGTAGTACAGGGCACAGGCACATATTGCTGTAACTTTATTTTCCCGCGTTTAACTCGCTTTCTTGTACAAATGATTTTAAAATAACTTTGCGATGAACTAGAGACTTGTAACATTAAGTATAGCTCAGAGTCGGAAGAGAATGCAATACGAGTTAAACTTAATTTCTCTTCTGTCTGTCTGACTAAATACGAGCTATAAATGGTTGCCATTTTCACAATTAAAAAAAAAGTTTATTTGAACACATCACTTTGTAAAATATATAAAAAAAATGGAGTAAATGCACATGTATTCATGGCATCTATTTAGATAATCAAATAAGATTTTTTAATTCGATTTTTCCCATTTCACCTTTAAGGTTAACCCTGGAAAGGTTCTATTGGATAAATTGAAATGAAGCTTCCAACCATTAGGTTAATGGTATTTAGCAACTTATTTACAGTTCATTTTATTTCAACCATTTTTTGTCCAACCCAGTTGCTTTGGTCGACTTAAATTTTACTCAAAATAGTCTTTATTTCAGTAAGGATAAAACCATAATGTTTTGTACAGTTTTGTTTGTGAAAAAAAAATATATTAAATGTCTTTATTAGGCCTGTAAGCTAAGGCTTGCTTTGTTCCTTTAATACATTTATTGCGATTTTAAATTTTCTTTTAAGTATATTTTACTACAATAAATCTGTTGCAGATTCAAGAGAAATATTACATTTTAACCGAATCTGTTGCAATCAATAAAGAATCAATAAAGGAAAATTGTTTTGTTAATATTTAAGTATCTTATGATGGCGGCGCAAGGAATCTTTTTATATGAGATGAAATTTTATTTTTATATAAGTGACAGTAGCTTAATGGCAGGGCGCGGAACGCGAACCCCAAAAGGTCGTGGGTTTAAATCCGTCATTCGACTACTGGTGTAAACCACTCGTAACACAAGCAATTTAAGCTTACCACGAGTGGTTAAGGGGAATATTAGTAATGTTTTATAGCATTGTTAATATTCTTTTAAAAATATGAGAGAGGGAAAACTAGCATGCGATGACCCGATGATAAATGACTACAGTCGCCCATGAACAACTTCAACACCAGGGTAATTGCAGATACTTTAATGGACTTTTAAAAAATAGTAAGCTCTTTTCTTGAAGGTCACTAAGTGGTATCGGTCCGGAAAAAACACTGGTGGTAGTCGATTCATATGTCACTTATATTTTAAAACATAACTGAATATTTTTACATACTATCTCCTTAACACTATTTCAAGAGAAATATTACATTTTAACCGAACCTATTCCAGAGAACGACCCTTTTCAAAAAAAAAAACTTCTCTTAATCCAAGGATGTTCCTTAAAGCAACTAATTTGTGTGTTCAGATTGTTGTTTTTTATAGCATCACGTTCTTTGGGAGTATCCATTACATACAGAAAATAAAAACCAGTAGACCAAAGTTTTAAAAATGTTAATATAATGTTTAATTATTATTTAGATAATTTGGAAAATTTATACGAATCAGGAAACTCTTAATTACCTTCTGGGAAGGTGAGTTAATACAACTCTAGAGGAATAAAAAAAGGTGAAATAGTTTCAAAAATGTTTTAATTATTTAAATGTAAATGTTGGGGGTGTACAAATTAATAACGAAATAAAAGGTTTAATCTGTTAAAACTTATTATTCATTTAATGAAACTTTTTTATAGAATAAGGGTGACAAACGAGCACACAGTCTACCTGGTGGTAAGTGAATGCTGTGGCCCATAGACATCTACTTTTGACTTCGATTAAGAATCAAAATGCAGATGCGTTGTCACCGTTGATTACTAAGATAGAATATCTCGATTCCAGTAAAACAGGTCTACGAGTCTCCGGTTCTCTACACTCACCATATGAAACGCAGCAGCGTTAAGCTGCTATTTTACGCTGGTATATGGAAAGGTCACAAAAGTTGTAAAGTATCTCTGGGCTGGGGCTCCCCAGTACCAGCTCCTTCCACTTGAGCGCATCCAGCGCAGAGCGGCTCGAATCGTCGACGACCATGTGCTTTCCGATCGGCTCGATTCACTGGCGCTGCGAAGAGATGTTGCATCTCTTTGCGTATTTTATCGCATCTATCACGGGGAGTGCTCTGAGGAATTGTTCGGATTAATCCCAGCCGTCAAATTTCGTGAACGCACTACACGGCAAACGTCCCGATACCATCCACACCATCTGGATGCTTGGCGGTCCACCACTGTACGTTTCACAAGGAGTTTTCTTCCACGTACAACCTCTCTGTGGAATAGTTTACCACCGGCGATTTTTCCGGACCGATATGACCTGGGGACCTTCAAGAAAAGAGCTTACTCCTTTCTAAAGGGTCGGCAACGCACCCGCAATTCTCCTGGTGTTGCGGTTGATCATGGGCGGTAGTCACTTAACATCAGGTGAGCCGCATGCTCGTTTGCCCCCTCTTCTATAAAATAAAATAATAAATAAATAGTTGTAAAGTAATTTTAAGTTAAGTAGTTAAAATGTAATTTTAATAGCAAAAGGAACAATCATAGTTATTCATGAAATTCAATACTAATTTTTACAAAATTAGCCTTCTTTATAGTTCGCTAGAAGGCGACAGAGGGAAACAGGCAGGAGATGGGCAGCAGCATCTTCCTGCTAACAGCAACTGTACAACAAAAAAACTGCGGTTGCCAACCCGCTCGCCAAGCGTGGCAGCTATGGCAATATACCTCCCATGAACAATAACACAAATAGATGGCCCTTAGCCCTGGCGGCCCCGTTATTCCTGGCTACGGTGGCGAGCATGGTAATGGCGGGGTAGGGGGTGCTAAGAATCTCCGGTGGAGGTTCAGTTGCCACCTACGACGACTTGACCTGGCAACATTTAACGCACGCACCCTGAGGACTGACGAGAAGATCCTGGAGCTGGAAGAAGAGATAGACAATTTGCGTAGGAATATTATAGGATTATCCGAGGTCTGAAGAGAGGGGAGGACACGGCGATTCTCGTATCCGGCAACTTGTTCTATCACCGGGAGGGCGACCATCTGTCCCAAGGAGGTGTTGGATTTATCATCCTCGTTCGTCTCTCGTTAACAACGTTTTAATGATTGGGAGTGTATCGACGAGGGTTGCGTGCCTTATACTCAGAATCACCAAACGGTATTTGCTGAAGGTCATACAGGTTTACGCGCCAACGTCGGAACCTCCCGATGAGCTTCTTTTTACTTTATTCGAACCTAGTCGGACTATTTAACTTGGATAATCTACTTTATGGATTGATTGTAAACAAGTTCAAGTAAAGAAACGGAAGGATCCCACTGTTAGGCACAAGCCAGAGTTTTCAGAGCATGGAAGTGCTTACGGTGATACCCCAATGCGGATTTCACATTTCTTTGAATTTTTTTAACAATCAGGTTTCCTCACGATGCTCCTTCATCGCCGAGCACGTAGTAAATCAGCACTAAAATAAATGCCATTAACATTTTCATTGTTGCCGCAGTGATCTACTCCGGGCTGTTCGCGTACTGTGAAATTTATAGTGGGCACATAGCCACTGAGCTACCACGCCTTAAGTTCAAAATTCAAATAATTCAAAATTCCTTATTCAGTATCTTAAATTTAAATACATTAACTAGGCTGGGGGTATTCTTTTAAGTATATCAATACCTGTGTTAGGAGACCCCGCTCTTCGATAACAATTTTAGATACATATAAGATTGCGAAGCTCCCATTAAGTTATTATAAGTGTATTTGTTATGACAAATCTACTCGGATATGATTACTGTAAAACATCTTTATTAGTTTTGATTAGGAGTAAGCAATAAAAAGTATTGATTTTGGGCGCACATTAACATTTTTTGTCAAAAGTTTTGGCGCAAATTTGATATATGTTATCAAATTAGGTTCTATGATATTCGATACTTATATATTAAAGAAGTTTCCCTAATATTCGATACTTGTGCACAACAATGTTTTATTCCGCTTTCAAAATGTTTCTTTTTTGATCAATTTTCCTCAAAGGAGTTGTTTTTACAAATATAACATTTCTCAAACTAAGCAATACAATTTATCATGTTCATAAATTAAATTTTGGGGTACAAAATTGAGATAGCTCACTTGACTCGAATTTACATATCGGTTCCCGATCAACCTTTGTTCTAGGCTGCGGTTCAAATATGCTAATAATCGAATAGGTTTCTGCTTCAAATAGTGATTTTTCCCTGTTTTTATTAACATACTTATTATCTTTGCTTTCTTTGTTTGTTTTTAGATTATTTTGTTAAAATTTTTATACTGTATCGCTAGCTTCAATTAATAACAGAGTAGTGTCATAATTTCTTATATAATAAATAATCAAACACATCATTTAAAACATATTTGCATTACTATGAATGCATCAGCCAGCTTACTGTGAAAGCTTAGTGTTAAAAGGAATTACAGTTATCTGCATTTTTTAAACTATAAAGTGAATATTTTTCATAGATAAGTAGTAAAATTAAAAAAAAAACGTACAACCGAATTCGATATAATTAAAATGATAACATCATCAATGTATTCTGTCAATTAATACGCATTAATAAACATAACTCAAAAACTATTGGTCAGATCTTGATTAAATTTACATGGGACAAGAGAAGCACCAGCTTTCAGATAAAAAAGAATAATAAAAATCGGTTCACCCAGGGAAAATATTGTAATTTAACATACACTCGAATTGAATACCACTTTTTTTGAAGTCTGCAGAAAGTGAGAAAACGAGCATGCTGCTCACCTGATTGCAAGAGATTATGGCGGTACATAAAAATCCACAGCAACAGAGGAATTATCGGTTTTCTACAAAGGAGTATGCTTTTTTCTTGAAGGTTGTATCGGTCGTGGCGCGGTGGGAAATCTAGAAAAAGCTCGGTGTTGTATTGCCAATCATCGAGATGGTGTGGATGGAAATTAATGCTGTGCTGCACTGCATGATGTTGGAATTTGGTGGCTGAAATTGATGCAATCGAATTCTCGCAGCACTGCTTGTGTTAAAGCGATAGAAACTTGGAAATAAAATGAAAATAATTATGGTATATTTTGTTCTTAAGCGCACATAATTACATCTAGTGCTAGAACATTATTTTGCAGCCTAGTCTTGTGCCAGGAAGTACCGTTACTTCATATCTTACAACGGTCGATACGACCAAGTTATATGACTAATTAAAACAAAGCTCGACTCGAGCCGTTTTTCAATTCGAGTTCAAAAAAGACGTGGTTCTATAATATTATACGAGTAAATTTTTTGTATATGTATGTTCATCGATTTTTTGGAAACAACTATTTAATAAAAACCGGCCAAGAGCGTGTCGGGCCACGCTCAGTGTAGGCTTCCGTAGTTTCCCGTCCGTCACAATAAGTGTTCCCACATATGAGTTTAAAGGTGGGTATCCATTATATTCACAGACACATTGTTTTTTACTTTTTGGAGCGATTATTTCCGAAATTATTGACATTATCAAAAATGATTTTGGTAAATCCTTATTCATTTTTAAATACCTTTCCAACAATATATCACACGTTAGGGTTGAAATTAAAAAAAAATCACTTCCCACTTTACATATAGGGGGGCTACTCTAATAAAACATTTTTTCCAATTTTTATTTTACCACTTTGTCGGCGTGATTGATACACATATTGGTACCAAATTTCAGCTTTCTAGTGCTAACGGTCACAGAGATTAAGCGAGGACGGACAGACGGGCAGACAGACATGGCGAAATTATAAGGGTTCCTAGTTCACTACGGAACCCTAAAAAGGTGGTCCAATATAAAAATGAAGAACACGTAGAAGATGAAATTTTTGAAATACTACTTTATGTATTGAATTATCTAGACGACATTTTAGTTGCTAGTTAGAGCTTGTGATGTTTCTTAGTTCACTTAAAAGACCAAAAAATCAATAAAATACTTCTTGTTTTCACATACTGGATTTTAAGTCGATTCGTTAATTCTTCGATACCTAATTTTTTTGTATATGTATGTTCATCGATTTTTTGGAAACGACTATTTAATAGAAGATGAAATTTTCGAAATACTACTTTCTGTAATGAATTATCTAGACGACATTTTAGTTGCTAGTTAGAGCCTGTAATGTTTCTTAGTTAACTTAAAAGACCGAAAAATCAATAAAATACTTCTTGTTTTCACATACTGGATTTTAAGTCGATTCGTCAATTCTTCGATACCTATATCTTAACTTACACTGACTTTAGAAGCTATTATGTAGAAAATTGTTATAAAAATATTTAAGAATGTTGTATTTTTCATTAGTTCAATTTATTCTGGGCATTCAGAATTATTTTCAGGCATCAGTTAAAATTTATTTGTTTTTTTTTTTCGAATGTTAGGAGCTGGCACTGGGTATCCCGATCAAGGGATAAGAAAGAGAGTTGAAATGAAATACTGTATTGCTCTACTTGGTAAGCAAGCTACTTAGGAACCAATTTTACTCGGTAGTTTGTTAGGATTAGTACCACACTCTCGTTTATTTACGTTGCCTAGCAGTTACATTTCCTCCATATTACTCTGCTTTGGCGGACGAGAGAGCAAAAATAATTACTGTCCGTGAGGTTTCCACAATAGTCTTTAGGGGATGACACATGTCAGTGTTCTTTTATTGATTAAAGTTGGTTGCGGAAGCTCATGGGCTACAATAAGTAATTAGACACTGCTATATTGTTTGTCATCATATCATAAAAAAATGAGTACATGTAACCTATATGCGCAGTTAAAGTAAAACTTTTTCATATTATTACTATTTCTGTTATGTATTTATTTGACAGTGATTATTCAATTATAATTTTTAGGGTTGATTTTTCTGAATATAACCTGACTGATTTTTTAGCCGATGGTAGCATCTAGCTAATCTTCCGTATTGATTTTTTAAACGTAAAACGTCAAGAGTTAAATCAATAAGTGTTCTAAGATGGATCTTAATAGACTGTTCTGCTCGCCGCATGAAGAGAATTCACTCAGCGCGATATGTAGTGGCGTGCCCGGGGCTACACTGCATAATGAAATACGGAAGAGCGAACAACAGTAATTGATATAGCTCAATCGAAAAGATATCTACCTAGTGCGCACTTACTGTTCTCGAATGTAATGTAATGTTAATAAGGGATATATGATTTCATGACACATGCAGGGAGTCTATGAATTGAAGATAAACGCACTTTTAAAAAACTAGCGTAATCATCATCATCATCATCACTACATCCCTTAATAAGTCCACTGTTGAAAATAGGCCGACACCAAGGAATGCCACAAAGCACGGCCCTGAGCCACCTGCACGCATCGACTTACTGCATGTCCTATCAAGTAGTCACTCCATCTACCTACACTCGCCTTACACTACGCCTATAGGTACGAGGCTGCTATTCGAGAACCTTTTTCCCCCATCGGTTTTCGGTTCTTCATTCCATATGGCCTGCCCGTTGCCACTTCAGCTTACTAATCCGGGCTTTGTCGGTTACTCTGGTTCTATTACAGATATTCTCATTTCCAAATTTATCACGCAGAGAAACCCCGAGCAAAGGCCTCTCCATAGTTCGCTGAGCGACCTTGAACACCCTCATACGGCTAGCGTAGTATATTACAAAAAATATTGAACAACAAAAGTAAGAATTTTACTAATAAAGTATTTTGTTAGTATCATCTCTATTTATAAAAATAAATGCTTGTTCGTATTTAATGCGCTGCCATATCGTTCGTCGGAATACTGTAAAACTTTGTCAACTTATTGCTTGTACTTTTGCGAACATAGTGTAATTAACTTACAGTAGATGGTGCGCGTATGGTACCAAAAAAAAATATATGTAATTTATATACTATTCCATTTGAATGAATATTTTATCATTCCTTATTACTCTTCCAAATTTAAAATAATATTTTCACAATTATTTCTTCTGCGGCAGCAACGCATCGGGTGGTGCTGTTTCATAAAATAATTACAATAAATTAAATTGTACATACACAAAACATAAACTCTCACGCCTGTCATTCAGAGAAGTAGGCAAAGGCCACTGACTTGCGTTTAACACGATTACACCCGTCTCACTTCTTTCAATTTCATACATGAACTAATATTATGGGTACTTTTAAATTAGCTCATCTTCAATATATCATTAATTTCTTCGAAGAAATTCCATCTAGGTCGTCTTTTGCCTAATTGATAATTAAAAATAATAAATAAATTGTAAAAAACTTTAACAAACATTACAGTCTTTAAGAGCCTACTGTTGAATACAGACCTCCCCATTTGCCATTATAGACCTTCGTGGATCGTTGTTTAAGCTAGTGGTAAAACTATTTTTTTTTTTACAATTGACTTTAATATAAATAAATGAGAACATCATCAATGTAGCCGAAGTCAATTAAATAAGCACTAATTCAATTAATTAAAAAGCACGAAGTCAATTAAATAATAATTAATAAGGATAATTCTTTTTTTATAGAAGATGCCAGCCCTTTAGAAAGGAGTAAGCTCTTTTCTTGAAAGTCCCCAGGTCGTATCAGTCCGTGATAATCGCCGGTGGTAATCGCCGGAGAGGTCGTACGCGGAAGAAAGCTCCTAGTGAAACGTACAGTGGTGGAACGCCAAGCATCCAGATGGTGTGGATGGTACTGTTGCGTGAATAAGTCAACGTCATACACTAGTGCCATCTAGTGTCAGTAACGAGAGCGAGGGGAGCTTTGCAGAAAATGACATCACAAATCTTTCAACCGACAGCGCCATCCGAAGAACTAAGTTTCTAGAAAATCTACACTCGAACACTCGTCGCTTTGCGCGCATTTACTTGAATATTCCGGATGCTTCATTGCTAATTTGTATATATAGGCGCTGCAAGATGTGATCGGGGAAGTATTGGAGTTGGCGACACAAGCGAAGCTTCGGAGCGAAATAAAGTGAATTAGTGTGATTAATTATTAGTGTTTTAAGTTTTAATTTGTGTAAAGAGAATTAAAGCGTTACTTTAGGTAATTTTATCGGCAATTTTTATTGTCACGAATCTCAAGCTCGTAACAGTACAATGATTTCAAAAAGAAGGATAGGCCCATCTAAATATTTTACACATAACTTTTTCATACAAGAAAAAGTAGCACATATGTCATAATACAAGCGTCATATCATAACACGACGTAACCAGGGTCGGATTCAATTGTACCATTACTTCATAGTTTGTAGTATGTAATATCGTAATAATACTACGCGAAAATATCATAATTTTTCCTAAAGGTCGACTTGTATTATTATTGGGTCCTTTCGTTTTTTAATATTAACCCTATGATATCGAGAATTTCTGTATTGTATATGAGTACCGCGTTTAATTTAATAAAATTAGGATTAGTTCCCTTTCTGGTCAATCGGCACTCAATCGATGTAGTTATGTGGCATCCTTGATACAACTTTAATGAGGGGCCACCACGATAAAAACGTTAAACTTTTAGCAATCGGTTTGAAAACAGAATTTCAAAATATTTTATGAATCAGATTTTCAGATTCAATTTTTAGGTACGCACATGTTTTAAACAATAACTTACAACCCACCGTAATTGCAAATCACCGCTCTAAAACGGGCCGTATTGACAGAAAAACCGGTTTCGGTGAGCATTCGAATGTGGACGTGACAATTGTTCGTTGCGAGCGCTTGGGTTATCTAGCAGCAGAAACAGTATACAGGTTGTTGCAGAAGTGTGAATTGATCTGGTTTTTTTTTAAAATTATTTTTTAAAGTTTTTCATTGTTTACTTATTTTTGTTTCATATATATATATATATATATATATATATATATATATATATATATATATATATATATATATATATATATATATATAATATAAATATCATCATCATTACAGCCCTTTACAAGTCCACTGCTGAACATAGGCCTCCCCCAAGGTATGCCACAAAGCTCGGTCTTGAGCCACCTGCATCCATCGACTTCCTGCATGTCTTACCAGATCGTCACTCCATATAGTGGGGGGTCGCCCCACACTTCGTCTACAAGTACGAGGCTGCCACTTGAGAACCTTTTTTCCCCAACGGTTGTCGGTTCTTCGAGCTATATGGCCGGCCCATTGCCACTTCAAATTACTAATCCGTTGGGCTATGTCGGTCACTCTGGTTCTACTGCGGATATCCTCATTTCTAAGTTTATCACGCAGAGAAACTCCGAGCATAGCCCTCTCCATAGCTCGCTGAGCGACTTTGAACGTCCTCATACGGCCAGCAGTGAAGGACCACGTCTCAGTTCCATATGTCATCACTGGCACCACGCACTGGTTGTAAAACTTAGTTTTCAGGTTTTGAAGTATACCTGACGAGAAGATGCGTTGTAAATTCCCGAACGCTGCCCAGCCGAGTTGAATCCGTCGATTTACCTCTCGGTCGAAGTTGGACTTACCTAGCCGGACTATTTGTCCCAGGTAAACGTACTCGTCAACAACTTCGAGCTTAGTACTCCCAACAACTACCGGCATAGGTGTGACATGGACATTAAACATGATCTTTGTTTTGTCCATGTTCATCTTAAGACCTATCCGTTGGGAGGCACTATTGAGGTCATTGAGCATAGTGCTTAAGTCCTCCAGCGATTCTGCCATAAGTACTATATCGTCGGCAAATCGAAGGTGAGTGATGTACTCGCCATTGATATTAATACCGTATCCTTTCCAGTCCAGTAGCTTGAAAACGTCTTCCAATGCAGCGGTGAAGAGTTTCGGGGAAATAACGTCACCCTGTCTTACACCTCTCTGCAGTTGGATAGATTTTGTACTCTTGTTCTGTACTCGGATAGCCATCGTAGCCCTACTGTACAAACACTTCAGCACTTCGATATACCGACAGTCAACTTGCCACCGCTGAAGAGACTGTAGCACCGCCCAAATTTCGACGGAATCAAAGGCTTTCTCATAGCCCACATACGCCAGGCAAAGTGGCAGATTGTACTCTTTGGATTTCTGTACAATTTGCCGAAGGGTATGTATGTGGTCTATGGTACTAAAGCCTTTTCGGAAACCGGCTTGTTCGGAAGTCGTCGAGTCTGCGTGCGAGACGATTCGTCATGACTCTCGAAAACAGCACGTAGACGCGGCTCAGAAGGGATATCGGTCTGTAGTTCTTCAAGAGGGCGTTGTCACCTTTCTTGAAGAACAAGACCACCGCACTTCTGCTCCACGCCTCCGGAGTAGTACCACCATGGAGGACGGAATTAAAGAGCCTCTGAAGGACTTCAAGTACCGGTTTTCCACCCGCTTTCAGAAGCTCCGCTGTAGTTCCATCCTCGCCCGGGGACTTGCCGTTTTTAAGGTGCTAGAGAGCCATTCTAATCTCGCTCAGACTGACGTCCGGGACATCATCAGAATAGTGTCGGATGAGACCCGCTCTTGGATCGTTACTCACACTTGCGTGTGGCTCCAACGATGATGTGTACAGCTGCCCATAGAACCTCTCAATCTCACTCAGAATTTCAGGTGTCCCGGAAACGATGTTGCCACACTCAGTCTTCAGCTTTGACAGTTGGCTCTTTCTGGAAGACAGATCTCTGGCAAAGACTTTGGAGCCCTGGTTCCGCACGATTGCTTTTTTAATACGAGCAGTATTAAAGTTGCTTAAGTCTCGCCGCATGCATTTGGAGATCTGTCTGTTCAGTTGCCTGTATGCTGTCAAATCTGTCAATAATTGCAGCCTCATCTCCCGTCTAACAGCCATGAGATTAAGAGTGTGATCGGAGAGCTTTTGTGTTCTTCTGCGGCCGGTCTTGCAGAACTTAGCTCCGACCGCATGGACAGTTTCCACGAGCTTGTTATACATATCGTCCACTGCATCGCAATCTTCTAGGCACTGAAAGCGGTTACGTAACTCAAGCTGAAAGGTTTCGGGATTCTGGATTAGAGCACGAGGGCGACGGAGCGTTGACTTCATTAGACGAGACCTCTCCAACTTAAAGTTTAGGTTCAGTGTGCCTCTAACCATTCGGTGATCGCTGCCAGTTTTCACCCTTGCGATTACTGAGACATCACTGAACAGTTGGCGTCTGGTCGTCATAATGAAGTCAATCTCATTTTTTGTCGAACCGTCGGGGCTCGACCAGGTCCACTTCCTATGGGGCCGCTTCTGGAAGAAAGAGTTCATCATAAAGAGTCCCTCTTTCTCCATAAAATCGGCCAGCTGCTGGCCCCTTCGGTTCCGTTGCCCTACTCCAAATTTCCCTACCTTCAGCTCACCGCTTTCTCTTGTGCCTAGTTTTGCGTTGAAGTCTCCCATCAACACCGTGTAGTGGGTTGTGGAGGAATGTATGGCTCTGGATATATCCTCATACATTTCCTCCACCTCCTGATCGGGATGTGCCGAGGTTGGTGCGTAAACCTGTATGACCTTCAGCGAATACCGTTTGGTGATTCTGAGTATCAGGTACGCGACCCTCGTCGACACACTCCCAATTTTTACAACGTTGTTGACGAGAGACTTGTGGACGATAAATCCGACACCTCCTTGGAACGGATGGTCGCCCTCCCGGTGATAAAACAAGTTGCCGGACTCGAGGATTACCGTGTCCTCCCCCTCTCTTCGGACCTCGGATAACCCAATAATATGCCAGCGCAACTTGTCTACCTCTTCTTCCAACTCTAGTATCTTCTCGTCAGTCGTCGTAGGTGGTCTTTACAAATCCAAACTGCTGCCGATTTAATATAATATGCTTTGTAAAGAATAAGTTTAATCTATTACACATAGCTTTTTCAAATATTTTCGATAACGCAGGCACGAGAGTAACTGGTCTATAATTATTTACTGTTGCCTTGTCACCTTTCTTAAAAAGTTGTTTTACAATTACTTGTTTTACGAGTAACTTCGATGGAAAGATGCCTTAACAAAACGATAAATTTGTCAAAAAGCTTAAAATTTTGGATATGCTATTTGCACACGCTTTTAATATTTTCGTTAAAATTTCGTTGTATCCGACGGATTTACTATTATTAAGATTCATTATTATCTTACGAACCTCATAACAATCCGTAGGATAGAGAAAAATTATTTTGTCATGCGTTACAATCTGTTTAAGAAGATTATGATTTTTGTCGCGTTTTGTAATATTACCTATAAAGTGGTTATTAAAAACTTCCGCAATTTTTTGTGCATCAGTGTACTTAATGTTATTATACGTTATGTAATCTACGCCCTGAGAGTGTGGTTTACACATTATATTGTTTTTGAAAACATTCCAAGTTGCTTTGCATTTATTAGAACTGTTGCCTATATATTTATTATTTACATTTTTTCTGGCAGTGTGGATACATGTTTTCAATATGCGACTATAAGCATTGTATTTTTGTTTATTTAGATTTTTATTAGCATTGCCATGAATATATTTTAAATACAGATTTCTTTTTGTGATTGTTGCCTTTCTTATCCCTTTTTTAATCCACCGCGCTCTCATATTTGTATTTACTATTTTTATTCTAATGTTTGGAAAGCACAAATTATAAAAAACTAAAAATAGATCATGAAAATAGTCAAAAACTACGTCAATATCTTCTATTGTATATATGTCAGACCAGGATAATGCCCGCATGCAATGATTAAACTTAATTATATTACTTTGATAATAATCTTTTCTATATTCAAACCACAATGTAGTTATATGTTTTTCAGACATATTTACGCTGAGGGGCTGTTTCATGATCTGACAAACCAAGAAAATGAATGCCCGAATCAGCTTGTATTATGTTGCTAGCAATATGATCAACACGCTTTATTTCTAGTGGGTATTCTTATGTGAAAGTCAATATTATAATTATTTAATATACTTGTTAATTCAACTGTTGGTTTAGTCTGTTTTAATATATCTATATTCCAATCACCCGTTAATACTAATTTAGTGCTCTCTTTTTTATTAGTCAGTTTTTGTAATAATATACTTAGATTTTCAAAAAATGCTGGCAATATTTCAGGTTTAGGTATTCTATATATGCAAATAATAATCATGTTTAATTGACTTAATTTAATTCCACAACATTCAAAACAATACTCACAGCCTAATTCGTTTGTTATCACAATTGATTTATATTTAATCCCTTTCTTAACAAAAATACAACTACCACCTCTTTTTTCATTAAGACGTGAAAAGCTTGCTGCTATGTTAAAGTTATTATTGGAAATAATGTTCTCCATTCCTTTTTTAATAAAAGTTTCACTTAAACATATTATGTCTACATCTATTTTTGTTGTTTTTAATTGATCTAATACTATTTCCAAAGAATCAATTTTGCTGAAAAGTCCTGCAATGTTCTGATGTAATATATTCAATTAAGATTTGTTCACGAAACAAATTATTTGTTGACTGTACACTTTTATTCTGTGGCTTAAAATAATAGGGTATCGTACCTTTTAAAGTTTGTTTTTTACTAGCTGTGGCAAGGTCAATGTGAATATGTGTTTCTTGTTTTTTTAATTGTTGTTTAAATAAATATGGAATTGTACCTTTTTTGAATTCGTATGGCAGATTTGTGTAAGATTTTTTAAAGCCTTTATTTGTTTTAAAGTAATTTCTGCTATTTGAATTAAGTTTATGTATACTAACTATAAATTTTTTATCGTAATCTTCAGAGTCAATGTAAAAGTTTATTATTTTTGCTCTATTAATATTACCATGAAGTCTTAAAAATTTACAATTTTGATATAACCGAGTAACACAGTACATATGATTATTCAGAGATTTTTCTTTTAGATAATAATTTTTTAAAGTCTCTAAAACGAATACTCGCACAAATTTTAATTTCTCTAAAGCTACGATTACCTCACTAGACAGTTTAAATGGGTTTGTTTCATTCTGTCCCATTATAAGTATAACTCTGTCATTGCTACTCAACTCATTTTTTAAGATGTAACAATATGATAAAATATCTGAATACATCGCGTTAGGCTTAATTATAGATAACACGTCATAGTTATCGTTCCACGTATTTATCCGTGAATCTCTAATTTCTAGCGATAGTCCTCGTGCCTGTTCATCGCCAAGGATAAATATTTTATTTTTTTCACTATTTGTTAATTTTTGCTTATGTTGCGTTGTACTGTGATTGGTGATATTTTTTTATATCTTCGTTACAAATCTTTTGTTCATTGTTTCCGATTTTTGATGTATCTTGCTTAATGTCCTTAACATTTAAAATCTCATTTTTCAACTTCTCTTGTAAGCATTTCGTAGCACGGTTAGCACGGCGGTTCAGTAACAACATCATAATCCGGCTTCTTTTTATTTAAAATAATATTGGAACGTTTTTGCGAGTGCCCTTCTTGGGTGTATTTACATTCAAAAGTTTGACATAAACACCCATTTGTTTTTTATTGTCCTCGATAATTTTTGCAAATAATTTTTTGTCCTCGGCAATTTCTGCGTGTGCACTTTCTAGTTGCATCTTTAAATATTCTATTTCGCATTTCATTTCAGTTATGGTTTAATTATCCATTAATGACATGTTGGGTAGGCTCTGAAGAGTTTCGTTAGGGGTAGAACTGTTAATGTCATCAATATCTTCTACTACTGTACAGTTGTCCGTTGATCGATTATTACTAAAGTTTTGTCTTCTTACTGTTATATTTTGTTCAATTATTTTTGTTTTGTCATATTTTACCAAATTCAAAGAGACCGGTGAATCGTCTACTAGCTTATTCTTATTATTTTGGCATGTTTTACATTTCCATGAGCTTTTGCTACTTTTGTTCATTAGATTAAACCTTTTTGCTGACTCGTTCGCATATTGAATATCATATTTTTTCTTACATAAAGTGCATATTAGATATTCATTATTTTCTATAATAACATTACATTTGGCACATAATGCATTTTTTTCAACGAGGATGCCATATTTATGTCATATATTTTACTCTTTTATTTATTTTTATATATAAATGTATTCTTATATTAATTAAAATTATATGAAAAAAATGTGTTGGATTAGAACTCTGGTACAGAGCGTTCCAAGTAGGTTCTCGAAACCAATACACCACGATGGTAATGCAGATGCAATTAAATTTTGTAGTCTTATTCACGATTGATGTTTGATTCACGAGCGATCCGGTCCAAAGTTCATTGTGTCGTTTCATAAATGAGCCGCTTAGTAAACAAGAAAGTTTCCGTTACGATTCTTGAGTTTAAAAATAATCTCTCTTCCACTAAACACTGTTAATCACTGTCAATTTTTTATCACGTAGGACCTTATTAAGAAAGTTTTGCGTTTAAAATTTTTTAATACCTATTTATACAACGAAGATCTAGTCTTACACTATTTACTACCAAATACACCATAATATCTTATTGTATGGAGTCACAAATAATGTCACATAATCCACAGGTCACTGTATATCTTTTTTCACAAAAGTTTTTCTTTTTATGCACTTTTACTTTTTTTAAAATCTCATTTTTCAACTTCTCTTGTAAGCATTTCGTAGCACGGTTAGCACGGCGGTTCAGTAACAACATCATAATCCGGCTTCTTTTTATTTAAAATAATATTGGAACGTTTTTGCGAGTGCCCTTCTTGGGTGTATTTACATTCAAAAGTTTGACATAAACACCCATTTGTTTTTTATTGTCCTCGATAATTTTTGCAAATAATTTTTTGTCCTCGGCAATTTCTGCGTGTGCACTTTCTAGTTGCATCTTTAAATATTCTATTTCGCATTTCATTTCAGTTATGGTTTAATTATCCATTAATGACATGTTGGGTAGGCTCTGAAGAGTTTCGTTAGGGGTAGAACTATTAATGTCATCAATATCTTCTACTACTGTACAGTTGTCCGTTGATCGATTATTACTAATGTTTTGTTTTCTTACTGTTATATTTTGTTCAATTATTTTTGTTTTGTCATATTTTACCAAATTCAAAGAGACCGGTGAATCGTCTACTAGCTTATTCTTATTATTTTGGCATGTTTTACATTTCCATGAGCTTTTGCTACTTTTGTTCATTAGATAAAACCTTTTTGCTGACTCGTTCGCATATTGAATATCATATTTTTTCTTACATAAAGTGCATATTAGATATTCATTATTTTCTATAATAACATTACATTTGGCACATAATGCATTTTTTTCAACGAGGATGCCATATTTATGTCATATATTTTACTCTTTTATTTATTTTTATATATAAATGTGTTCTTATATTAATTAAAATTATATGAAAGAAATGTGTTGGATTAGAACTCTGGTACAGAGCGTTCCAAGTAGGTTCTCGAAACCAATACACCACGATGGTAATGCAGATGCAATTAAATTTTGTAGTCTTATTCACGATTGATGTTTGATTCACGAGCGATCCGGTCCAAAGTTCATTGTGTCGTTTCATAAATGAGCCGCTTAGTAAACAAGAAAGTTTCCGTTACGATTCTTGAGTTTAAAAATAATCTCTCTTCCACTAAACACTGTTAATCACTGTCAATTTTTTATCACGTAGGACCTTATTAAGAAAGTTTTGCGTTTAAATTTTTTTAATACCTATTTATACAACGAAGATCTAGTCTTACACTATTTACTACCAAATACACCATAATATCTTATTGTATGGAGTCACAAATAATGTCACATAATCCACAGGTCACTGTATATCTTTTTTCACAAAAGTTTTTCTTTTTATGCACTTTTACTATTTTTAAAATCTCATTTTTCAACTTCTCTTGTAAGCATTTCGTAGCACGGTTAGCACGGCGGTTCAGTAACAACATCATAATCCGGCTTCTTTTTATTTAAAATAATATTGGAACGTTTTTGCGAGTGCCCTTCTTGGGTGTATTTACATTCAAAAGTTTGACATAAACACCCATTTGTTTTTTATTGTCCTCGATAATTTTTGCAAATAATTTTTTGTCCTCGGCAATTTCTGCGTGTGCACTTTCTAGTTGCATCTTTAAATATTCTATTTCGCATTTCATTTCAGTTATGGTTTAATTATCCATTAATGACAATTCACAGTGCTGTATTAGTCCCTACTTTAACGTATGGTAGTGAAAGTTGGGTGTGGCAGAAGAAGCACGAGAGTAGAATAAATGCGGTAGAAATGCGGTCGCTAAGGAGTATGTTAGGGCTGAATCTGAGTGACAGGGTGAGAAACTGTGTGATAAAAGAAGAGTGTGGTTTGCAAGATGATGCGGTGACCAGGATTAAGAAAGGAATGCTTCGGTGGTTTGGTCATGTAGAAAGAATGAATGCGGAAAGACTGACAAAGCAAATATATGTTGCAGAAGTGAATGGAAGAGTCGGAAAGGGACGTCCTAGGCGGAAGTTTGTCGACCAAATTGGCGATATACTAAAAATGGGCCAAATTAAGAGTACCCTTAACCGACGAGCATGTATGCGTAGGTATATGAATGTGGAAGAGGCGAGAAAGGTATGTCAGGATCGTGCTAAATGGAAGTCTGTAGTCTCTGCCTACCCCTCTGGGTGACAGGCGTGAGTGTTTATGTTATGACATGTTGGGTAGGCTCTGAAGAGTTTCGTTAGGGGTAGAACTGTTAATGTCATCAATATCTTCTACTACTGTACAGTTGTCCGTTGATCGATTATTACTAATGTTTTGTTTTCTTACTGTTATATTTTGTTCAATTATTTTTGTTTTGTCATATTTTACCAAATTCAAAGAGACCGGTGAATCGTCTACTAGCTTATTCTTATTATTTTGGCATGTTTTACATTTCCATGAGCTTTTGCTACTTTTGTTCATTAGATAAAACCTTTTTGCTGACTCGTTCGCATATTGAATATCATATTTTTTCTTACATAAAGTGCATATTAGATATTCATTATTTTCTATAATAACATTACATTTGGCACATAATGCATTTTTTTCAACGAGGATGCCATATTTATGTCATATATTTTACTCTTTTATTTATTTTTATATATAAATGTATTCTTATATTAATTAAAATTATATGAAAAAAATGTGTTGGATTAGAACTCTGGTACAGAGCGTTCCAAGTAGGTTCTCGAAACCAATACACCACGATGGTAATGCAGATGCAATTAAATTTTGTAGTCTTATTCACGATTGATGTTTGATTCACGAGCGATCCGGTCCAAAGTTCATTGTGTCGTTTCATAAATGAGCCGCTTAGTAAACAAGAAAGTTTCCGTTACGATTCTTGAGTTTAAAAATAATCTCTCTTCCACTAAACACTGTTAATCACTGTCAATTTTTTATCACGTAGGACCTTATTAAGAAAGTTTTGCGGTTAAAATTTTTTAATACCTATTTATACAACGAAGATCTAGTCTTACACTATTTACTACCAAATACACCATAATATCTTATTGTATGGAGTCACAAACAATGTCACATAATCCACAGGTCACTGTATATCTTTTTTCACAAAAGTTTTTCTTTTTATGCACTTTTACTATTTTATTCGAATAATATATGCGGAGACGGTGTGTACGCTGCTATAAGCGTCCGGTCCCTATTGATTTAGTTTGCTTTATTTGTAACTATTATAATAGTTACTTTTTATCCCAACTGACGGTAAGTGGTGATGTTTTTGATGATTCATTATTGTGCCTATCACCCTTTTTTATAGGAAAGGGGGACAAGCGAGCATACGGCTCACCTGATTAAAAAAGTAAGTGATTACCGCCGCCCGTGAACAGCGGCAACACCAGGGGGATTCCTGATGCGTTGCCGGCCTTTGAAAAAGGAATAGGCTCTTTTCTTGAAGGTTCAAATAAAATAAAATTAATTAAACCAAAAAAAATATTTGAGCGGCAAGCTAGCAGTCTTAGAAATACGATCAGTATATATTTTAATGTTATTGGAATCACTTTTAAACGTATAATATTCACAACTTTGGTGGGGATTCATAACTAATGCGGCGGTGGTGGGGCAGCGAGGACAGAGGAGTGTCGGTATTTCACAAGGCGACACTTATCCTACTCTCCGTAGCTGAAATATGGTCGGCGGCGGAGTCATAGATGCGCCACAAGGGTCAAAAAGGCAGATGAGTACGGGTGCTCGTTTCTCCAGGCCTTTTCTCGATTACAACCTAAAGATGATTTTGTAGTACTTAGTAATTAAGGTGAATTTACATTAAGCAACGTATTCATATAATCTATATAAACGGTATAAACGAGCGTGCATATGAAATGAAGCGGCTTAATATTTCCAGCAATTACTGAAAACGCGAGTTCTAATATAAGGATCAGTGTCGTCGCACATTGTGATAATTAGTTTTAATTTATAGTTTCATGAGAATTATGATACCGTGTTTACTAGTATTTTTCACATTAACATTTCACATATTTATTTAATCTTTTACGTTTTAACTCATCACTACCTCATATCGTCCTGTGGGTGTCGTCCTCTTACGTATACTTACGTCGCCTCTTCGATAAAGGTGAATGAAATGAAATGCAACTATGGCGAACTTCCCCCCGTCTATGAAGCAATTTATAGGAAATGCCTATGTTCGGCGGTGGACTTTTATAGGCTGTAATGTACTTTACATCACATCATACCACATTTCCCTCATTGGTAATTGTCTGAGCATCAGTTTTTGTAGGCGACCGCTATTTAAAAACGTATATATATATATATATATATATATATATACAGATGTATATTTTATACGTGGTAGAGCCCCATGTTGCAGTTATATTAGTAGTATAGTTGTAGCACGAATGGGTCGGCTCGACCGGGGAAGGACCACGCTCGCACAGAATACCAGCGTGAAATATTAGCTTAATGTTACAGCAGTATTTCGTATGGTGAGTGTAGAGACCGGAGACCCTTTTTACTGGAAAAGAGGCGTTCCATCATAGTCCTCACGGGTGACAACGCATCTGCATTTTGATTTGTAATCGAGGATAGATGTAGATTTCTATGGGCCGAACAACCACTTACCATCACCTGGAGTATGTGCTCGTTTGTCACCCTATCCTATGTAAAAAAAATTGTTCTTATTATTTTACGTCAGGCGTAAACGAGATAGAGAGGCGACGTAAGAAAACGGCCCACCCCGTTACATTCTGTGGGCAACAGAAAGAATTCAAGTAGGATATAGGCTTCAACATGTTCATTATAACATCTCTTAATGAGAAAAACTTCAGTTCCAACTACAACAAATAAGGAGGATCCCTATAAGGTAATCTATGGGCAAGGAGACCTAAGTACAACGGTTGGCTTTAGCTGTGCAGTAGTGATGATGATGGTTAATTGTGTTTTCTTCTTATATTATAATAAATGTCAAACTTTCATGTTCGGATGATTGTTGCTTAAATATACTTAATGGGATTAAGGGATTAAATGGTAAGCTACCAAACAGGGATAAATACTAGTTTCAATCGAGAAAAGCAGCAGGGAAAACGTTTACCTATAAATTATATTAAGTCGAAAATTTCAAAAAACTCCGACCAAAAACGGCTGATGATATTTCCTTGAATTATAGCTAAGAACACTCTCGATCAAGTCACCTTATAAATTAAAAAAAAAAACTAAATTTAAAACGGTTTATCTCTTTGAAAGCTAAGATGCCACAGACAGACACAGTTACACAGATACTCCCCTCTGTTTACGTCAGGGGTTAAAAAGATACAACACAAAAACAAACTTGAGCGAAACTTATGTATTCATTATATTTTATATAAAATACTTTCTGTGTACATAAATTGTTAAATAAATTAAATAAAGGCTGATTTAATTTCAAGAAATTTTCCTTTCTATTAAGCGTTATGCCACAATTCTTTGTTCAAATTTTTTTAAACGATTTAATTATAATGGAGCGAAAAATCGCAAGAAACAGCCCATTTATAGGGTGGACCATCGGCTAGTTTCTTTTTAAAAATGCTACAAAATAAACACTGCATAATATTTTTCAAAGTTCGTTCTTTTATTGAAAAGAGTAATTTTTCCAATTAGTTATGAAATATAATTTCATTTAAATGGCTGCCTCGGCTGGCTTGGCACAAAGTTTGCAGTACAAATTTGATAATTTTAGACTCTACTTCACGAATAGCTTGATCAATATTCTGTACCTAAATTATTTCTGGATGGTCAGAATAACAATATTCTTTAACAGCACCTTACTTAAAAAGTCCAAAGGCGTCAAGTCGTAGCTCAATTATTGAACTTCGTGCGCAAAAGACCGAATGTTATACCATAGCACGCCCAAGTCCTATTTGTCAATTGATATACAAAAAAATTTGTTATCACGGCCCCGTAGCACCGTCTGTTAACCGTCACATTGTTGTTATCTTTATCTTCGAAGAAAAAGGGGCTAATAATGCCGCCACTTCAAAAACCACACCAAACAGTTACACGCTGAGGATGAGAATTTTTCAAAATTTGCACTGTTTTGGCGACACAGTATTCAATTTAGAAATAAGTTTTCAATATTTCCCAACGTTGTTCAAGTGTTATAGGACGATACGATGTTTTGAGGCAATTAATATTGATTTTTGTATGTATTTGTAGCCTATTTATCTGAAGTTTGTTTAAATTCACTAGTCTCTTCAATTTTGTTTAAAAAAAGTTATCAACTTCACTCTAAATATTACTGCATCTTAAGTTTCTGTACAAAGACGTAGTCGCTCATTCGATTTAGCTTTTTCGTGATTGATATCAAACGTAAGAGATAAAATACTAAATCGTCTTAGCCGGAACTGCTCGTAGATGGTAACTTTTGTAAATATACTCTTCCCAATTATCGTATAAGGGTAAATTAATGAGTGAGTGTAGAAAATGAGTGTGATCGTACAGCAGGGTGGAGCATTTAAAGATATGAGCTTTTAAAAGGTCTCAATTTTATTACGATAGCAAACCCTCTATGAAGCTGATAGTGTCTATCGTGGGGTTTTAGCCGGAATAGTTAGTTATAAGCTTTCTATTGTCCAGGCAGTGGATAGTATTCATTAGGATTTGCCTACGCTGAAAAGCCAGTGCACTTTATTATCTACGGCTACTTTACACACCTTATTCATACAATCATATAGGACCGCTATTATTTAGCCAAGATTGTTGATAGTAATTTGAGACTAAAATAGATTCTATGTATCAGTAAATTTAAAAATGTAAAGGAGAGATTAAAGTAAGGTTGGGAGGCAAAAAAAACGACAGTGAGTGAGCTTAAGTGTAAGAAATAAAAGAAAATATTTTAGGCAAATTACTTTATAATACCGATTTACTCCGAAATTCTTTCACCACAAAATACATGAAATACAACGTAGCAAGCTCGTCATTTACTAAGGTATAGTATTGTACAGCGTGACACGACGAAAGAAATCTAATGAAAAGTGCACATTGTTCATTCTGAATTAAGCCAACCAACTAAGGTTCGTGCAATTTAAAACAAAAGGTTTCTATAGCAATGGGAAAATAAAATTTCCTATGAACGTTCTTTTATAGACTGGGTTTTGTTTAGAAATCAACTTGTTATCGCAAGCGCTTACTTACAAATGCCTATTTTGTATTGATAGAGCCATGCTACAGCTACGTTATAGCTATACCACGAATCAGCCGGAGAGGACTACGCTTTTACAGAATAGCAGCGTAAAATAGCAAAAACATTCCATTTTAGTCCTCAGGGGTGACAATAACATATCTGCGTTTTCGAAGACAGATGTACATGTCTATGCGCCTCGACATCCACTTAGCATGAGTAGAATATGTGTTCGTTTGTCAAAAATGGTTACGAAACCAAAAAAAACTAAAGGGAACCTGGGTAAACTGTGAAGTTAAACATTAAAATTTCCATAGTACTCTTACTACTACTAATAGTTCGTCGGTAAAACTCTCCAGTTGGACATGGACCTATCGTATTGTGAGAAGAATTAGCCTTAATCTCCACGCTCACGGATTGGAGATCGCAGTACCGGTCGTTTCGCAACTTTGATGTTGCTGCCCTACGCTGGCTTACCGTCATCTATAGGAAGCCATAAAATGTTTTCAATACTTCCCATAGTCTGTTTTTACGTCCACGAAATTAAATAAGGTGACGGATTCTCCTATGCCGCAACCACTTGGCAACTATCAAAGTTTCTTGTAACCATCATAGTGCTTAAGTGTTGCAAAGTACTCAAAACGCAGGAAATTCAAACCAAAATATTATAATAAAATAAACGTGATATGTAAAAGTTAGTTTTAACTTTTACGGGGAGCTTAGAGGACGGATTAGCCCTCCGGAATGATATGTTGTCAAAAACTTTTTGAGACGACTTGTCAAACATAGTTAGTTAATTGCCAAAAAGCCTCCTCTAATTGAAAATATTTAGGATGGATAATTAAATTTATAGCTTTTCATTCTCATAAACCTCTATTATATATACGCAGTATATATGGATGTCAGTGTTAATTCTTTTTTATTTTTATTTCCACAAATATACCTATATAATTCATTTATTTATGTGTATGTCCTATTGCGACGTGTGACTACCGTCAAAGTGTGTATGAGACGTAAAGGAGGAGGACTACTCATTAAGTGATTCACGAAGCTTTGATATAGGTACGATCTCTATTATAAGCTGCACAGTTGGATCGCTACCAATAAATGAGGTAGCATTATTTAGCCTATTTTATAGAATAAGTGTAAAACCGAGCACCCAGTCCACCTGATGGTATGTGGCCGACAGACATGTACATTAATTTTTCGATTAAGAAAAATATGCGCGCCATTGTGACTATACAACTTGTTTACGTTACATTCCGGTGAGTTGGCAAAAAATATTCGTGTATCAAAATGAAAGACTCTCCTGAGAAATTCCATCGCAAAAATAGCAAAAGCTTAAAATATGTGTGTGAAATTCGGCCTCATCCGGAAAGTGAAATAACAATTTTTTACTTTTTAATTTCTACTTTATAGCAAGCGTTACTTTTCAGCTTTGTTCGAATATATTTGTATATTAAAAACAAAACGATTTTAACTTTCATCCTTTTAAAACGAGTGTTACGTAATGGAAGTTATGTAATATATTATGTTGGTATTTTTATACTTGTGAATGGCTGCCTCTGTTAGACTAGTGGTCATAAGCATGACAGTATTAGAAAAATTTTCTATCTAGGAATTTTCTTGAGCCCACCATTAATCCTGGCGTGCCTTTCCACTGTGTCTAATCCACCGAACTGCGCTTTGTCTAATGATAGAAAGGGGTATTCCTTCCAGCTAGTCCTACTTTATACGTCGGAGATGGAATAGGAGGAGCCCTGAATGGAGATCCAAGAGCTCCTTGTGTTAGCTGACCATGGCGACCTTAGGGTTATAGCGTGCAGTCCCGCAAGGGAAAGTATATATGAAGATTGCCTCGACGTGAGAAAAAGATGCGGCATCAGAGACGTAGGAACAATACAAAACACAGTCGGAGCTAATACAAAATAATTTGTTTGATCTTTTTTCTTCATTTTCATCTTCATAAGCTCGTGATAGTCCACGGCTGAGCATAGTGCTGTCCCGTTTGAAGGAGCATTTTTCTAAATCGTCACGCTTCGCAGACGAATTAAATAGCAGCACCAGACGTTTCGTGCTTTTGTCGTAGCTACCCGTCGTCGGCCTAAGTGCTGTAACGTCTGGCGTAAACGAGATGGTACACCTCCATTTATCAGAAGCTGTGAACTTTCTGGCATTTTCTATGACCTTTTTGGATCACATTTATATAGCTATTTATAGAGCTATACTTTAGCCAGGATATACGAATAGGCTTGTTTTTTTTTGTCGATTAATTTGCCTGATTTGTTTAGGCAAACAGATCCTTTTCACCAAATTTATATGGCAAAACCCTTAAAGTTTAACATTAGCGAAGGTACTACGTAACATATTACATTTAGGGTTATTTTTCAATATAGACTCTTTGCAACATATCAAAGGTACAGAATAAGTTATATAGGCGAATGGTGAATCTCAGACATTCTATTCTTTTATCTTTTAAATTTAGAATGCATGGTAATGCATTATTTCAACCGGTTGTTATTCATAAATATACCCACGCAAAAATACGCACGCACAAATTTGTAAGAGTCGATCGATCGGAAAAAAACGTTGTGAATAGCATCGCACGCAGAGGAATGCGCGTACGCGTAGTTCTTATCCATGTCATATTCAATTTGGGATAATTTTAAATAAAACTAGAAGCTTTATTTACTCATACTTTCAAAAAATAATTTATACAGGGTTATTTTTCAAAGAGTACCCAAATTTTCAATTTAAGTTCAAACTTATAAATTATGATATACCGTTATGGCAGTTTACGAAAGTACGAGTAAATAAGCCTTCTTCTTCTATTAGGAATTGACCCAAAGTGAATGCGATTTATGGGAAACAACGTTTTTGGCAACCGATCAACCCTTACGAATGTGTGCGAAAATAATGCATTACTACGCATTTTGAATTAAAAAGATAAAAAGGACTGAATGTTTGAGATTTTTCTATTAGTCTTTCTTCATCATTTGTCTATATTACTTATTCTGAACCTTCTCTGCAAATTTGGCCAGTTATTGCAAAATAACCCTGTATATTTGAACCTAAATATAAAATTTGAATACTCTTTGGAAAATAACCCCGTATTACATACATTTGAATCGAAAGCAATCTCATTTTTGAAGTCGGCTTAAAGGAACATGTTTATTATACGTAAATAGATGAAAAAAAGACAAGGTATACGACATCCATATCGAAGTTTGTATCAAGTCTTTTTTAATAGCCATATTTACGAGACTAAAACTAAAGTTGTACACATGAGAATCAGGAAATACATATTGCATAGTTTCTTTTCTTTTCTATTTTTCTCTTTATTGTTGTCAGTAAATTAGCGAAATCAGGTGCATCTAACTAGTTTAAAATATCTTGTAATGACTAATATATATATATATATATATATATATATATATATATATATATATATATATATATATATATATATACTCTAATGAAAAGGAATTCTGTAGTGTTACTGTCAGATAAGCTACATGCTCGTTTCCCTCTCATCGATTATTGCTGTAAAATTATTAAGTGTTTATTAATAAGAGCCGTGGTAGCTCAGATGGCTAACGCTCGCTGTAAATATAACAGAACGCGAGTAACCCTGGATAAATCCCCGCCGGCACCAATGAAATTGTTAATTGCAATTTTAAGTGCTGATTTACCACATGCTCGGCGGTGAAGGAAAACATCCTGAGGAAACCTGCATGTCTGAGGAATAAGAAAAATATATTCCGAAGACATGTGAAGTTCGCCAACACGCATTGGGGCTGCGCGGCGGACACTTCCTTGCCCTAAAACCCTCTCAAAAATGTGAAGAGGCTTATGCCCAGCAGTGGGACATATATAGGCTGTAACTTTACTTATTCTTACTTTACTTTTATTAATAAGAAGCTAAGGAAAGGACATTATTCAGCTTTCTCTTATTACATACTCAAACACTCTTAAGAGATTTTTGGAAAAATGTATAACCGATTTGGGATTAAAATGGATGTAAAAGATTGTGCAAAAAAACAAAACGATTTACCTAATAAAGTTCTGTATTCGAAATCTATCAAATAAGCATTTACACACGAATTTGTAAAATTAACCCCTGAGGATTAAAAAGGCTATTAAATTTGGTATAAAATAACTTTTATCTACATTTATTAAATTGTGATTTTATAATTAAGATTTTACATCGGTGTCTTTGTTGAAAGAATGACTAGTGATCATGAGGGTTCAAATCCCAGGTCAGCAAACATCATTTGCTGGTTTTTCTGTCAAGAAATTCTCTCAAGAAAGAAAGTGTACTTACACACACACAATCGCGCACTATAATTCAGTCCCACACAGACGGCTTTTTTTCGTAGAGAGTGATTGCCGTGATGAAATTTGGTCCGGTGGACATAATATAGCGTCGTGTAGCCCCTACGATAACATAATATATTAGTTTAAGGTAGAATAAGTGAGTAGTATAATTAAAGTCTTAGTGCCAATAATACGTTCCCTTAATTGACACCTTAACTGACATCTGACAATGCAAGCGCACCGCCGAAGTTAGTTCTAAGGTAGAATAAGTGATGAGGATATTTAATGACATAGACAGATTAATACGTCTCTTTCTCATTGGCACCTTTCATCATAACAATAACGTTATCCATCAAATAAATAAATGATTCATAAAGTAGAGTTAAAAAAAGAAATTTTACAAACGAAATATTTTGTTTTTTACCATTTTTTGTTTAATTTTATAACTAAAGTTGTACACATGAGAATCAGGAAATACATATTGCATAGTTTCTTTTCTTTTCTATTTTTCTCTTTATTGTTGTCAGTAAATTAGCGAACTCAGGTGCATCTAACTAGTTTAAAATATCTTGGAATGACTTTGTACGGTGTGCTACGTATGGTGATCATTAGCTCCAGCCTTCTTTTATCTACAGAATGGATAATGCAAATTTACTCAACAAGTATAAGAAGAAAACACGTTTCTAAAATTGTTATATTTATTTTTGTGTTTTTGACTTAGGGACTTGTGTAGAAAATAAGTGTCTTTATAATAAGTGTTTTTATTTAAAATAAGTGTCTACCATGTAGTGACAGTGTAAGAATATCCACTAGCACATATCATCCCGTGGGTGTCGTAATAGTAGTCTAAGATCCCGATATAAAACGACCTTCACCGAGATGCTTATTTAATGAAACGTATTTTATATTTAATTTAATATGTCAATAAGTAATAATATGTAATAAGGCACGTATGGCAATTCACAGTGCTGTATTAGTCCCTACTTTAACGTATGGTAGTGAAAGTTGGGTGTGGCAGAAGAAGCACGAGAGTAGAATAAATGCGGTAGAAATGCGGTCGCTAAGGAGTATGTTAGGGCTGAATCTGAGTGACAGGGTGAGAAACTGTGTGATAAAAGAAGAGTGTGGTTTGCAAGATGATGCGGTGACCAGGATTAAGAAAGGAATGCTTCGGTGGTTTGGTCATGTAGAAAGAATGAATGCGGAAAGACTGACAAAGCAAATATATGTTGCAGAAGTGAATGGAAGAGTCGGAAAGGGACGTCCTAGACGGAAGTTTGTCGACCAAATTGGCGATATACTAAAAATGGGCCAAATTAAGAGTACCCTTAACCGACGAGCATGTATGCGTAGGTATATGAATGTGGAAGAGGCGAGAAAGGTATGTCAGGATCGTGCTAAATGGAAGTCTGTAGTCTCTGCCTACCCCTCTGGGTGACAGGCGTGAGTGTTTATGTTATGTTTATGTTAATATGTCAATAAATATAATCCATATGGGTTGCCTAGCAAATTTTAGTCCAGAGTATGTTTAATTAATAATTTAAAAAAATTATTTTTTTAAACATTTCACCGGTATGATTATTAGATAAATTCTATACCAATCGAAAGTATGAAGCCCATAGAATATGCAAATGTTAGGTTGCCTATTCTTTTCCGGTCACAACTATCGGGTTGCCAGGTATAAACAGGTAAATCTGTACTAGCATTTTGCAACGGTCTGTTTATTGAATGAAATTTAAATGAAATTAAAGATTATTTTATTCTGAACGTGTTCAGAATAAAATAATCTTTAATTTTATTTGTATAGGGTTGCCTGCAAAAAATCAGTCCAGAATTGCGGTTGTCGAATTTTAAAAAGTAAAATATTGCTCCGAGTGAATGTGTGCGACTGAGAGGTCCCAACCGACCATCCCATGCGATAGAAGAGGACACAGCATAGCAGCTGTTTAAAGTCCGCCCACTTAAAGAAAGAGAGTGCGCATGCTATTTGGGCTTATAAAAGAAAAGGATAGCGATAGACTCGTATATATATACTATGCATATGGGTATATGGATTATATTTATTGACATATAAAATTAAATATAAAATACGTTTCATTAAATAAGCATCTCGGTGAAGGTCGTTTTATATCGGGATCTTATACTATAGGTGACAGAGGTAAACAAAGAGAAGGCCAGCAGCGTCTTCCTTATAACGACTACAAATTAAACCGCTTGCCAAACGTCGCAACTACGGTAAATATACCCCTATAAGACAATCAATGTGGGCGTCCTATTTTCAGCAGTGAACTTTAATAGGCTGTAACATTAATAGTAATTTCAGACGAGTGTGTACAGAAGGAGAAAACCAATTGATATAATCAATTGGTTTTCTCCTTCTGTACACACTCGTTTGGTTTCACAATTGTAGCACGTATGGTTCGGCTTAACCGAAAAAGGACCACGCTTTCACAGAATACCAGCATAAAATATCAAACTAACGTTGCTGTTTCGTATGGTGAGTGTAAAGAACCGAAGACCCCTTTAATTGGAATCGAGGTATTCCAACCAAGTCCTCACGGGTGACAACGCAACTGTATTTTCATTTAGATGTAGATGTCTATGGGCCACATTATCAGGTGGACTGTGTGCTCGCTCGTTTGTCACCCTTATCCTTAAAAAAGGAGGAGGTTGTAAATTTGACAGATTTTTTTTGTATGGATCTTCGTGAATTGTTAATTTTGTGAATATTTTTTTAATGAAATAGGCTATTCCTTAATGAAATCAAAAAAAGAACAAAAATTACACTTAAAGAGCTTCTCTTTAATTCTGTCCTCCATAGTGAGACTACTCTGGAGGCGTGGAGCAAAAATGCGGTTGTCTTGTTCTTCAAGTAAGGTTACAACGCTCTTTTGAAGAAATACAGACCAATTTCTCATCTGAGCGGCGTCTCGTGCTGTTTTCGGAAGTCATTACGAATCGTCTCGCACGCAGACTCGATGATTTTCAGCCTTATTCAGATTTATTTATCATATACCACATACATACCTTTCGACCTGATAGTCGATGGTACGACATATTGAAAATGGGCCAGATTAGGAATACCTTTAATCGACGAGCATGTATGAGTAGGAATATGGATGTAAAGAGGTACGTCAGAATTGTGGCAAATGGAAGTCCGTACTCTCTGCCTACTCCTCTGGTTTACAAACGTGTGTGTTTATGTATGTATATGTTATTTGGGAATACTGTGTAATTGCGGCGTAAGAACACCAACTACCCTTTATCATTCCGAGGGTGTCGTAGGGGGTGACAGAGGGAAACGTACCAGGAGGTTAGCAACAGCGCCTACAAAATAAAAGAATCTACGGTTTCCAACGCCCGCAATGCGTGGAAATTATGGCAAGTATCCCCTTAAGATGTGACCTTTAGGGAGACCTAAAATATTGAAAATGTTTGTTTTCTACGAGTAAATTTTAATAAAATTTTTTGTTCTATAAAAAATAAAAAAAGCCTTTTTAAAGTTGCTTTCGTTTAATATCGCTTACTTAATTAAGGTATTAAGTACCCGGTTGACCGAGCTTTGCTCGGTATTTTTCGCTCTTTTTTTCAATTCGTGTTTTTTGGAAATTATATTTAGATACAAATTACATACACATACATACTGATGAAATACAAATAATATTTTTTGATCTTAGCGACATAATAGAAAAAACTGAATTGGTTATTTGCATAAAAAATCAATCAGTTTAATTTAAATTTTCGTGTTTTTTAAAAATACTAAAAAAGGGCTCGAAAAAATTGATTTTCTCAAAAAAGAAAGGAACTTGAAAAAAAATTAAAAAAAGTCGGTCGGTCGGTCTGGGCTCGAACCATGGTATTACGATTCTGTGACCGCCCAATACACCAATTAAGCTATTTATAATCATTAACAACGTGTCAAAATTTACCTTCTTTTTCTAACGATATTGTAGCAGTTTTTCATTGCCTACAAACACGGACAAAAAGACATTATCTAAAAATAAATCCTAGCTAGATCGATTTAATGCCGCCGAAACTCCCTGGACACTAAATTTTATGAAAATCGTTGGAGCCGTTTCCGAGAACCCAATTATATATATACACATATATATATATATATATATATATATATATATATATATATATATATATATATATATATATATATACAAGAATTGCTCGTTTAATAGTATAGATATGCTCTACTCTGTCTCTTTTAGTGCCATTTAGTGGAAAAATAGAGTGTAAAATCAAGATTTACCAAAAATTTATTCTAAAACATAGTGATTATGAATATTATACATTTTTTTAATTCTTTTCGAATTTCTTTTATAATCCTGTATTTCTTTATTGTAAGTATGCCTGACCTAACAACAAACAGAAAACTGAAAAAATTTAAAAGTAACAAAATATTTTGATCTTTGAATCATTTTCGAAGAAAGCTGTAACAGCGTCTGGCAAACATCACCGAAAAAACTGTGGAGACTTAACTTGATTTCGATTGCTAGTATTGGCAGCCACAAAGGTTTATAAACTAAAATTTAAATCTAATAAAGAAAATTGGTAAAATGAATGAAGGTCTTTGTAAAGAAGTTGAAATACTCCACTGTTATTTATTTAACGTATATTCTAAAATTGTATTAGATTAATGTAATATGACGGGCTCGAAAGCTATGTCGAATATCTTAAAATACAATATATTATCTGAGCTAAAACCACCTCTTGTGCAATAAATGAAATTGAATTTGTAAAAGTCAAAGTCTTGTAAAAACCAAATGCTGCTGAATATGTAAATGAAGATTCGATTACAGACCAATACAAGGATATTTGGAATCATAATCGTAAAGTAATTTGTAAGAAGAACATTTTGTTTCGTTAAATTAACCGTTTTTATTTCTCTTCATTTTATTGTCCTTTGAAATTCGTAATTGTACATTACGAATTATTCGATAACATGTATTACAGGTAGAATAAAGTGTGTTTAGATTTATTTTAGGATTGGAGCGTTCATATTATTTCTTTATAATATTAGTGAGGCAGGTAGCAATGGTAGAGATATGAGATAGAATATGTTACGGTCGAATAGTGCAATGGCTTCCATCTGCTTCATATTTATAAGCGTGTGTAGATTGTGAGGGCTACTCAGCTAGCTTTCCTCAGGTTTTCTAAGCACTAAATAAATTAATATTTAAAGAGACTATTTTGGAAGGGAAAACTTCTTTATAAGAATGAAAATATCTTATTGGTGAGGAGAAACTTGGTAATAAAAGATGGTAAATAAGCACAGTGTGGCCGAACATATAGTCAAAGATTTAATTCATTTTCCATGCGTCCGGTATACAATAAAAAATAATTATATATTATAAGTGAATCATCGTATCAAAATTAAATGAAATAAAAACTAACAATTCATGAAAACTACTTATACGGATTTTATAATAAATCATTATGAAAAACTAAGAATTTACAAAATTCCATAGTTAAAACATTATTTAAGCAATGTAATCGTAATTGTATCGTAGAATATAAGGTCTCACTAAAAACTTACATCATAATAAAATATACTACATTCTGGCAACAAACAAATTTGTATTAATATAATATTACTTATGGACAATATTGGCACATACATTAAATTGAATTGACAAAAATTTATATCAAAAGCTTTACATAAACCGATCTAACTATGATATCGAGAAGCCAAACACCTCATTGACTATAATGGCAGAAATAAAAAACAATATATAAATTAAACGCTATAAAGTCCGTAAAATTAGTTTAAATTCCGTATATTATTAGTTATACGTGTTTTTATTCAACATCGAGTGTTCAATTTGTCATGAAGTGGGAAGTTTTTTGGCAGCCCGAATCAGATAATACCCATATTTATAAAGGAAATAATAAATGTTCAAATTTTGGGTTAAGCTTTTTGTTTCAACTTTCAACGCGAGATATATTAGAGTATATTGGTCGATTCTAAATAAACATTGAGCACTTTTAAATTCCGTGTTGTTGGTTTCTGTTTTTTATCTAGGAAGAATATCCATTTAATTCATATTTGCAAATAATTTTTTTAATACGTTGATTTTAAAATAAATCCCAAAAAGCCTATCAAAAAGATTATTAGCTGTCTAAAAATGATTTAGAGATCAGGCTAAGAATTTGAATGTATTTGTTTCTTATTTGCATGTGTTTTAACGCTATGTTTTCATAGATTGTGAACAGATATTGATGATTCTTTTTTTTAAGTGAAAACGTCTTTAGGGTCGTTGTGATTTGAAACTCTTGAATAAAACTATTATTTACGGATTTTATCGCGTTTAATTACTTTAATTTATTTTTATTATTATCCCGACGTTTCGGGTGCTTTACAGCGCCCATGGTCACGGGGGGGACTGAGATGTTTGACGTCCCAATGTCATAGTTAGTCCGGCTACCTTCAGTTTTTTAATATTAATTTTTGGTCCGATTTACGCAAAACGAGCTTATAGTATCATGAAGTCTTGCAGTGGTATGCTTGGGTTTGGGTTTAATTTTGTTAATTATAGGATCCCAAGCAGATGGTAGCACCCAACAATCTTCTCTATTGAAATTTGGATGTTTTTTAATTTCAATAGCCTCGCGTATCATCCTTGGTAGGAATCGGTGTTCTTTTGCGAGAATTTGTGGTTTATCAAATCTAATGTAATGGTGGGGACGATCTTGAACATGTTCGCAGACTGCAGACTTCCCGGAGCGTCGGTGCTTCACATCAGCTATATGTTCCTTCACGCGGGTTTTTATGGATCTCTTTGTTTGACCTATGTAAGAGAGACCACATTCACAATCTAGCTTATACACACCTGCATCTTGTAGAGGAATATTACATTTGATGGATGGTAAAAATTGACTAATCTTCTTCAGCGGCTTGTAGTATGTCTTAATGGACGCTCGCTTCAAGATGTAGCCAATCTAGTCCGTGACTCCTCTAACATATGGCAGTAGAGCAGGCACGCGCTCGACTGTGGCCGGCTTCACTCGTTCACTGTGACGTAGGCGCGGGACCCGAAGCTTGTTGTCTTGCAATACTTGCTTGACGTGCTGAAGCTCCGCGGCCAGATGTTTTCTGTCACAGATCCCTCGTGCTCTGAAACAAAGATTTACCCACGGTAGCTAACTGTGAAGGATGATGGTGAGATTCACCATTTAGATATCGGTTGGTATGGGTCTTTTTCCTATACACAGTGTGACCAATAGTGTTATCAGGATTTCTGATGACTAAAACATCTAGGAAAGCTAAAGAATTATTTGCCTCTAACTCCATTGTGAATTGTATTTTAGAGTTTATGGAGTTAAGGTGGTCTAAAAATGCAGTTACTTTGTCTGATGGTAAAATTGTGAAAGTGTCGTCTACGTACTTCTTGTAGAACCTTGGATTTACAGGAGCAGTAAGAAGGGCTTTCTCCTCAAAGTCCTCCATGAATATGTCGGCGACTATGGGAGACACAGGTGAGCCCATCGCCACACCATCTACTTGCTTGTAGAACTCCTCCTTCCACAATAGATAGCCAGATGTGAGGCAATGTTCAAGTAGTATTGCATATTCTTGAGGCATGTTATTTTCTTCTAGCTTCCTAGTTACAATTGAGATGCAGTCCACAATAGGTAGGCATGTAAATAGTGACTGAACATCAAAACTGACCATAGTTTCATTGTTAGCGAGATGTAGGTCTTTTATCTCACTCACAAAATGGTATGAATCCTTTGTGTGTGCTCTGGTATGTCCTCTTAGTGGTGATAGTATTTTTGCTAAGTATTGTGCCAGCTTATAAGTTGGTGAATCGATCTGGATCACTATGGGACGTAGTGGAGCGTTTGGTTTGTGTATCTTCGGTAACCCATACAACCTCGGTGGTTTGACACATGATGGTATTAGCGAATTCACGTCGAGATTTAATTTTGAAACTCTTTTTTTACTTATTATAACCCAGCGGTTGACCATAATCTCACGTGGTGGTAAGTGGTGGTGGTGGTAAGTAAGTTATATACTTAATCACACTGTCTTAACGTAACGAAAGCCTATTTACTCTTGCCTTGAAGACGCCTAGATTGTATTCGGACGGAAAAATAGACCTCGGAAAATTATTCCACTCCTTTGCTGTACGCATTAAAAAAGTCGAAGCAAACTTTTTGGTTTTAATGCGTGGAATATCGGGTATATAATACAACAAAGGGGTGAAAATTCACCGAACGTCTGGTCGTCTGGAAAGGAGAGGGAGGAGTTAAAACGTGCAGTTCCTGCGCACACTCACTGAAATGCATCTTATAGAATACCAAGATGCTGTCTACTCTACGCCAGTGCTCGGGACTGACAAGGTTGTTTTCACCCATATCAAGGTCACCAATGAGCCACTTGGCACTTCTCTCAACCGAGTCCAACGCTGCTAGGTGGCATTTTGCAGCACCAGCCCATATCTGACAGCAGTACTCCATACGCGACCGGGCTTGCCTTTTATATAAGGCAAGAAGCTGCCTCGGCGTGGAGTTCTTTGCGGTTGTTTTGGCTCTGGACTCAATGAACCACCCTTGAATGAAGTTCGGTGAAAATTCAACGCCTAACAACTGAAGGAGGTCAGTGTATTCCAAGGATACGTTTTGGAAAGCAGGAGTCAGGGTAAGCGGGCTCCTTTTAGCGGGGAAAAGACACACTTGTGTTTTTGAGGCGTTGAATCTCACGAGATTGGCATCGCCTCATTCGGAGACTGCTTGTAGTGTAAGATTCACACGCTCAACCACAGCTTCTCTTTCTGACTGGATTTGATCCCAACTGACTCGGGCACTTGATTGGTATTTCTCCATAACTGTGCTATCGTTGCATACCCATAGTTACCGGGCATAAGCAGATGATTAATAAGCAGCAGAAAGATAGTTGCGAAGATAATGGATCCTCGAGGAACACTGGCATCAGTCACCATAGGATCGGATGAGCAGCCATCGACGACAACCCGGAGAGACAGTTCAGTCAGAAAGTCCCTTACCCATTCAATTAGACCAGATGATAAACCGTACGCTGGAAGCTTACCCAAAAGGCTCGCATGCTAAGCTCTGTCAAAAGCCTTCAAGACGTTAAGGGAAACAGAAAATGCTTCCCACTGTTCTCTAGTTCCCATACGTTTGTGGCATACGCTAAAAAGTCCTTAGCTGACCGAATTTGGCGAATCCCGTATTGCCGGTCACTAAACAGGTCACACTGTTCTAGGTATGTCATTAAGCGGGCGTTACATATATACACTCCATAATCTTGTAGAGTATGGAGGTAATTGAAATTGGCCAATATTAGGCAGGGTCCGTACCACTACCTCTTTAGGAATAGCCTGCATATTGGCCAGCTTCCATGATTTAGGTACTATTCTAGTCCTGAATGAGAGGTGGAACAAGCGGGTCAACACAGGAGATAAACTCACTTCCACAGACTCTATGAAACGAGAAAACGACACTAAATGGAGACAAACATATATATCTATAGGTGAATACTAGCCTGTAAGGATATGTGATAAAATACAGTACACACTGTTTTCTATTAAGTATGTCATAATATATGAGAAGTAAGTATTAAGGATGAAATTTATTAAATAGAAAATGTTTAAGTACTTACGATAATGCAAGTGAAAACTCGGAAACTGTATAATATGTAATGTAATATATTATGTGGAGTAAGATGTAATTTTAAAATTTACTAAAAACAACATAAACAATGCAATAATTATACTATTCATGATACTCTGCATTTTCCATTTAGTCGAAGTATAGTTTTCTGGATGTTTCACTTCTGCCGCGTATGAACAGCACACTTGTTTTTTTTTATATATTTTAATTGGTTATATATTTCAGGGATGGTTCCGTATTAATTTTTACATAAAATTTTTTAAGCGTACATAAATGGGAGATGAAATTTTAAATAGAACTGGGGAAGAAATTTATTAAAACGACACTGTGGTTGTGACTTTGTTTAGCATCCTCAAAATGGTGAAAACTTTTAATAACTTTTAGAAATAATAAAAGCCTACTTAAAACAACTAAGAAAGAATAAAATAATACATCCTGACGTCGGGCCTTTAAGTTTTCTACACAATATGTTAGAAAAATTAAAGTTAGCTAAGACTTAAGAATGTGAAATATTTTTAAATGGTTTAATTTTGAGCAGTCTTTTACTATAATGAAAACTTATTCTATTATGGTTCTAAAAATTTTCGCCGGCGTTAATAAAAAAGATACAAATTTGGAGAAAAGATTATTCTGTTGCTGTTGTTGCACATCGATGAAGTTTACGAAATTAATAATAATTCCCAAAAATATGATATAGAACACCAAAGAAATATTTTCAGAAATTTTGGATCGTTTTAAGAACTCGACTGTCCGTCGTAAAATTATAAATGAACCGATTCAAAAGCCATCTACCCTCCTATCACGTAGCTCGCTGTAGCAAACGAGTACACATGATACTTATATTGTAATAATTCTTTTAATATACTTTTTTAGTAAAATATTAAAAGTTGTTAATGTAAATAATAGTTCGTAATCTGTCTGGAGAGCATGTCGCTTTGGCTAATGATTCCCTAATGGAACTCTTTATTTCAATATCTATTTGTCGACGCAATTAAGCACACCTCATTTCACATGCAGAATGAATAATTGGAATAAAAAAGACCTGATATTTTTGTTTGCAACGCTACGTTTATAAAATAGCCCGCTTTTTAAAAGATGATATGCGTGATATTACAACTTTTTATTCTCTTTGTTTAACATACTTATGTTTACATATTTGAATTTAAGGACTTAGTATAATTTTTTATAGTATAGGTCTAGTGTAATATATAAATCAATGGAAGGAAAGCTCGACCGCATCACCGGCTACGTTTCACAACTACATTGCACCGAATATTCGACTCTATATCATTATAATAAGAACAGGTAGGGTCAGAAGAGGTGCAAACACACGTGTGTCAAAATTCATCCTATTGTTGATAAAAACCTTCATAGCATGCGTGTGACGACACCGAAGATCAAACGTGGATCTTTTTCAGTAACGTTCATGACGGAATTATATCAACTGATCAAGATTTATGATTTTCAGAATGTCCCATTGAAGTCTTTATTCATAAATTAAATGAAGGTTTTAGTCAGTCTAGATGTTTGGAGAAAATATATACTAATTTACTAATCAGTCTCAAAACTCAAAATTACGGTATCTTTATTATATCAGATGGTAAAGAAGCTACTGCAAGCCCATGAACAACTATTACTAACTGATTGTGAAAAATAATTCATATTTGTACAAAAAATATTTGGAATATCCGTAGTTGTTAAGAGCTGAGGCAGCAAAAATTTAATATAAATCAATATATAACCTCCTTTAGACAGAGACAGTTTGGTCACGATGCCCGCTGCTATCGTCATTTCAACAGGGTCTAGCCGTCTGCGCAGGACAGGGACATAGTACTCAAGTGTGTGCGCAGGCACACATGCACTCACTGTTTCCTAACTCACATGCCAATCTGACACGACCTGACAATGAGAGATATCAGGCACAATTTCGTTGACAGGAAAACTGTAACTAAAACTCGACGTGAGATAGTTCAGATTAAAATGCTTAACTTTATATGATTTTATTTTTAATGAGTTTGTAAGTAAAACTTATGGGTCATCACTTAACCAATACCAGTTTTGCCTTTTAAAAGGCCTTTCTAAGTTCGTAACACATTTGTCTTTAAGAAATTGCATAACCAAAATATAAAAGTATATTGAAATCATAAAATAAAGTTTCGTTCGTTAGTTACTACACATCTCTATAAAAAAGTCTTAACGGAATAAATTTTGATACAAAAGGCAGGGATGAACTGATAAAAATAATAAACATAAACAATTGAGTGGGTTTTAAGATCAGAAACCAATAAGTTCTTATGTAGTGCACGTCTTATGCAATGTAATTTTATAGTATATAAAATGAACACATTTATTGAAGCACTGATTTTATTTATAGTTGCTGCAAAAAAGTTGATTCGAAGATCTCATTAGATATAAATGTTGGAATAAACGATAACGATGTTACAATAACACATTCTGGTTTGGGAGTTGATGTTATTGGTCATCGAGAAATTGAATTATTTAATATTGGAAACGCTAACATAAGGAAGGCTGTAAAAAGACACTACGATTGGTCTCCCAGCAATGTTTACTTAAAAAGTCTGACACCTTGGGGAGATTTGTTCCGAAAATATAACTGGGAACAGGTATCGCGAGTTTTGACTGTCAAATCAGCAAGATTAAAAACAATAACGAAGGAACCTGTAATAGTGTTCTCTAACGACTTCGATAATGTTTCAAATAAGATGATTAAGGTAAACACAGGGATAAGTCAAACAGTGAAAAATAAGATTTCGACAAGTTGGATAAAAAGCAAACAGACGACGGTTTCTCAGGAAATTGAATATGATATGAACGTGATGTTTGCGAAGATGATGGGCACGACTGGTTTCTCATATACAACTAGTTGGGGCGAAAGTGAAGAGCGATCTGAAACTATTGCGATTGGAACCACAAGTGTTATTGAAACGGAGTTGGTGTTGCTGCCTGGGCAGGCGGCGACCGCGGTACTGTCAGCAAATAAGGGTGCTTTAGAGGTAGAAGTCATGTACTTGGCAAAATTAAGAGGGAACGTAGCTGTGAACTTTAAAATTCCTTATAAGGGTCACCATTTCTGGGGTCCATCGATAAAATGAAGTGATTATAAAAGAAACTATCAAGTTAGGTTTCTACACGGATGCATCTTTAAAGGTATATATGATAAAATATCTGGACTGCCATTGTAACAGCAATGACTACGGTGTTTGGAAATCGTTGTTATGGTTCCAACATTTGAAAGACTTTTTAATATATTATCTCCGTTAAAAAGACGTTCTGAGGTCCATGGAGTTCACTACTACTATTTCCAAAAATATCTCTCTGTGAGTGTCTGTGCTTGTTTGCGCATAATCGTTGCGCATAAAAGTTAGTGAATTCACTAATTAAGTAAGTGAATAAAAAAGTTTTTTTAATTAGAAATAGAACATTCATGGGAAGTTGATGGTGTAGCCTGAACGAATCGAACCGACGCCCATATTTATTCAAGATTTTTTTTTACTAGTAAGCAATTTTTTTATAGAATAAAGGTGAAAAACGGCGGCCACGAAGACTAGCCATCGGCGCAGGACAGAATTATAGTGCCCAAGTCTATGCGCAAGCACAGGTGCACTCTCTATTCCCTCACTCTCATAATCCGATGGGATGGTAAACCAACATGACTGGAGAGAGATCAGTCGCAGGACCAACGGCTTTACGTGCTTTCCGAGACACGGGGATGAAAAACCGCTAACTTACTAACTCCGGGCAGATACTGAGAATTTCACAAAAACCTAAGAGCACTCAAAGTACTCAAACTTCCTACAGAACATTGGAATGCACTTATTGTATTTTTGGTCTCAAGTAAATTGGACCCTATCTCCTTAAGAGAATGGGAATCCCGCTTATTTGACGCACCTCCTTTGGAAACATTTATTTAGTTTTTAAGAAATCGAGCTGATTTCCTTGAGACCATAGAAGAAGCTCATCCCAGACGCAGACATAGCAATATCACTCACACAAAACCTAGGTCATTCATCGTCACTCTTTCTACTCGTACTTCATCCACTTACAAACAACATTCATACAATCAACATTCACGCAACCTCTCATGCCCGTTGTGTAAGAATAATCATACAATTTATAACTGTTCTAAGTTCAAATCATTACCAATAGAAACACGCATACAAAGGGTGCAGCAATTAAAATTGTGCATTAATTGTTTACGCACAGGCCATGATCACACCAAATGTAAGTTAGGTTCCTGCAGGGTATGTTCAAAACAACATAACACTATGCTTCACCTGGAACCCCGAGAAGCTGCAACTTCACCGGCCTCCAGGAGAGCAGCATCTGTGTGGCACAGCTAGGGAATACCACAAGCACACAACCACAAATCACACAAACAAATATTGCTCTTTCATCCATACATCAATGTTATGTTCTACAGCTGTTGTTGACATTGTTACCCCTGATGGTAAAAAACATAAAATACGTGCTTCGTTAGATGAGAGAGAGAGAGAGAGTTCGATGGAAGCACTTCGTATTTCATAACAAAAAATCTTTGTGGTAAATTAAATCTACCTATACAGTCAACATCAGTTAATGTGGAAGGATTGAACGGTCAGTCATCACTCATACAAAATCGATGTTATATAACAATTTCATCACTTTTTGAACAATACATACAAGACATAAACTGCTATGTAGTACCACAAATCACTCAATCATTGCCAATCATTGAAATCGATTGTTCTTCAATGAACATTCCACAAAACATACATCTCGCCGATCCACATTTTTATAAGCCATCGAGTATCGATATTTTATTCAACGCAGATACATTTTGGCGTATTTTAAATACAGAACGCATTTCTTTAGGAAAAAACAAACCATTCTTAAACAAAACAAAACTAGGATGGCTAGTCTCGGGCTCCATCCCTTTTCATACAAAAAAAAAACACACATGAATACAGTCCATTGCCAGTTCTCACACGACTTTGAGTTGCAAGAACAATTGAATAGATTCTTTGAATTGGAAACAGTTACTTCATCTCGCACACTTTGCAAGGAAGATCACGAGTGTGAACAGTCATTTAAAAATACAACGACCCGTCAAAGTGACGGTCGGATCATAGTTACTATACCATTAAAACATTCACCACAATTACTAGGTAGTTCTCATGAGCAAGCCATGTCGAGATTTTTATCATTGGAACGTAGATTTGCAGGTGATCCTCCTTTCAAAACAAGATACATTGACTTCATGAAAGAATACCTAACCTTAGGCCGTATGTCTTTAAATGAAGACAACAATGAAATTAATTCATATTACTGACCTCATTATGGGGTGTTCAGAAAATCCAGTCTAACAACCAACCCGCGAGTAGTGTTCGACGCTTCCGCAGCGACATCTAACGGTATTTCATTTAATCAACTCCAGCATGTGTGGCCAAGTGTATAAGATGACCTTGTTAGTATTTTAATAAGATTTCGTCAACATAAATTCGTAGTGACATCTGATTTTGAAAAAATATATAGAATGTTCTTATCACTGAAAATCAACGCTGTTTACAGCAAATTTTATGGCGTTTCAACCCTTCTGAGGAGGTAAAGAAATATAAATTAAATACAGTTCCTTATGGGACCGCATCGGCCCCGTATCTCGCCACACGATGTCTTGTTCAGTTGGGCCAAGAGTGCACAGACACACATATAAGAAACTATACTTCATGACTTTTACGTGGATGATTACATTTCATGCCACGACTTAATGCAGGAACTTATACGCATATGCAAGGGCGTTACTACACAACTACAAACAGGGTAGTTTAATTTACGCAAGTGGCGGTCTAATAGTAAACTTATTTTGGACGCTATACAAAAAAAATAACTTAACAGACGAACTATTATTACTAACTAATGACTTTAAACAATGACAGTTGCGCTAAAACATTAGGTCTTCTTTGGGATAGTAAACTGGACACATTATTATTTTCGTTTACATTTGACATAAAAAAACATAAAATCTAGTAAACGATCAGTCCTTTCAACAATTTCTCAAATATTTGACCCATTAGGGCTTATCAATCCATACATACTACAGGCAAAATTATTATTACAAAAATTGTGGGCTGCAAATATATCATGGGACGATGAATTACCACTTGAACTTTCACACAGTTGGAATATATTTAAAAAAAAATTTAATTCATGTAAACAAGATTAAGGTACCTAGACACATAATATGTAACTCACCCATTAAAATGGAAATTCATGCTTTCAGTGTCGCAACGTATGCAGCGCCTGTATTTATCTCAGATCAATTGATAAAAACAATAAAATTCATAATCAATTCATATCGATTTGAACTTAGAACAGTTATAAATTGTATGATTATTCTTACACAACGGGCATGAGAGGTTGCGTGAATGTCGGTTGTATAAATGTTGATTGTATGAATGTTGTTTGTAAGTGGATGAAGTACGAGTAGAAAGAGTGACGATGAATTACCTAGGTTTTGTGTGAGTGATATCGCTATGTCTGCGTCTGGGATGAGCTTCTTCTATGGTCTCAGGGAAATCAGCTCGATTTCTTAAAAACGAAATAAACGTTTCCAAAGGAGGTGCGTCAAATAAGCGGGATTCCCATTCTCTTAAGGAGATAGGGTCCAATTTACTTGAGACCAAAAAGATAATAAGTGCATTCCAATGTTCTGTAGGAAGTTTGAGTGCTTTGAGTGCTCTTAGGTTTTTGTGTATTGTGTCTATAGTTTTACGCAGCGCTTTGGATGATTCCCTATAGATATGCTCGATATTAAATAAATCTTGAATGTGGTTATGAATTAAAAGTTTATTGTTGTGATGACGTTCACAGAGTGACTTCAAGCGATGTCGTAATTGTCTGATGAAAAATCTAATGAACGAATGACTTCAGCAGCGCTGTCTTTGAGTGAAGCTCGAAGGTAATAAAACTTATTAATTTTAGGAATGGATGTGTCTAAATGAATTAATGAAATGAATGTGTCGTTGAATTCGAGCCAGTCTTGATAGCGGCCAGAAAAGGTTGGCAAATTTATGGTAGGCAGCTTACGGCTGGATCTACCTGGCTTGTTGGTGCATGCAGTCCGGGAGCCTGCGCCAGACCCGCCGCCGCTGCCGTTGTCCGCGGAGGCAGCCCTGCCACCGCCATGTCTATCCAGCAAATCGCGTGCGGTACCCACGGCACTGAAGCACTGTGCCTCGAAAGATTCTCTTTCTTGAAACTCCTTCTCTTCCTCTGAAATTTCAGAAGAAGTTTCTATATCTAACTGAACGGTATCGAAATCGGTATAAAGTTCCTCAATTTAAGACAATCGTGCATTAAGTTCGTTTAATTGAATACTGCTAAGTTTTTGACATGAAACTGTAACTCTTAAATAATTTTGAAACTGAGTTAATTTAGTTTTAAATGATCCACGTTTTTTCTTTATTATGTATGCAATAACCTTTACAGGCATACACCTTTAAATTTTATGAGAACCCTTAACCATTTACCGACAAAGGAACTCAATAATGCCTTGTATTTACACCAGTGACCATAACAGTAATGGACAAATAATTATATGTTAAGTTGTTCATCAGTTCACTGCTGTACATGAAATTTCTGCTGCCCCCTATAACAAGTCTGGGTATATACTTATACCACTATCTATCGAAGACCACAAGGTTTTTCTAGCCTTCTCCATAGTCGCTACTAATGACATCCACGGGATGTAATGTGACAACGGATCCTCTTGCGCTGAGGCTACACATACGGTCAATATTATTATCGTTAGGTTTTTTTTAATTACATAATAGAAGTGACAAACGAACACAGAGTTCACCTGTGTGGTACGTGGATGCTGTTGCCCATAGCCACCTATATCTATACTTAATCAAGGATAAAAACGCAGATGAGTTCACACCACTGAGAACTAAGACAGAATGCTTCGTTTCCAGTAAAATGTCTCTGGTTTCCAATATTCATCATACGAAATATAGCGATATTAAGCTGCATTTTCCTACTGATACAAGAGCGTGATCCTTCCCCATTCGAGCCGACCTATTCGAGCTATAACCATAATATTGCTGCGGAATAACTCTAACACGTAAAAACATAATTCCTAAAGTAGGAAAGGTATTAGTAGTACTTTGTATTATTTAAAGCAAAATCAGAGCAGGTAATTTCACAAACGGTCGCAGACGTAGATCGATAAAGCTTTTATTTTGAAACCACGTAATGACAACAAAAGTTTTATGGCATTCGACAAACGCTATTCAAAGGCATGAACGTTAATAAAAAAGGTCATTGATGAGGTTGATAAAAGGTGACGCTTTTATTGATACCGCTTTATTCATTCTAAAATATAACTTGCACAATGATAAACAGATTTTAAAACTTTATTGTGCTAAAATGCATCGTGATTCGGAACTCAAACACAATGTTTCAAGAGCCAGCGAAAGTACATAAAGCAGTTCATGAGTTACATAGACTGTTTAGTTTAGTACATGCAAATGACCTCGACACACTTTTCAGACTTTTACATTTAGAAAATTCATTCGAATTTACTTAGCAAATATCATTAGGCCAAAAAACATCTTCTCTCTCTCTCTCTCTCTTTCTCTCTGTATGTGTGTGTGTGTGTGTGTGTGTGTGTGTGTGTGTGAGTGTGTGTGTGAGCGTGTATGCGTGTGTACGTGTGTGCGTGTGTGCATGTGTGCGTGCGTGCGTGCGTGCGGGCGTGTGTGCGTGCGTGCATGCGTCCGTGATTGCGTGCGTGCGTGCGTGTGTGCGTGCGCGCGTGCATGCGTGCGTGAGTGCGTCAATGAGTGCGTGCGTGCGTTCGTGCGTGCGTGCGTGCGTACGTGCGCGCGTGCGTGCGTGCGTGCGTGCGTGTATGCGTGCGTGCATCAGTGCGTGCGTGCGTGCGTGCGTGCGCGCGTGCGTGCATGCGTGCGTGCGTGCGTGCGTGCGTGCGTGCGTGCGTGCGTGCGTGCGTGCGTGCGTGCGTGCGCTCGTGTTTGCGTGCGTGCGTGCGTGCGTGCGCTCGTATTTGCGTGCGTGCGTGCGTGCGTGCGTGCGTGCATCGGTGCGTGCGTGCGAGCGTGCGTGCGTGCGTGCGTGCGAGCGTGCGTGCGTGCGTGCGTGCGTGCGTGCATGAGTGCGTGCGTGCGTGCGTCCGTGCGTGCGTGCGTGCGTGCGTGCGCGCGTGCGTACGTGCGCGCGTGCGTGCGTGCGTGCGTGCGTGCATGCGAGCGTGTGTGCGTGCGTGAGTGCGTGCGTGTGTGCGTGCGTGAGTACATGCGTGCGTGCGTGCGGGCGTGTGTGCGTGCGTGCGCGCATGCGTGGTGCGTGCGTGCGTGCGTGCGTGCGTGCATGCGTGCGTGCGTGCGTATGTGTGTGTGTGTGTGTGTGTGTGTGTGTATGTGTGTGACTTCCTTTCAACTACTGCTTTATAAAATTTCCCATAAATATTGTGACAGATCTTCTGCCATAAATATGATGAGATACTTCACGTTTATCAGAATGCCTCTGTATTCTGTATAGTGAGTGATGAGAGCCAGAGATTCTTTTTAATGGTAACGAGGCATTTCATCTTAGTCCTGGGTAACAATGTATCTGCCTCTTAGAAGTACATACCATACTGCAGTGCCAGTTTGAAGAGTAAGAGAAACAGTATAAAACAAGCTGTAAATTTCAATAAAACTGATGCTTAACTTTTTATTCATAAAAGTAAGTTAAGCAATTCCCTTGTAATTAAACTTCTTACAAGGCGCTACGAACCAATTTATTATGAGCAAAGTTTGAAGACACGATTGCCCTTCACGCTAACCTAATATTACCACTAAGCCACCTGCAACTACACGGAAAACTGTGGAAAATATTTATGTTATTTTATAGGATAGGAATGTACACACGGGCACACTTCCCACATGATGAAAAGATTCTATGGCGCGTAAACACCTATGTTCATCTGTCCTAGCGTAAGAATCAAAAAAAGCAGATTCGATTGTTCCGGCTGGTATTGATAATGAGACAACAACCAGTCAAAAAAAAATTTATATATTGGTAAAAGAAAGGTCGTGGGCGTGGTTCCGATAATTTTAAAAAAAATGCCCGTCTGGCTTCACTGGCGGAGTCAGGTACTCCCCTATGTGGCCGCGAGGTGGTCGAGCAGGGTAATTATAATTATGCATACATGTACGTGCAACGTTACACGATGTCAACCCTGAGGACTAAGATAGAATTACTCCCTTACCGTTACAGCCTATTAAAGTCTACTGCTGAACATAGGCCTCCTCCTTAGATTGCTTTGTAGGGGAAATATTTACCATAGTTGCCACGCTTGGCAAACGAGGCAAAGGAAGACGCTGCTGCCCATCTACTGATATTTTCCCTCTGTTACTTCTTACAACACCCATGGTATGATATGGGGTAGTAGATAATATCTACTACCCCATATCATACCGTGGGTTATTACACCACCACCACATGGTGAAACATACAATGACTCGTTACCAGTCAAAAGAATATTCGGTTTTCTACATTCATTATAGTAAAAGCGACTTTACACTGGTATTCAGTGAGAGCGTTCTCCTTCCCCGGTCGAGCCCACCTAATAGTGTTTGAACCATAATATAGCTACAGCATTGAAACTTGTCATATTTTAAGTATCATTAATAGTGAATTATTTTCAATAGCTATGTAGATTTTGACAACTCCCTGTCGTAGTGGGTTAGCAATGACCGCGGGTTAGAATCCCGTACAAAACAATTATTTTTATGGACTAAAATAATTGTTCTGGGTACTGGATGTTTTTTTTTTTGTAAAACTTATGTTTATAAACTGCATCCACTATACAAAACAAAATCCTTAAGTGAGGACAAGGCTTAAAAAAATAATGAAAGGGAGATTTAACTTTGTAAATTAGTGAAATGTTTAAAAACTGCTGGTGTTTGGATTTTTTTTTATAGGATAGGGTGACAAACGTGCTCGTTTGTCACCCTGACCTGTTGGAACGAGGTCATTGGAATTAGAGGACAAGGGAGTAAGCGGCCTTGAATTTAGTATGCCTTCGATTTGAATTAAAGCTGTATTCAATTCCTCATATGTGAGATGAGTGAGGGATAATATATGTTTTTTTTATAGAATAGCGTGACAAACGAGCACACAGTCCACCTAATGGTAAGTGGTTGCTGTGGCCCATAGACATCTACATCTATCCTCGATTATGAATCAAAATGCAGATGCGTTGTCACCCGTGAGGGCTAAGATGGAATGCCTCGTTTCCAGTAAAAAGGGTCTCCGGTTCTCTACACTCACCATACGAAATACAGCAGCATTAAGCTACTATTTCACGCTGGTATTCTGTGAGAGCGTGGTCCTTCCCCGGTCGAGCCGACCCATTCGTGCAACAACTATACTACTAATATAACTGTAGCATGGCTCTACCACGTATAATAAAATAAATAATTGATTGAATAAATAGAAATTGAATGAATAGAAAGAATAATTAAAATTTGTTAATTTTGAGTTCATTGGGGTTCCGTAGTCAACTAGGAACCCTTATAGTTTCGCCATGTCTGTCTGTCCGTCTGTCCGTCCTCGCTTAATCTCTGTGACCGTTAGCACTAGAAAGCTGAAATTTGGTACCAATATGTGTATCAATCACGCCGACAAAGTGGTAAAATAAAAATTGGAAAAAAATGTTTTATTAGGGTAGCCCCCCTATATGTAAAATGGGAAGTGATTTTTTTTTAATTTCAACCCTAACGTGGGATATTGTTGGAAAGGTATTTAAAAATGAATAGGGGTTTACTAGAATCATTTTCTGATATTGTCAATAATTTCGGAAATAATCGCTCCAAAAGTTAAAAACAAACCCTCTGACTTTTGAACCATAAGTTTAGAAAATATGAAAAAAATCTGAAAAGTAGAACTTTATAAGGACTTTCCAGGAAAATCATTTTGAACTTGGATGGAAACTACAGTACCCACTACCGGGAGCAGTTGCAGGAGCGCGGAGCGCTGCTGGAGCGCGAACATAATGGATACCCACCTTTAAAGTCATAAGTGGGAACACTTATTGTGACGGACGGGAAACTACGGAACCCTACACTGAGCGTGGCCCAACGCGCTCTTGGCCGGTTTTTATTTTTCTATTGTATTATATCATAGATAGTATTTTTGTTAATGCGTCAGATTAGAAGCTAATATCCCTCAAGTAGCTGTTACGATATTTGCTGTTATGATTGTGCTGTATTTGCGTGATACCTCTGAGATATGGCAGTACAGCAAGCACACACTCAAATATGGCCAGTTTTACTCGTTCACTGTGACGTAGGCGTGGGACCCGAAGCTTTTTTCGGCAAAACTTGCTTGATGTATTGGAGCTCGGCGGTCAGAGGCGGCCAGATTTAGCTAACGTGGAGGATTGTGGAGAGAAACACCGTGTTTATATATATATATATATATATATATATATATATATATATATATATATATATATATATATATATATATATATATATATATATATGTGTGTATGTATCAAGATTCCGTATTAATAAAATATCTAGAAAGCTAAAGAATTATTTGCCTCCAACTCAAATATGAACTGAAATTTATAATTCATGAAGTTAAGATAGTCTAATGCAATTACTTTATCTAAAGGTAGAGAGGCGAAAGTGTTGAAACATAATAACTTATTTTGTTGTTCTGACCCAGGATTCGAACCAAGAACCACATGATCAGCAGTGGCGCTTACGATCTCAAGATCTACTGAGAATATAACTTTCGTGATGACTAATATTACGTATACATATAATAGCAAAGCACGAAGAAACAGAACACTAAACGAAAAAACAAGATAAAACAACCCTACCTATAAAAACCGTACCACCAAAAAAAATCGAGTATGTGATAAGCCCATTTGAATAAGACCGAAATTTCTGTATTATTATGAATTGTTATCAGAAAGTTCATGCAGCCCATGTCCTGTTTCAGTTTCTTAGTGTCGCCTCTTACGATACTCAGGAGACGATGTGGGGTAGGGGATATTCTAAAACGGCCACTAGTAGTAGTAGTAGTATATACTTTATTGTACACCACCCATATACAACGAATAAATACATTACAGAGAAAACTTAATATATACGTATGTACAATAAGGCGGTCTTATCGCTAAAGAGTGATCTCTTCCAGACAACTTTTGGGCTAAGGAGAAACTGGAATTAAGAACAGTAGGAGGTGGTGCGTTTTATGTTACACTTACATTCTAATATCTAAATAAACTTAACTATATTTTGTTAAAATACCACAATAATACATAAAAAATAATAATAAAATAAACATACATATTAATAAATAGGTACTATAAATATATATATATATATATATATATATATATATATATATATATATATATATATATGTATATATATATATATATATATGTATATATATATATATATATATATATATTTATAACACCTATTTATTAATATCTAAATAAACTTAACTATATTTTGTTAAAATACCACAATAATACATAAAAAATAATAATAAAATAAACATACATATTAATAAATAGGTATTATAAATATATATATACATATATATATATATATATATATATATATATATATATATATATATATATATATATATATATATATATATATATATATATATATATATATATATATATATATATATATATATATACATAGATAATAAATAAATAAATACAAAACAAAGAGGAGAAAAAAAAGAAAAACACAGAATAACTGTCTGTTGCTAGAATTGGTTATCAATAACCACAAAGTGTTCGGTAATGCTTCTTGACGTCACTTTTGAAACCTTTCGAAGTTTGCGCACGTCGAATTTGGAGTGGAAGTTCATTCCATAACCTTATAGCTTGGCTCGTAAAAGAATATGTATTTCATAAATTTTGTTCGAAATGAACATGGTTCTAGAATTAGTTCGCCGGCTGACCGAAGAACTCTATCAGGTCGATCATGACCAAGAAACTTAAAGTTTTCCTTCAAGTAGTTTGGAGTCAAAGGATTGAACAACACACAGTACAAAAGAGATACAGTTTTCAGATTCCGGCGAAAGTGAATGGGTAACCACTTTAGCTGTAAACAGTATTCGGATACATGATCATATTTGTGCAAACCAAATATGAACCTAATTGCAATATTTTGAATTCCCTCAAGTTTGTTCAGTTGCTCTTCAGTTAAATCGAGATAACTTGCATCCGCATAATCGAGAATAGAGAGAAGTAAGGATTGTGCTAACATAATCTTAGTGGGAATGGGGAGAAAAGAACGTAAACGACGAAGTAAACCCATAGTAGCAAACACATTTTTGCTTACTTGTTTTAACTGCTGCGACCACGACCAGGTAGCATTTAGATATATCCCCAGATTTTTTACAGATTTACTGTAGGGTATGACAACGTCATTTAATGTCACCGAGGGTAGGTTGTTCCAGTCAACTCTGGAGACCATCCCTTCACCACCAATTACTATAGCCTGGGACTTGAACGGATTAATTTTTAGACCATAACGCTGACTCCACTGGTTTTTATAGCCGCTAAGTCATTGTTGATGGTGGCAACAGCAGAAGGCAGATTTAACAGAGTTGACTGAGTGTAGATTTGGAGATCATCTGCATACATGTGGTAGAGAGAAGTAATATTTTGAGAGATAGAATTAACGAATATAGCAAAAAGTAAAGGAGACAGCACAGCACCTTGAGGCACGCCAGCCCGTAATTCGCACCAAAATGAGAACTCATCTTCGATGCGAATACGCTGTCGTCGGCCGTAAAGATAACTATGAAACCAGCCAATCACCGGAGGAGATATGTTAATAAAATGTAACACACTCAATAAGATGTCAAAATCAACAGTGTTAAACGCATTGCTAAAATCAAGCAATACCAACACAGTGAGTTGTTTGTTATCCATACCTCGTCGAATGTCATCGATAACTTTAACCAACGCTGTTGTCGTACTATGACCCGATCGGAAACCAGATTGGAGAGGATCCAGGATACAATATCTATTTAGTAGAGATTTAACTAAAGGAAACTAGTTTCTCCAGGAGTTTGGATAAAAACGGGAGAATTGAGATAGTACAAAAGTCGGAAAAATGCAAAGCATGGGCTTTCTTTGGGAGAGGCGTTACAAGTGCACTTTTCCAAACATCAGGAAATTTTGAAAAGGAGATGGATTTATTCAAAATATGGGTGAGGATAGGAGTAACAAATTCTAGGATAGGTAAGATCATGTTACACTAACATTGTCATCACCCACGGCATTGGACGAGATGACAAAATGTTCTTTTTAACATCACTATCAGTGAAAGGAGAGAAATTAAACGGTGGAAAATCAGGAGTTGGTATTGAAGAAAGAATACTCAGAGTCCGGTCTTTATCTGAGCTATCTAATGTGCTAGAACAGGTGAAATATTTGTTAAGGAATTCAACATCAACATTATGATGAGGAGAATTATTAGATGTTTTACCAACTCCAAGAGGCTGAAGAAACTTCCAAACTTTGGATGCGTCGCCGTTTTCGACGGATTTATGAATATGGCGTCTTTGTGCATCCCTACACAATATATTGCAGCGATTCCATACCTTATTATAATATCGTAAGTTTTTCTCAGATTTATCAGCTTTTAACTTACTTTTAGCAAATCCTTTTTTATAATAAGTTTTTTAGACTAGCAGTTAACCAAGGTGCAGGTAAATGTTTCATTTTTATTGGTTTTACTGGGGCACGGATGTCATAAAGTTGGATAAGAAAGGAGTTAAATAACTCGACTTTCAAGTCGACTGTTGAAGCATTTTCAACAGCTGACCAGTCCATGCGACTAGTATCTTCCAGAAGACGTTCTTTGTCCATTCCACCAAAATTACGTTGCAGAAGGATTCTCGATTTTGCTTTAGGAGGACGGAGTTTGTATGTAAGAAACAAGAGATCATGATGAGAGAAGAGATCAACGTCATGCTGGCCATGCTTCAGGACAAAATCTGGAGAGGATACAATAATTAAGTCAAGTAGTGATGGAGTACAGTCAGGCGTTTTCTGCGTAGCAGATAGTGGTAATATATGTAGATTACATGCCTCGGTTAATGATTTTAGCTTTTCACACCGAACCGACCACTACTTGGTAAATTTAAAATCAATTGTATTTATTAAAATATAATCTTTTACAAATAATCAGTTTCACATTAATAATAATTTTAAAGGAGTGAGCCATAAAAAGGTTGTTTAATTTAACAAAAACTGGCAAGTAAGTGAGGTGTAATTAAACTATCAACTCAAGAGATCGGCCGAGTTCGTTATGAGAAAAGTTCTACGAATAGTTTCCCTTCGCGCCTAACATGTTATTTCTGAGCTGGTTTTAATGCTAGATATTCTGAATTTTCTTTAATATCAGTATAATATCCACTTACATCATTATTTATGTCGTCACATTTTTAAGCTGCTTAATATATAGTTAGCTATCACACACCGCGAAATTTTGAAGTCGTATTTTATATTTTTGTGATATACGTTAAACATACGTTTACAGTTTTTTAAGCTTAATGCTGATAAACGAGCACACTGTAGTCTATAAACGTGTACATCTACCGTCGATTAAGAATCAAAATGCAGAATGCCTCGTTTCCAGTAAACGGATGGTAAGTGTAAAAAAACACCATCCGGTCAACTGTGTACTCGTTTGTAACCCATGTTGGTGTTAGAGCCGCGCTGCAGCCATATTATGCACGAATAGGACAGCTTGACCTAATAGTAATAGTAATGGTAGATAAAAAACTACCCTCTCACAGTATACCAGCGTCATTGAGTTATACAAAACTATAAATCAATGACCAGCGTGAAATAGCACCTTAATACTACTGTGTTTCCTATATCAAGTGTAATCAATCGGGGATCCTTTTTATTGACAATGAGAATTTTTTTCTAATCTTTCAGTGGTGATAACGAATCTTCGTATCGATTCTTAATCGAGGATAAATGTACATCAGTATCTATAGATCACAGCATTCACTTACCCTCAGTTGGACTGTTTGTTCGTTTGTCGCCCCAATTCCTGAAAAAATATAGCCATCTATATTAAATATTTCATTATTTTGATAACAAGGAAATTCTCAGGTCAAATAAATAAGAATACATCTTTATTCGTTGTCAAGAATATTTTTTTACAATATCCCCTATATATAGCCATTTCAAATTTAAAAAATACAGAATTAGATATATTGCGAAACTCTTTTAAGCAGCTGCATAAACAAACACCACAAAAAGGGTTTTTACATGAAATTTAATGTATACATACCATTTCAGAGCTCATAAGAAATAAGCGAGAATAATTCAAGTAACTAAAAAAATAAAATAATATCACATTAAAAAGTCGAGGCTTTAATTCGTTTATACACTACATCGTTGCACCGAGTTCCGAATGTGAAATTATTTTATTGCTTTCAGTTCTTCGAAGTCGGCTTTTACTTTTTCTTTTATATTTTGACTTGACTATGCATGTAAGAATGATTTTTCGTGAAAAAGCATCAAACAAATAAAAACGCTTTAGCCTACTGCCCTTATAATCTCAAGAAACGTAACCCTAATTGGCTTGCTTCAATTCTCCAGCGGTCATAAAATGTTTTATATCGAAAATTGGATTGCAAGATTTCGTTGCCCGGGCACCAAAATACTTACCCATTTCGCCTATCTATACACTATTATTGTCCAACCTAAATTATATGGCTTCCGATACGAAGAAAGCGACATTATATTGTTCCCCATTGATGTGAACGAGTAGCCATGAAACAACTAGGGTTTATATAAATAAGACAATGTAACCATCTGACAAAATTGTATAACGTATTTGTTTTTCATATAACTAAACACACACACACACACACACACACACATTTATATATATATATATATATATATATATATATATATATATATATATATATATATATATATATATATATATATATATATATATATATATATATATGTATGTATGGCGCGATGTAAAAGATAGGCCTAAATGCACGTGTGTGTGTGTGTGTGTGCGAACACGCACAAGTGCTCTAAAAGGATGACCGATGGAAAGGTAATCCAACACAACCGGAGAGAAATCAGTCGATGAACCAACGGCTTTTCGTGCTTCCCAATTCGTGGAGGGTAGAGAGGACAAGTCACACTTTCTAACTCCGGGCGAAAAACCCTTAAACTGATTTTGACCTGACTCAAGTTTATAACCTAGGATCTTATGATCAGCGCTCGCGTTAACGATCAATAGATCAACGAGGCACTCGCCCTTATTTTATATTTTATGAAATATCTTATTAACGTTTGCATCTATTAGATAGAAATAAAAAACCAGCATAGATGAATAATTTAACGGAAGGCAGCCCTGTACCTACTAGTGAGTACAAGTTAAGGGTGATGAGGTCGATTGGTAACATTTAAAGATTCACACTAGAAATCGATTAAGTTGTACATGACCTTCCATTTATAAAAGATGAATATTCAGAAGATCATATACTGCCCCGATAACGATGTATAATAAATATGGCTTACAAGTTTTTTTTATACTAGTTTGAAAATTCCATGCGATTTAACCTCGGCAAATGTAGGCCATCATATCTCGATGCAAATGATCCGCAATTGAATTTCAAATCATTATTACATATGCACGAGAAAACATTTTACAAGAATGTAAATACTTTCTATCGAACCAATGCATAAAATATTTTAAGTTTTCGGCTGAGGATTAAAATAAAGTGTGAGAGTGATTAAAATAAATAAAGGAAATTAAAAAAAGAGAAAAAATAAAATTCTATTGAAATCTTTGTAATAATACATTATACATAACATGTTTCATTCATTCACTAATAAAATTAATATATTCAACATAGAAAACAATTATAAAAAAAACTTAAATTATCATATAGTCCTATTTCCCGTGATCGTCGATGAATCGTGCCGAGACCGCAGGCTGCATTTCCTCGCTGAATGGCTATACTTAGCCTGTTAGCAAGAAAAGAAATAGCAATCTTATCGCCACGATGACCAGTCATGCATACAGTTCCTTTAGTAACTTCTCCGCGCGTGGACATACTTGACAGGCGGATTGGCAACCTCTTTTTAATGTTTGTAGTTTATATCAGGCAGATGGTGCAGCCGACCTCCTGATCTGTTTGGCAATATTTTTTTACAGGATAAGGTGACAAATAAGAACACAGTCCACCTGATGGCAAGTGGTTGCTGTGGCCCATAGACATCTACATCTATCCTCGACCTTTTATTATTTTTCATTAAGCTACTATTTTACGTTGGTATTCTGTGAGAGCGTGGTCCTTCCCCGGACGTGCCGATATATTCGTGCTACAACTACACTACTAAAATAACTGCAACATGGCTCTACTACTTCTACTACTCATGGCGTATATTATAATTTTTATTCTATGATAATTGTAAAAGGACTTCCTGCTCTAGTAGTCAGACTACCATTTTAAGATAAAAACCTGTGTTTCAAGTTCAAGTGTTTCAATCTAACAGAAATAAAAACTCATCGAACGATGTAAATGAAGTTGTGTATCAACTATTACAATGGTCAATAATAAATAATTTGCTACTGAATGCTCTCTGAATTTCCATAGTGTGATTTTTCATGAATTATTGGTGTGGAGGATGTTAAGAATACAATAGTTTATGGTACAGATAAAAGCCGTTTGTGCAATATTTTTACGTGGTTTTGTTTGTACGTGGTAGAGCCACGTTGCAGCTATATTATGGTTGTAGCACGAATGGGTCGGCCCGACTGCGGAAGGGTGACGCTCTCACAGAACATCAGCGTAAAATAGCGGCTTAATACGGCTGTCTTTCGTATGGTGAGTGCAGAAATCCCTAAACTATCTTTTACTGGAAACGAGGTATTTCATCTTAGTTCTCAGGGGTGACAACGCATCTGCGTTTTAATTCTTAATCGTGGATAAATGTACATGTCTATGGACCACGTCATTCACTTATCATCAGGAGGACTATATGCTCGTTTGTCACCCGTATTCTGTAAAAAAACGATATTAGACCAGAAAACTCACTTAGAGATGTTTTAAACATATATATATATATATATATATATATATATATATATATATATATATATATATATATATCTAAAATTTTAATGATTTCTTATAGCGGGTCCGCCAAATAACTTTTTTTTAAAAAAATGCTATTAAAAAAACTACTTAATATTTTTTCAAATTTCTTTTTTCATTTGAAAGGTACAATCCTTCCGATTAATGATGGAAAATAATTTCATTCAAATGGCTGCCTTGGCTGGCCATGCAGTAGCCTACACGATCGGTCCAATTTTTGAGTACATTATCGATTGTGTGCAGCTGTATGTCACCAATGGCTTCACAAATATTGTCCTTTAAAGCATCAATTGTCTCTGGCTTGTCGGCGTAACACCTATCTTTGACGGCACCCCACAAATAATAGTCCAACGGTGTCAAATCGCAGCTCCGAGGTGGCCAAACGACATCAGCTCTGCGGCTGATAATGCGATTATCAAAAACAGGGCGAAAAACATCAAGTGTAGCGTCGGCTGTGCGGCACGTTGCGCCGTCCTGTTGAAACCAAATGTTGCCAATATCCTGCTCTTCAATTTCTGTGAACAAAAATTCGTTCAACATGGCCCGATAACGATCGCCATTGACTGTAACGGCCACAACTTGCTCATTTTCGAAGAAAAATGGCCCAATTATGCCTCTGGACCAAAATGCGCACCAAACAGTGACTCGTTTTGGGTGCACCGGCTTTTCGATGAATGCGTGCGGGTTTTCTGTGCCCCAAATGCGACAATTCTGCTTCTTTACATACCCGCCAAGTTCGAAATGAGCTTCATCTGAAAAGATGATTTTTTTGGAAAAATCCGCATCTTCTGCAAGTCGATCGCAGGCCCACTTAGCGAAGCGAAAACGCATTGGATGGTCAGTTGGCTTCAACTCCTGAACCAATTGGATTTTGTACGGCGTCATACCAAGGTCTTTACGCAAAATTCGTCTCAATGATGTCTCCGAAATATCCAATTGTTGAGAACGACGGTGAACTGATGTTGATGGCGTTTCACGCACACTTTCGGCCACAGCAGCAATATTCTCGGGTGTACGCACTGTTTTTGGCTTTTCACGCGTTCGTTTATCGATGAGGATGCCAGTTTCTTTCACTTTTTTCACAAGGTAACGAACATACGGAGCTGACGGTGCTTCATTTCTTCCAAAATCCATACGCAATTTTCGCACACATTCTGCAACATTACCATGATTTTCAAAGTAATGTCGCAATATTTCCCAGCGTTGTTCAAGCGTATACACAACCATATTCTTTCAGCGGAAGAATAAAACTAATTACCTGTCAAAATAGACATGAGCTAAGTGTTGCCATTCACGAAATAAGCACTAGTTGAAAAAAAAGTTAGATGGCGGACCCTTATATACGCGAATACTACGAATTAATTGAAAATAATGTTACGGATTTTATTGCGTTTAATTTTAACTTTCAATCTCCAGCACCTATAGTTATGGGCAGATGTCATAGTGATCTATAAAAACCCGCTTTAAAAACATACATATAGCTGACGTAAAGCACCTACGCTCTGGGAAGTCTGTATCCGTAAACATGATCAAGGTGGTCCCATCTATTACATCAGATTTGTAAGAATTGTTGTATCCTCGCAAAAGAACACCGATTCCCACCAAGGATGATTCGCGAGGCTTTTATATTAAAAAAATACATTTTAATAGACAAGATGAATAGATGCTACCGTCTGTTTAGGATCCTATAATTAATAAAAATAAATCATAATCCAAGACTATAACTGCAAGACTTCAAGACCAAAACTCTAATCTCGTTCTGTGTAGATCAGACCAAAAATTATTTTTAAAGAACTGAAGGTAGCCGGGCTAACTACATTAGAACCTCAAACACCTCGTTCTACTCTCCCCCGTGACCAAGTGTTGTGTAAGGCATGCGAAATGTCAAAAATTAAAAAGTTAAAATATACTCAATAAAATCCGTAACATTAGGTCCATTTAATCTTAAATTTCTTTGACAGTTCATACGAGCGTACTCTTCCGAGCATGAGCCATGACAGACTGCATTTCAACTCTGCCGTTTTACGTTTAAGTACAAGTTTGTTTTCCTGTTATAAATATTTTCACTCTAAAAATTATTAAAATATATTGAATAATAAAGTTTAATAAAAGCTTTTAAAAATGACAACGAACTCATTCGTTTTTCTTTTGTAATTTTCTTTCTTCCTGGACAAGCGGTCCCAAAAGTATTCTTCCACAGTAATCGAACGAGTTTGCTGACTTCCTATAATCAAAACAGCAGGCAGGAACCCACAAACCGGTCATAACGCTCTACATATTCTAGTCGCGTCTGCGTAACAACAAACAAATGCCAATATTGAATTCACACGTTGCGCACAAATTCAATTGCTAGTGATTACACATCAGCATAATGTTGCCAGCACGTTTAGAACGTTGCAATTATTGTCTACCAACTGGTTTGTTGAATTTTAAATAGAATATTATAGAAATTTTTATTACATGCTAGCTGGTACACTGCACATTGCTGCCACAGAAGAAAAATTACGGTAACATCGTTTTAAGTTTGGAAGAGTTATTTGTTGACGTAGGAATGATAAATACATCCACTGAAGTTGAATGATATTGTTACGAGCTTGAGGTTCGTGACAATAAAAATTGCCGATAGAATTACCTAAATTAACACTTTAATTTTATTTTTATTAAAATTTAAAACACTAACAATTAATCACACTGATTCACTTTATTCCGCTCCGAAGCTTCGCTTGTCTCGCCGAATTCAATACTTCCCCGATCGCGTATTGCAGCGCCTTTATATAGGCTCTTCCACGAATACATCCAGAATATTCCACAATATTCGAGTAAATACGCGCGCCTACCGACCAAGTGCAGAAAGTTCGAGTTTGGGGCTTCCAGAAAGCTTAGTTCTTCAATTCGATATTAGATGGCGCTGTCGGTTGAAAGATGTCAACTTAGGCGCGTAACACTGCCCCCTCCTAAGACATGCTCGTCCCGAGCATTATCGGCCCCATAATAACGCGCCAGGCGATCCACATGGGCGATCTTAGGAGTCCCTCTTGCGCCTTTCTGTAACGGCTCCGCATTGTCAAGGGCTGGCCTGGCTGGTGCACCAACATTGTACAATTTCGATGCTCCTCTACTACGTGTCCGACGTCCCCTCACAGCCGCACAACTTGTACATGTGCGACAACAATGCTCGACATCGTCACGATAATGGACCCAGTAGAACTGTTCTCGGACCTTCAGTAGAGTTCGTTTAATTCCCAGATGGACTCTTGAACGACCATTATGGCACAGCTGTAGAACCTTCGGCACATTAGCTTTAGGGACAACCATTTGCAAACGACAGCTGTCTCTTTGACCATTGTCCCATTTACGGCACAGGACACCATCCTGAATCAGCAAGCTGTCCCATTGGGCCCGATAGCTTCTAGTGATCGAAATCATCGCTGAGACGTCGCTCCACTTAGGCTTGGTAGCACGGGCCTTCATCCACTCCAGAATCGGCTTGATGTCCGGATCTTCATGCTGTGCATGTCGTAGGCTATCCTTCCACTCGTTGCTGAGGTGGTCTATCCTGAGCATCCTCACGGATACCACTTCCTTACTCTCTTGCCTAGTACAATGTTTCCGATCTTCAGGACAAGGTCTTCTTGACAATGCATCTGCGTTGCCATGAGATTTCCCGCTGCGATGTCTGATATTAAAGTCGTATCCCGGCAGCTGCTAGGCGGTGATGTTAGCCGCACTTCCTTCCTGAGATCGTTCACCTTCCCTTTCTAGGGTTCGCTTAGGGCAGCTGGATCGAAGATGGCCCCTTTCCCCACAGCCATAGCACCTAGGGTTGTATCCTTTATTTAGGTCGCGAACCGTGACTGCTGCAACCTTCCTAGCGCGAGGGGAATGACGATCCTGACACCGCCAGGCGGTGCCGTTAGCTGCACTACCCTCTCGAGATCGATCAGCTCTCCTTTCTACAGTTCGCTTAGGGTAGCTGAATCGTAGATGGCCCTTTTTCCCACAGCCATAGCACCTAGGGCTGAATCCTTTGTTTCGGTCGTGAACTGTAGCTGCTGCGATCTCCCTGACGCGATGGGAACGATGATCCTGCCGCACGGCTTCTACCTCCAGTGCACGGGCCAAGGCGTCCTTAAGCATCTCGTGGTCCTCGAGCCTCACAGCAGCTCTGACTTCCAGGTCGCGGATGCCGTCGATGAATATCTGCACCAGGTTTCCTTCAATGAGCGCAGGTACAGACTGGTATGCTTTTCGAACCATCTTCTCCACCTCAAGGGCCCACTGCTGCAGGTTTTCGTTGCTGCGTTGCACGCGATCTCTAAGCTGCGCGCGAAAGACGTGTTCCAGGTGAGCGTCACCATATCTCGCCTCCAATGCCTCAAGGAGCTGCTCGTAGGTCACTTTCTTACCGAGAGCTTCCAACACAGTTAAGGCTTGGTCGCGCAGGCCTCAGGTGAGTGCAGTCATGGCCTGGCTTTTATTCCAGCCGTTTGCCTCCATGACGGCCTCGAACTGGATTTTGTAGGCCGACCAGGAAGAAGTCCCGTCGAACGGTGGTTCCTTGAACCCACGTAGCGAAGGTGTAGTAGCTACCGCGGGGGCTGCAATTCCATCTCCAAGTTTGAGTCCATGCAGCGTTTTCTTAACTTGGTTGATTTGGGTCTCAGCTTCCGACAGGCGGTTGTCATGTTGAGCAACCTTCTCCTTCACCACCCTTATCTCTTTCCCGAAGGTAGCGTGAGGGTCCTTCATGAGAAGCATCTGCTTTTCCCTATCGCGTTTGAGCTGCTCTTCTAAGCGACGGGCCTGTTCCTCCTGTCGGCGGGCCTGTTCCTCCTGCTGCTCTTTCAACTGACTGGCCTGTTCCTCTTGTAAGCGCTTCAGCTGCTCTTCGAACCGACGAGCCTGTTCCTCCTGTCAGCGGGCCTGTTCCTCCCGTCGGCGGGCCTGCTCCTGCAGCATCACCATCAGAGCGCCTAAATCAGGTGCTGCAGATGCAGGAGCTACTGACGGATTGGCCTCCGTTCCGGCGGCTGGCCCTCCGACGTCTGCGGCGTTGCACCACCAAATCTTCTCTGGTCTGTCTCAAACTGGCGTTGACTGCGGGTACGAACAGCCTCCGTTTCCTCCTTAGGTAAAATCGGCATGATTTTATCCCACTTCTGACACCAATTGTTACGAGCTTGAGGTTCGTGACAAAAAAATTGCCGATAGAATTACCTAAATTAACACTTTAATTTTATTTACACCAATTGAAACTTAAAACACTAACAATTAATCACACTGATTCACTTTATTCCGCTCCGAAGCTTCGTTTGTCTCGCCGAATTCAATAATTCCCCGATCGCGTATTGCAGCGCCTTTATATAGGCTCTTCCACGAAAACATCCAGAATATTCCAGAATATTCAAGTAAATACGCGCGCCAACTGACCAAATACAGAAAGTTCGGGTTTGGGGCTTCCAGAAAGCTTAGTTCTTCAATTCGATACTAGATGGCGCTGTCGGTTGAAAGATGTCAACTTAGGCGAGTAACAATGTATAGCATCCAAACAAATGTGTCGTTACGATACGCGCTACCTTCTGTGAGTTAATTGTAGTATGCCTTTAAATCTAATGAATGGTATGGCAACGCATAAAATACGAAGAAACAAATACTACCAACACTGAAACAAATAGAACCATAAAATTTAGTGATTGGGCATTCGCTTTAAACTTTTTATTTGTAGCTAGTTATGCATCTTATTTGACTCCATAGAACTAATATTTTATTCGTAAACGTCAATATTTATTTATCGCTTACTTCTAATAAAACGTTTAACGCTCTCGGCTCGACCAAATTTGATGATTTTTGTGTGTATTTGAGTGGATCCCTGGATGGTTAAAAACTTAATTGGACCCGGTAGGTTGCACTGATGTCGAGTTGCAAAAATCATCCGTGCAAAACCGGGGCGAATCGCTAGCATTTTATAAAAATGCCTATTAATATATTAACAGAATAAATACATAATAATAAATAAACCCCGGGATGAAGTGATCACTGCCAACCCAATACCGTTACCATTACAACCTGTTAAAGTCCACAGCTGAATACAGGAATAACCCTTAGATTGCCTCATAGGGTGGATGTTTTCCATAGCTACCATTGGTGGAGCGACGAGCCTAAGGTTACCGAAGTCTAATTCCCCGGTCGAACCTTAAACCTATTACGCGAGATATTAACTAAAGTGGACTGTATATGTGATTGCTTCTACGCTTACATAAAATGGCTACTATAGCACGCGGTACAATGCACTTGCTCTTCCCTAAAACGAAATATTATTTGCCAAATCTATGAAAGGAATCCTGCTGGATTAGGAGAAAATAAAATTGGAGCGGATTAACTATTAAAAACAATTATATCAAGCAGGAAATATTGTTAGGAACGTTCACTCACCGGGGTGTTTTCTTCTATGCTGCTTGGGCACTATAGCTGCGACTTCTGGAAGATACTCTGGGTAGACTCTCTGGGTCCCCAGAGATACGTCGGGAGAGAAGCGGTGTGGTTTCAACGACGAGTGCGGCGGGAAGAGGGCGCGCGTCGGTCGCGCGTGCCTTTTATTCCTTCGGTTGCGATGATTACGTGATATTCTAGAATCATCTTCTTTCCCCTCCCACCCCACCACCCCGATGTGTCGATAGGAGGATATGAATGATATCGTTTGGAAAGGGATAAACGATTTGGCAAACCCCTACCGTCAAAAAATAAATACGAATGGTTTTCCGCGCAACCATCTCCCCCGCCCTTGAAGGATTTTCTTCAAAATTAACTAAACCAACTAGAGCTAAGATCAAACTAACAAAATAACTAACTAACGCTAAGATTACCTAAATTCAACTACAATTTCTAATCTAGAAAGCTAATTTAAATTATGGAAGGGGCAAGGGGCACAAACGGACAACAGGACGCAGGTAAGACCCAACCGTAGTCTTAACGCGAGCTACCCTAACTACTCCGTCGGAACCGGGAAAGACCTCTTCTACAATTCTTAACGGCCAATGGAGAGGCGGTGTATTCTCTTTGATGAGCACAACTACAGTTCCTACAGCTAAAGGCTCAGTTTTTGTGTTCCATTTTTGCCGAGACTGCAAAGTATGCAAGTATTCCATCCTCCATCGTTTCCAAATCGATTGCACTAACCGGTCTAATAATTTGCGGCGTGCGGAAATGCTAAGTCTGTTCTCATCCATATCTGCGGCGGGCAAGTACTTTAAAGGCGTTAAATTCAAAAAATGTGCTGGAGTTAGAGCCAGCGGTTCCGAGGGGTCACTAGACAACGTACGACAAAGTGAGAGGCTATTCATTACGCATTCAATTTGAGCGAGCACCGTACTTAGCTCTTCGAAGGACAAAATTTGATCTCCTATTACTCGGTATAAGTGACTCTTTAGACTCTTAATATTAGTCTCCCAATTGCCCCCAAAATGACTCGCGGCTGGGACGTTCAGAGACCACTCAATGCGGTTCTCGGCTAGAATGTGAGCGAACTCCGAATTATAATACTTGCTAGCTAAGAGCTCACGTAGTTCTGATAAAATACGTTTTGCACCGACGTAGTTCGTACCGTTATCCGAATACAATTTACTTACAGGGCCACGGCGGGATAGAAATCTTTTAAATGCACCCATAAAGCCTGCTGTACTTAGATCACCAACGAGTTCTATATGCACCGCTCGAGTAGTTAGACATACGAAAATGCAGACGTAAGCCTTTGTGGATCTTAAACCACGCCCGCGAGTGAGCGTGACCTTAAACGGACCAGCGAAATCAGACCCGGTGTGCGTAAAGGGCTTTACCGATTGTATTACTCTACAAGACCTAAGTTCTGCCATTTCCGGAAATGACGGCTTGGGGCGTGCCTGAAAGCAAGCTATACATCTGTGCACCCGATTGCGTATTAAACTACGTGCAGAAATAATCCAATAATTCTGACGCAAGATCGACATCAGCAAGTCGGGGCCAGCGTGCGAGTTCAATTTATGATGGTAATCAACTAATAAATTCATGATGCGGTCTTTACGCGGTAAAACTATAGAGTGCCATTGGTCGAAACTCAACTGCGAGTTGGACAAGCGTCCACCTACCCTTACAATCCCATCCTGCAAAAATGGCTTAAGGCGTTGAAAGGCGCGACTACAAGCTCTATTCGATTGTAATCTTGTAATTTCTTCAGAAAAATGCACACGTTGAAGTTCACGCAATACTAACGACTCGGCATAGTTGTAATCGGACGCTAAGACATACGAACGTCGCTGTAAAAGCTTCGCGAATCGACAAACGTAAATTACGCTACGCAATAATTTCGACCAAGAGGACAAGCGATTTTTTTGGCAAACCCCTACCGTCAAAAAATAAATACGAATGGGTTTCCGCGCAACCAACCATGCTTGTACAAGCGTATTTTTTATTTTTATTTTTTATCATTATTTGGAAGACGCTGCTGTTCAACCTGATTTGTTTCTCTCTGTCGCCTCCTACGATACCCACGGGATGTAATGGGATAACGGATATTCTTACAGATAGTCATCTAACCCTTAAAACCGTCCCCAGGCAAATATAATAAAAATTTTTATTAAGTTTAAACTTCTTTATCGATTCAGAAGCCAAAAGTGACAGTAGCTTAATGGCAGGGTGCGGACCGCGAACTTCAAAGGTCTTGAGCTTAAATCCGCATTCGACTTCTGCCGTCAATCACTCCTAACACAAGCATTTCGAGCTTACAAGAAGTGGTTAAAGTAAATTCTAGTACTATTAGAAGCAATTCCAGTATTTTTTTAAATATTTAATCGGTTTTTAGTTGTATAGTTAACTTAGTTTTAAAACATCGACATGATGATACGGGCTAGTGGATTTTCTTATGCTTCAACTACACGACGTATGTACTGGTGACTTGTATAATTAATATAAATTATATAACATACATTTTATTGTAATCTGTTTAAAAAGTTAAGTCAACCCTGCAGGCCGTCCCTGGAACTTCCCGCTAATTTCAAATACAAAGCACTCAAAATTTTACCAAATTATGTTGCGAAATCTCGATGTTATGTTAAAAAAAAGTTGTTTTAACACACACACACACACACACACACACACACACACACACACACACGCACACACACACGCACACACACACGCACACACGCACGCACGCACGCACGCTCGCACGCACGCACGCACGCACGCACGCACGCACGCACGCACGCACGCACGCACGCACGCACGCACTCACACACACACACACACACACACACACACACACACGCACACACGCACACACACACACACACGCACACACACACACACACACACACACACACACACACACACACACACACACACATAACATACACACACACCCCCACACACACACACACACACACACACACACACACAGCGCGCGCGCGCACACTCACACTCACGTCCGCACGCACGCACACTCACACGAACGTCCGCACGCACGCACGCACGCAAACACGCACACACGCACACACACGCACACACGCACACACACCACACACACACACACACACGCACACACGCATACACGCGCGCACACACGAGCGCATACGCACACACGCACACATACACACACACACACACACACACACACACACACACACACACACACACACACACACACACAAGCGCGCGCGCGCGCGCGCGAGCACGCATGCCCGCGCACACACGCATACATGCATCCGTACGGACGTCCACGTGAAAGTAGTCAGAAAAGATTCCTGGGATCTCCAAACGTCGAGATCTGATGAAAACTCGATTTTCAAAAATTAGGGTGAAACCAATGACTTCCCTGTTTTTGAAAATTTTCAATATACTTAGCGGGAATATTCTATTTATATTATTATTAATTTATACCCTTCGGAGACACAGCAGTGCACACTTGGCGGCTATTTCTGTTAAGAGGAGGTGCCTACCAAACGGACCCTTAAGCACTAAACAGGTCCTAACACCTTCAAGAAAAGAGTCTACTCTCCTTCCAGAAAAGAGTAAGGTCGGCAATGCATCTGCGATTCCCTGGTGTTGCAATTGTTCATGGGCGGTACGTTAGTCACTTACCATCGGGTGAGTCACGAGCTCGTTTGCGTCCCTCTCATGTAAAAACGTTAATTTTGGGCGTTAATGGGTTAATCAACACTTTAAGATACGCTGTTAATAATTGCAGTACGGCTATGATTAACAGAACTGCATAAAAAATCTAATATGGAACTAATTAGTAATTGTATTACTAATTAAATTCATATTAGATTTTTAAAAAATTAAAATATAAAGAACATCTAACATAAACAATTTACCTTACGTGTTGCATTCCCAGTGTAAAATTGTTTAGTTTAGAAACGAGAAAGTGTGGATTTCTTAGGAATATTCAATTAAGTTTTACCTGCAAAAATTTTAATTAGGTAAAGTATTAGCAAAGTATAAATAATATTTCTAAATCGAGAATCATCATTTACCTTTCTTTGTTTTGCATTTATGGAGTAAGAGTGACATTTGCACTTTACGTGGTAGAGGCACGCTGCAGCTATATTATGGTTGTAGCACAAATGTCGGTCGGCTTCAACGGGGAAGGACCACGCTCTCACGGAATACCCACGTAAAATAGCAACATAATGCTGCCATGTTTCAAATGAGCCTTCTCATGGTAGTTCTTGGGGATGTACAATGCATCTGTATTTTGATTTTTATTGGAAGATAAATGTAGATGTTTATGGGGCAACAATCTACTTTAGATTGTTGGCATAGTTCAATTTATTACGCAACGGTTAAAACTAATTTTAGACTTTATTCACAAAATTATTTATTTATTATAATACGTAAATGTGAATTTACATTCTGTATGAAAAGAACAAAAACTAACTCTCCTTTTCAAAAAATCTGTGATCTGTGATATAAAAAGTAGTTTAATAGTTAGACCCTAGTCATTAACTATTTACACACGAAATTTCATGGAAATCTAGTAGTTTTGCGTGAATCGTGAATACACACAGGCAGACAGACAAAAATTCCAAAATTTGGGTTCACTGCCCTTTATTTAGTCCCCTGGACTTGTTATTTTCAGAAAATATTATAATTACAGGCACGATTATTCTACATATTTATTATATGATATATAGATTTGGTCATCACTGCCACTGATGACCTATGGAACCGAGACGTGGTCCTTCACTGCTGGCCGTATGAGAACGCTCAAAGTCGCTCAGCGAACTATGGAGAGGGCTATGCTCGGAGTTTCTCTGCGTGATAAACTTAGAAATGAGGATATCCGCAGTAGAACGAGAGTAACCAACATAGCCCAACGGATTAGTAAGCTGAAGTGGCAATGGGCCGGCCATATAGCTCGAAGAACCGACAACCGTTGGGGAAGAAGCGTTCTTGAGTGGCAGCCTCGTACCGATAGGCGAAGTGTAGGGAGACCCCCCATTAGATGGAGTGACGACCTGGTAAGACATGCAGGAAGTCGATGGATGCAGGTGGCTCAGGACCGTGCTTTGTGGCATACCTTGGAGGAGGCCTATATTCAGCAGTGGACTTGTGAAGATGATGATGATGACATAGATTTAGCGATGAAAATAATAATCGGGTTAATTCGAAATATAATTTAATTTTTAAGAAATTTCAAATAAATATTATTTACATGAAATTTACTCTTAAATTATCAATTGCTTTAAAGTATGCAAGTATGTGGTCTAAATAGGTGTCTAGCTACTGCAAGGAAAATGGGCACGACTTAACAAGAAAATTTACATTTAAAATGACGTATATGCAAATAAGTTGTAAACCCTCGTGCATTTCAAAGCAGCTTCTAACAAAATTGCTTAGGTTTTTAAAAGTAATTTCTCCCTTCCTTTAAAACCATCACTTAATACACTGAAGTAGCTGTTTGTTTATCTCATCAAATCGAATCGATATCACTATTTGATAAGTAGAGTAGGATATTCTAGTAGTCGTTCCGTTCGTGTACTGGTAAAATGAAGAATAGTTGAAGATGCCTTACGCCTCATGTTTGTTTATCTCATCAAATCGAATCAATATCACTATTTGATAAGTAGAGTAGGATATTCTAGTACTCGTTCCGCTAGTGTACTGATAAAATGAATAGTCTTCGGAAAAACATGAAACAATGTTTTTCCGACGACTCGATGGTTTATCTGGTTCTAATATCAGAACGGTTGAAAACCGGCTCCTCGAGAGTATTTTTGAAACTTTTTGAATCCCTCGTTTAAGTGAGATATTCTCCACTTTACCTTTTCTTATTAATATTTTTTTATTATACGTAGTAGAGCCATGCTGCAGTTAAATAAGAATTATAGATGTAGCACGAATGGGTCTGCTCGACCTGGGAAAGACCACACTCTAACTGAATACCAGCGTAAAATAGTAGCTTAATGCTGCAGTGTTTCGTAGGATGTGTTAAGAGAACCGGAGACCCTTTTTACTGGTAACGAGGCATTCCACCTTAGTCCTCGAGGGTGACAACGCATCTGCATTTTGATTCGTAATCGAGGATAGATGTAGATGTCTATGGGCCAAAGCAACCACTTTCCATCAGGTGGACTGTGTGCTAGTTTGTTACCCTTAGGTGTCGTAAGTGGGGATAGAGTGAAACTGAAACGGGATATAGGCAGCAGCATTGTTCTTTCGCCGTCCCACCTTGCTAGCGTGGCAACTATAGCAAAAGTCTACAAGACAATCTAAAGGGGAGGCCAATTAAGGCGCTACTCCTAGCGAACGACCTGCAGAATTCGGTTCTATACATTCCACGCGCTCTCTTTACAATAATATATCGCGTAAGATATTCGCCCAAATTTTAAAATATTTTCTTTATAAAATTGAATATTTATCTTTTGAAAAAATTAAACAGATCAAAATGTTCATTAATAAATTGCCTATCCGTTAGTGGCAATCGTAAAATAAAAAAGTTTGGAAAATCCAAAAGTGCACGCCTTATAATCTCACTTGATTAAAAGAAAAAAATCGCTTTTTCTATATTTGAGACGAACGAAGAGATCCATAAGAATATTTTTTGTAGAAAAGTAACAGTTGTTTTTTACAATTTAATTAATTACAATTAAATGAGAACAAATAACTCACTGATTTTTTAAAGGAACCTGTGCGTTGTGATTCTAAACCTAATAAAAAAAGAATTGTTTTGGTACATTAATTCTAATGACTACGATTAATACAGACTTCCGGGCACCCTCGATAATTTTTTTAAACAGTTTGTTTTTACACCAAATACAAAAATTACTTTTAAATATAATAGAAACATGAAAACGAGTGATTTTTCTCGATATATGTGTATTTTTAATATTCTTAAAGTGCGGTAGTTAAAAAATGAAGACATTTTTAAGCTCTGTAAATTCAGTGATTTCCATTGTTAGCGTATTTTAATAATTTATATCGTTGTAACTAACATGGTGGGTAATTAATTATTTTCATCCTATAAAGTCTGCGGGTACATTCATGTTTTAGATTATGTCTAGTTATTTATCTTTGCTTATATTTATAACTAGAATGTAAAACTGTTTAAGATAATTATAAGAAATAGTCTATAGTCTTATAATGTAAAAACTTACGGCTTAATATCCAATTTTATAAAAACTTGTAACGGAAACCACACAAGCAACGCCATCTGTAGTTTAGCACTGTTAAATTACAAGCCTATAAAAGACAGATGTCGTCGGTTTGAGCGGCAGCTACGAGCGGCAGTCTTACTAAAACTGTTGAGTAGAGAATACGTACACGGAAGATAAATTGTGAGTAATAATAATTATTGTTATACCTTGTTATTTGTGTGTCTAGAATGTACATTGTTATTATTATGAATATCTATAACCTTGTTTAGATTTATGATATTTTATCCAGTTAATAAAATACATGATGTTACCTACGTATTAAGCAACTTTACTTAACACTATTAGGTATGAGTAGAGCACAACCTCAACGCTTCGCTTATGAGACGTGTAATAATGTTTACTTTATGAGGAGATATTATTAATCATTAATTCGCATTTCTGTGGTTTAGTTGTAGGAAGATTCATCAAGTATTTACTTCTTTAAAAAAAAAACGGAATTGGCTATTATGGAATCAAGATTTTGTAGAAATGTAATAGGTTTTTTTATTAGTTGATATATCATTTTAATAAGAAGTATATAGCTCCTAAAAACGTCACAAATAACGACTAGCGCTGCATTTTGCACAAACGCGCAACTTAAGGGATTTGTAAATACTACTAAATGTATCAATGCCATTAATTATTCATTCAATAAAGACTATCGTAAACCACTGCTGAACATACCCGGGCGGGGGTCACTCCATAGGTTACCTGATAAGGGGATATTTGCCACAGTTGCCACGCTTGGTAGGCAGGTTGGTAACCGTAGCTTATTTTACTAAGACGCTGTTGCCTTTGTATTTCTCTGTCTCACCTCTTGCGACACCCACGGGACGATATGGGGTACGGGATATTCTTACACGCTACTACACGTCCTATTACTCAAACTTACTAATCAAAATACACAGGAACCAGCGAACTAAGAGTTTTCCTACAAAGTGAGCGACTATGAGAGCGGAAGTGACTTTGGCCACGCGGAAAACTGGCAGGTTTTCAGTTGGCAGGACGATAAAGCAGAAGGGACGTACTTTGTCGTACTTCCTGATGGAACCAAACAGGTACGTTGGAATCATCTTCATCAGTTCTACTACTTTGGAACCCAAGTAAATTCCACCTATCTATTTCTGCAAACACAAATGCGAATACTATTGTATTTTAGTGTAGTAAGACACACTGAAATACAATATATAAGTTTTCACAGTACGCGAGCAATTTTAAGCGTTGATTTACCACGTGCTCCACAGTAAAGAAAACATCGTGAGGAAACCCGCATGTCTGAGAAACAAAAAAAATATTTCGAAGACTTGTAGCGTTCTCTCATTTCTCTTAGAGCCTATATACGTCCCACTTTGTAGGACTTATGAAGGCTGTAACTTTAACTTTATAGTAAGACAGTCGGCGTTGTAAGAGGTTGTGAATGATAATTCTTTCTTTACTGGGAACAAGATATTCCATCTTAGTCCTTAGGAGTGACAATGCATCTGCATTATTATTCATCATCGGATAGAGATGTATATGTCTATGGGCTACAGCACCCACTTGCCATCAGGTGGAACGTGTGCTCGTTTGTCACCATTCTTCTAAAAAAAATTGAATTGAAAAACTAACAGTCCACCCGATGGAACGTTGCAGAAATCAGTTGTTCACCTGCAACCAACATAAATAAAGAATTGGCCTCAATGAGGACTAAGATGGAATACCTCATGGCCTGTTATTATACTGGGTTTCTTCTACATTTATCTACATCTCTTTTACACTTCAGATGTGTATGATAATAACCCCTGGGTAGGGTGATCTCTACCAAGCTGATTCTAATTTATTGTGTGTTAATTGTAACATACATGATTGTAAGCTGTTATTTAAAAAATCCCGCTGGGTTTCTTGCTGGTTCTTCCCAGGATAGTTTTTTTTTCCAAATCAGTGGTAAATTAAAAAAAGTGACTTTCAATAAGTATTATTTATAATCTATATTTAAAAAAAAGTTTCTGTTTCTGTTTTTGATCTCTTATTTTTAATCTTGGACTACAGTAGCTAGTTGCTATAATTTGTCAACAAACGAAAGTGTACAAACGAGTGTATTTTTTTTCAACTATGTCCTAAGAAATTAATATACCACGTTTTTCACCTATAATTTCTGATTCTGAGCTATGATCAAAATTTCAAGTCCCTAGCCCATCGGGAATTGTTCAAAATTTGAATTCCAAGATTCCACCCGGGACGGCAGAAAAACTAGAAAGTGACATGATGAAAACGTGGTAAAATTAGCAGATTTTCATTGCATGAATTCTGTTCTTTCCAGGTGGTAGATAACGAGGCTGATGAAGATGGATTCAAGCCAAGGATCTCGGTAATACCAGCCGACACTGCATCTAGCCGCGCAGGTGACTGGTCTTATTACACAACTCCATAATCTTATAGAAAAGTCGTCTTTTTACACTATTGTAAAATTTAATATTTATATAATTTAAAACCGGCAATATGAAATAATGGAATAAAATATAAATAAATTAGAAATGTGTTTTACTCGTAATTGGTTCTATAATAAAAGAATATATTATTATAATCACAACATTTTCAAATATTCTTTAAAGTTACAGCCTGTATACGTCCCAAAGCTGGGCACAGGCCTCCTCTCATTTCTGAGAAGGTTACGTAGATAAGCGTGTTTTACCCAGTTATTTTATTATGATATAAGAGATGTTTAGAGATACTTAGTAATCAACCAAAACATATTAAAACAAAGTCTTGACACTGCTCCTGTCCGCCCATCTCAATCAATCATCAAAGTTCAAAAACTTTATTAAACTAAGTTTGTATATATATTATATATATATATATATATATATATATATATATATATATATATATATTATAAGGAATTTATGGGCACTACCAAGCTATTTCTAATTTGTTATGTGTTATTAACTGTAACATACACGATTGTAAGGTATTATTTAAAAAAATTCTCCTGAGTTTCTTGCTGGTTCTCCCCAAGACAGCGGTTATTCCGTACCAGTGGTAAATTAAAAAAGTGGTTTTCAATAAGTATTATTTATTATCTATAATGAATAAAAAGTTTCTCTTTCTGTACCACTATTAATAGAATATTTTAGAAATTATGAGTAACAGTAATAAATAGAGTTCCATTATACATGTATTTTGTTTTTTTGTAATACAACCAACTTTTAAACATATTTCTTACAGTGTGTTGGTAATATTATAAATATTATAAATGGACATACTATCCGTTAGTCATCTTATCTTGACTTTAATCATAATACTTTAATGGTATTTGGGATTTACATTCACAATCAATCAAAACATGTCAAAAGTAGAATTCATACGACATTTATGCACAGACAGGCACTATATTTTGCCGAAATTAGTGAAAAGAATTTCGATCGATCTTAATGTACCTATAAATGCTGAATATACCTACAACTTAGTTTTATATGTACTATAAATATTCAATAGTGTTCTATTTTAACTTATAATACCGGTGAAAACTACTAGAAAATCGCTTTCAGTTTGTTTTTAGGATGTTGTTAGATTCATAATTTAATTGTTAATTTCTCCGTTTAGATGCAGTAAAACTAATAACACTATTGTAATCTATAGATTATAAGGACCAAATCAACATACATTTCATTAAAATACCTTAAAATTTGTTCTGGGTCCATTCCCCAAACAAAAATAGACATGTGTCAATCACGCATGATTCATTCGTTTGAGCTGGTACACTTAAAAGTATTGATAGTTCATTCATTTGTTTTTGAATGTACCAGTACAACCAATTACAAACAATTGACGGCGCCTTTTTAACCCGCGATTTGTATGAATTGTGAACGAGCCAAAAACCGGCCGAATTCCGAATGATCTGAATAAACAGGCCAATCGAATAAACAATGCAGACTGCAGAGTATCAGGAGCATTTATTATTTAAGGATTTTTTATTATAATATTGTTAACTAAATTAAAAATTGTTTTACGTTTTATTATATTTTTTAAGTCTATGAGTTAAAAATGTCATTTCGTGGAGTTTACTAAATATAAAACTTCAAAAGATTTCATAGCAAAATATTTATTTAAAATAATAATTTCCAACCAACTTATATAAGTATAAAATAGGTAAAAGTTTAATTTTTTTGCAAATAAATGTTACAATCCCTATTTTTAGACATGTAAAGTAAGATGAAATTGTGTATTGTTAGGAATTTAAAAATAAACAAATTTATTAAATATTTATAATAATATATATTGAATAAAGTTACCAATCAAAGTCAAATCAAATCAATTGAATCACTTAAGGTTTTTGTGTTTATGCCATCTAGCGTCGATTATACTTACCACCTTACTTACTTACTTACTTACTTATCGTCACGCACAATCCCTAACGGGGTAGCCAGAGAGAACAGATCGCCAAGTGTCACGATCCTTACATACCTCTTTCGCTTCTTTCAGGTTCATTAACTTCTTCATACATGCACGTCTAGGTATCCGAGTACTCTTGACCCTCCCCTCTTCGAGCAATTTGCTCACATGGTCTTCGAAAGTTAGTCTCGGTCTACCTCGACACCTTTTAATATTTACTTTCGCTCTATATATTTTCTTCACCATTCGGTCTTCACTCATTCGTTCAACGTGTCCAAACCATTGGAGTACGCCCCTATCAATTTTTGTGATAAGGTCATCTTTCAATCCTGCCATATTGCGAATCTCTTCGTTTCGCTTTCGGTCGGCTATGGTAACGCCACACATTTTACGAAGAGATCGCATCTCCACTGCATTCAACTTGCTTTTATGCTTCTTCTGGCATACCCAGGTTTCGCTGCCATATAACAAAGTCGGTACCAACACTGCGTTATGTATTGCAAGGTGTGCACTCTTCACCACGCCTTGCCTTTTTACTAATGCATTCAGGGCACCATTGACTTTGTTTCCGGCGGCGAAGTATTGAACTATCAATACTTTTAAGTGTACCAGCTCAAACGAATGAATCATGCGTGATTGACACATGTCTATTTTTGTTTGGGGAATGGACCCAGAACAAATTTTAAGGTATTTTAATGAAATGTATGTTGATTTGGTCCTTATAATCTATAGATTACAATAGTGTTATTAGTTTTACTGCATCTAAACGGAGAAATTAACAATTAAATTATGAATCTAACAACATCCTAAAAACAAACTGAAAGCGATTTTCTAGTAGTTTTCACCGGTATTATAAGTTAAAATAGAACACTATTGAATATTTATAGTACATATAAAACTAAGTTGTAGGTATATTCAGCATTTATAGGTACATTAAGATCGATCGAAATTCTTTTCACTAATTTCGGCAAAATATAGTGCCTGTCTGTGCATAAATGTCGTATGAATTCTACTTTTGACATGTTTTGATTGATTGTGAATGTAAATCCCAAATACCATTAAAGTATTATGATTAAAGTCAAGATAAGATGACTAACGGATAGTATGTCCATTTATAATATTTATAATATTACCAACACACTGTAAGAAATATGTTTAAAAGTTGGTTGTATTACAAAAAAACAAAATACATGTATAATGGAACTCTATTTATTACTGTTACTCATAATTTCTAAAATATTCTATTAATAGTGGTACAGAAAGAGAAACTTTTTATTCATTATAGATAATAAATAATACTTATTGAAAACCACTTTTTTAATTTACCACTGGTACGGAATAACCGCTGTCTTGGGGAGAACCAGCAAGAAACTCAGGAGAATTTTTTTAAATAATACCTTACAATCGTGTATGTTACAGTTAATAACACATAACAAATTAGAAATAGCTTGGTAGTGCCCATAAATTCCTTATAATATATATATATATATATATATATATATATATATATATAATATATATATACAAACTTAGTTTAATAAAGTTTTTGAACTTTGATGATTGATTGAGATGGGCGGACAGGAGCAGTGTCAAGACTTTGTTTTAATATGTTTTGGTTGATTACTAAGTATCTCTAAACATCTCTTATATCATAATAAAATAACTGGGTAAAACACGCTTATCTACGTAACCTTCTCAGAAATGAGAGGAGGCCTGTGCCCAGCTTTGGGACGTATACAGGCTGTAACTTTAAAGAATATTTGAAAATGTTGTGATTATAATAATATATTCTTTTATTATAGAACCAATTACGAGTAAAACACATTTCTAATTTATTTATATTTTATTCCATTATTTCATATTGCCGGTTTTAAATTATATAAATATTAAATTTTACAATAGTGTAAAAAGACGACTTTTCTATAAGATTATGGAGTTGTGTAATAAGACCAGTCACCTGCGCGGCTAGATGCAGTGTCGGCTGGTATTACCGAGATCCTTGGCTTGAATCCATCTTCATCAGCCTCGTTATCTACCACCTGGAAAGAACAGAATTCATGCAATGAAAATCTGCTAATTTTACCACGTTTTCATCATGTCACTTTCTAGTTTTTCTGCCGTCCCGGGTGGAATCTTGGAATTCAAATTTTGAACAATTCCCGATGGGCTAGGGACTTGAAATTTTGATCATAGCTCAGAATCAGAAATTATAGGTGAAAAACGTGGTATATTAATTTCTTAGGACATAGTTGAAAAAAAATACACTCGTTTGTACACTTTCGTTTGTTGACAAATTATAGCAACTAGCTACTGTAGTCCAAGATTAAAAATAAGAGATCAAAAACAGAAACAGAAACTTTTTTTTAAATATAGATTATAAATAATACTTATTGAAAGTCACTTTTTTTAATTTACCACTGATTTGGAAAAAAAAACTATCCTGGGAAGAACCAGCAAGAAACCCAGCGGGATTTTTTAAATAACAGCTTACAATCATGTATGTTACAATTAACACACAATAAATTAGAATCAGCTTGGTAGAGATCACCCTACCCAGGGGTTATTATCATACACATCTGAAGTGTAAAAGAGATGTAGATAAATGTAGAAGAAACCCAGTATAATAACAGGCCATGAGGTATTCCATCTTAGTCCTCATTGAGGCCAATTCTTTATTTATGTTGGTTGCAGGTGAACAACTGATTTCTGCAACGTTCCATCGGGTGGACTGTTAGTTTTTCAATTCAATTTTTTTTAGAAGAATGGTGACAAACGAGCACACGTTCCACCTGATGGCAAGTGGGTGCTGTAGCCCATAGACATATACATCTCTATCCGATGATGAATAATAATGCAGATGCATTGTCACTCCTAAGGACTAAGATGGAATATCTTGTTCCCAGTAAAGAAAGAATTATCATTCACAACCTCTTACAACGCCGACTGTCTTACTATAAAGTTAAAGTTACAGCCTTCATAAGTCCTACAAAGTGGGACGTATATAGGCTCTAAGAGAAATGAGAGAACGCTACAAGTCTTCGAAATATTTTTTTTGTTTCTCAGACATGCGGGTTTCCTCACGATGTTTTCTTTACTGTGGAGCACGTGGTAAATCAACGCTTAAAATTGCTCGCGTACTGTGAAAACTTATATATTGTATTTCAGTGTGTCTTACTACACTAAAATACAATAGTATTCGCATTTGTGTTTGCAGAAATAGATAGGTGGAATTTACTTGGGTTCCAAAGTAGTAGAACTGATGAAGATGATTCCAACGTACCTGTTTGGTTCCATCAGGAAGTACGACAAAGTACGTCCCTTCTGCTTTATCGTCCTGCCAACTGAAAACCTGCCAGTTTTCCGCGTGGCCAAAGTCACTTCCGCTCTCATAGTCGCTCACTTTGTAGGAAAACTCTTAGTTCGCTGGTTCCTGTGTATTTTGATTAGTAAGTTTGAGTAATAGGACGTGTAGTAGCGTGTAAGAATATCCCGTACCCCATATCGTCCCGTGGGTGTCGCAAGAGGTGAGACAGAGAAATACAAAGGCAACAGCGTCTTAGTAAAATAAGCTACGGTTACCAACCTGCCTACCAAGCGTGGCAACTGTGGCAAATATCCCCTTATCAGGTAACCTATGGAGTGACCCCCGCCCGGGTATGTTCAGCAGTGGTTTACGATAGTCTTTATTGAATGAATAATTAATGGCATTGATACATTTAGTAGTATTTACAAATCCCTTAAGTTGCGCGTTTGTGCAAAATGCAGCGCTAGTCGTTATTTGTGACGTTTTTAGGAGCTATATACTTCTTATTAAAATGATATATCAACTAATAAAAAAACCTATTACATTTCTACAAAATCTTGATTCCATAATAGCCAATTCCGTTTTTTTTTTTAAAGAAGTAAATACTTGATGAATCTTCCTACAACTAAACCACAGAAATGCGAATTAATGATTAATAATATCTCCTCATAAAGTAAACATTATTACACGTCTCATAAGCGAAGCGTTGAGGTTGTGCTCTACTCATACCTAATAGTGTTAAGTAAAGTTGCTTAATACGTAGGTAACATCATGTATTTTATTAACTGGATAAAATATCATAAATCTAAACAAGGTTATAGATATTCATAATAATAACAATGTACATTCTAGACACACAAATAACAAGGTATAACAATAATTATTATTACTCACAATTTATCTTCCGTGTACGTATTCTCTACTCAACAGTTTTAGTAAGACTGCCGCTCGTAGCTGCCGCTCAAACCGACGACATCTGTCTTTTATAGGCTTGTAATTTAACAGTGCTAAACTACAGATGGCGTTGCTTGTGTGGTTTCCGTTACAAGTTTTTATAAAATTGGATATTAAGCCGTAAGTTTTTACATTATAAGACTATAGACTATTTCTTATAATTATCTTAAACAGTTTTACATTCTAGTTATAAATATAAGCAAAGATAAATAACTAGACATAATCTAAAACATGAATGTACCCGCAGACTTTATAGGATGAAAATAATTAATTACCCACCATGTTAGTTACAACGATATAAATTATTAAAATACGCTAACAATGGAAATCACTGAATTTACAGAGCTTAAAAATGTCTTCATTTTTTAACTACCGCACTTTAAGAATATTAAAAATACACATATATCGAGAAAAATCACTCGTTTTCATGTTTCTATTATATTTAAAAGTAATTTTTGTATTTGGTGTAAAAACAAACTGTTTAAAAAAATTATCGAGGGTGCCCGGAAGTCTGTATTAATCGTAGTCATTAGAATTAATGTACCAAAACAATTCTTTTTTTATTAGGTTTAGAATCACAACGCACAGGTTCCTTTAAAAAATCAGTGAGTTATTTGTTCTCATTTAATTGTAATTAATTAAATTGTAAAAAACAACTGTTACTTTTCTACAAAAAATATTCTTATGGATCTCTTCGTTCGTCTCAAATATAGAAAAAGCGATTTTTTTCTTTTAATCAAGTGAGATTATAAGGCGTGCACTTTTGGATTTTCCAAACTTTTTTATTTTACGATTGCCACTAACGGATAGGCAATTTATTAATGAACATTTTGATCTGTTTAATTTTTTCAAAAGATAAATATTCAATTTTATAAAGAAAATATTTTAAAATTTGGGCGAATATCTTACGCGATATATTATTGTAAAGAGAGCGCGTGGAATGTATAGAACCGAATTCTGCAGGTCGTTCGCTAGGAGTAGCGCCTTAATTGGCCTCCCCTTTAGATTGTCTTGTAGACTTTTGCTATAGTTGCCACGCTAGCAAGGTGGGACGGCGAAAGAACAATGCTGCTGCCTATATCCCGTTTCAGTTTCACTCTATCCCCACTTACGACACCTAAGGGTAACAAACTAGCACACAGTCCACCTGATGGAAAGTGGTTGCTTTGGCCCATAGACATCTACATCTATCCTCGATTACGAATCAAAATGCAGATGCGTTGTCACCCTCGAGGACTAAGGTGGAATGCCTCGTTACCAGTAAAAAGGGTCTCCGGTTCTCTTAACACATCCTACGAAACACTGCAGCATTAAGCTACTATTTTACGCTGGTATTCAGTTAGAGTGTGGTCTTTCCCAGGTCGAGCAGACCCATTCGTGCTACATCTATAATTCTTATTTAACTGCAGCATGGCTCTACTACGTATAATAAAAAAATATTAATAAGAAAAGGTAAAGTGGAGAATATCTCACTTAAACGAGGGATTCAAAAAGTTTCAAAAATACTCTCGAGGAGCCGGTTTTCAACCGTTCTGATATTAGAACCAGATAAACCATCGAGTCGTCGGAAAAACATTGTTTCATGTTTTTCCGAAGACTATTCATTTTATCAGTACACTAGCGGAACGAGTACTAGAATATCCTACTCTACTTATCAAATAGTGATATTGATTCGATTTGATGAGATAAACAAACATGAGGCGTAAGGCATCTTCAACTATTCTTCATTTTACCAGTACACGAACGGAACGACTACTAGAATATCCTACTCTACTTATCAAATAGTGATATCGATTCGATTTGATGAGATAAACAAACAGCTACTTCAGTGTATTAAGTGATGGTTTTAAAGGAAGGGAGAAATTACTTTTAAAAACCTAAGCAATTTTGTTAGAAGCTGCTTTGAAATGCACGAGGGTTTACAACTTATTTGCATATACGTCATTTTAAATGTAAATTTTCTTGTTAAGTCGTGCCCATTTTCCTTGCAGTAGCTAGACACCTATTTAGACCACATACTTGCATACTTTAAAGCAATTGATAATTTAAGAGTAAATTTCATGTAAATAATATTTATTTGAAATTTCTTAAAAATTAAATTATATTTCGAATTAACCCGATTATTATTTTCATCGCTAAATCTATGTCATCATCATCATCTTCACAAGTCCACTGCTGAATATAGGCCTCCTCCAAGGTATGCCACAAAGCACGGTCCTGAGCCACCTGCATCCATCGACTTCCTGCATGTCTTACCAGGTCGTCACTCCATCTAATGGGGGGTCTCCCTACACTTCGCCTATCGGTACGAGGCTGCCACTCAAGAACGCTTCTTCCCCAACGGTTGTCGGTTCTTCGAGCTATATGGCCGGCCCATTGCCACTTCAGCTTACTAATCCGTTGGGCTATGTTGGTTACTCTCGTTCTACTGCGGATATCCTCATTTCTAAGTTTATCACGCAGAGAAACTCCGAGCATAGCCCTCTCCATAGTTCGCTGAGCGACTTTGAGCGTTCTCATACGGCCAGCAGTGAAGGACCACGTCTCGGTTCCATAGGTCATCAGTGGCAGTGATGACCAAATCTATATATCATATAATAAATATGTAGAATAATCGTGCCTGTAATTATAATATTTTCTGAAAATAACAAGTCCAGGGGACTAAATAAAGGGCAGTGAACCCAAATTTTGGAATTTTTGTCTGTCTGCCTGTGTGTATTCACGATTCACGCAAAACTACTAGATTTCCATGAAATTTCGTGTGTAAATAGTTAATGACTAGGGTCTAACTATTAAACTACTTTTTATATCACAGATCACAGATTTTTTGAAAAGGAGAGTTAGTTTTTGTTCTTTTCATACAGAATGTAAATTCACATTTACGTATTATAATAAATAAATAATTTTGTGAATAAAGTCTAAAATTAGTTTTAACCGTTGCGTAATAAATTGAACTATGCCAACAATCTAAAGTAGATTGTTGCCCCATAAACATCTACATTTATCTTCCAATAAAAATCAAAATACAGATGCATTGTACATCCCCAAGAACTACCATGAGAAGGCTCATTTGAAACATGGCAGCATTATGTTGCTATTTTACGTGGGTATTCCGTGAGAGCGTGGTCCTTCCCCGTTGAAGCCGACCGACATTTGTGCTACAACCATAATATAGCTGCAGCGTGCCTCTACCACGTAAAGTGCAAATGTCACTCTTACTCCATAAATGCAAAACAAAGAAAGGTAAATGATGATTCTCGATTTAGAAATATTATTTATACTTTGCTAATACTTTACCTAATTAAAATTTTTGCAGGTAAAACTTAATTGAATATTCCTAAGAAATCCACACTTTCTCGTTTCTAAACTAAACAATTTTACACTGGGAATGCAACACGTAAGGTAAATTGTTTATGTTAGATGTTCTTTATATTTTAATTTTTTAAAAATCTAATATGAATTTAATTAGTAATACAATTACTAATTAGTTCCATATTAGATTTTTTATGCAGTTCTGTTAATCATAGCCGTACTGCAATTATTAACAGCGTATCTTAAAGTGTTGATTAACCCATTAACGCCCAAAATTAACGTTTTTACATGAGAGGGACGCAAACGAGCTCGTGACTCACCCGATGGTAAGTGACTAACGTACCGCCCATGAACAATTGCAACACCAGGGAATCGCAGATGCATTGCCGACCTTACTCTTTTCTGGAAGGAGAGTAGACTCTTTTCTTGAAGGTGTTAGGACCTGTTTAGTGCTTAAGGGTCCGTTTGGTAGGCACCTCCTCTTAACAGAAATAGCCGCCAAGTGTGCACTGCTGTGTCTCCGAAGGGTATAAATTAATAATAATATAAATAGAATATTCCCGCTAAGTATATTGAAAATTTTCAAAAACAGGGAAGTCATTGGTTTCACCCTAATTTTTGAAAATCGAGTTTTCATCAGATCTCGACGTTTGGAGATCCCAGGAATCTATTCTGACTACTTTCACGTGGACGTCCGTACGGATGCATGTATGCGTGTGTGCGCGGGCATGCGTGCTCGCGCGCGCGCGCGCGCGCTTGTGTGTGTGTGTGTGTGTGTGTGTGTGTGTGTGTGTGTGTGTGTGTGTGTGTGTATGTGTGCGTGTGTGCGTATGCGCTCGTGTGTGCGCGCGTGTATGCGTGTGTGCGTGTGTGTGTGTGTGTGTGGTGTGTGTGCGTGTGTGCGTGTGTGTGCGTGTGTGCGTGTTTGCGTGCGTGCGTGCGTGCGGACGTTCGTGTGAGTGTGCGTGCGTGCGGACGTGAGTGTGAGTGTGCGCGCGCGCGCTGTGTGTGTGTGTGTGTGTGTGTGTGTGTGTGTGGGGGTGTGTGTGTATGTTATGTGTGTGTGTGTGTGTGTGTGTGTGTGTGTGTGTGTGTGTGTGTGTGTGTGTGTGTGTGCGTGTGTGTGTGTGTGTGCGTGTGTGCGTGTGTGTGTGTGTGTGTGTGTGTGTGTGTGTGTGAGTGCGTGCGTGCGTGCGTGCGTGCGTGCGTGCGTGCGTGCGTGCGTGCGTGCGTGCGAGCGTGCGTGCGTGCGTGCGTGTGTGCGTGTGTGTGTGCGTGTGTGTGTGCGTGTGTGTGTGTGTGTGTGTGTGTGTGTGTGTGTGTGTGTGTTAAAACAACTTTTTTTTAACATAACATCGAGATTTCGCAACATAATTTGGTAAAATTTTGAGTGCTTTGTATTTGAAATTAGCGGGAAGTTCCAGGGACGGCCTGCAGGGTTGACTTAACTTTTTAAACAGATTACAATAAAATGTATGTTATATAATTTATATTAATTATACAAGTCACCAGTACATACGTCGTGTAGTTGAAGCATAAGAAAATCCACTAGCCCGTATCATCATGTCGATGTTTTAAAACTAAGTTAACTATACAACTAAAAACCGATTAAATATTTAAAAAAATACTGGAATTGCTTCTAATAGTACTAGAATTTACTTTAACCACTTCTTGTAAGCTCGAAATGCTTGTGTTAGGAGTGATTGACGGCAGAAGTCGAATGCGGATTTAAGCTCAAGACCTTTGAAGTTCGCGGTCCGCACCCTGCCATTAAGCTACTGTCACTTTTGGCTTCTGAATCGATAAAGAAGTTTAAACTTAATAAAAATTTTTATTATATTTGCCTGGGGACGGTTTTAAGGGTTAGATGACTATCTGTAAGAATATCCGTTATCCCATTACATCCCGTGGGTATCGTAGGAGGCGACAGAGAGAAACAAATCAGGTTGAACAGCAGCGTCTTCCAAATAATGATAAAAAATAAAAATAAAAAATACGCTTGTACAAGCATGGTTGGTTGCGCGGAAACCCATTCGTATTTATTTTTTGACGGTAGGGGTTTGCCAAAAAAATCGCTTGTCCTCTTGGTCGAAATTATTGCGTAGCGTAATTTACGTTTGTCGATTCGCGAAGCTTTTACAGCGACGTTCGTATGTCTTAGCGTCCGATTACAACTATGCCGAGTCGCTAGTATTGCGTGAACTTCAACGTGTGCATTTTTCTGAAGAAATTACAAGATTACAATCGAATAGAGCTTGTAGTCGCGCCTTTCAACGCCTTAAGCCATTTTTGCAGGATGGGATTGTAAGGGTAGGTGGACGCTTGTCCAACTCGCAGTTGAGTTTCGACCAATGGCACTCTATAGTTTTACCGCGTAAAGACCGCATCATGAATTTATTAGTTGATTACCATCATAAATTGAACTCGCACGCTGGCCCCGACTTGCTGATGTCGATCTTGCGTCAGAATTATTGGATTATTTCTGCACGTAGTTTAATACGCAATCGGGTGCACAGATGTATAGCTTGCTTTCAGGCACGCCCCAAGCCGTCATTTCCGGAAATGGCAGAACTTAGGTCTTGTAGAGTAATACAATCGGTAAAGCCCTTTACGCACACCGGGTCTGATTTCGCTGGTCCGTTTAAGGTCACGCTCACTCGCGGGCGTGGTTTAAGATCCACAAAGGCTTACGTCTGCATTTTCGTATGTCTAACTACTCGAGCGGTGCATATAGAACTCGTTGGTGATCTAAGTACAGCAGGCTTTATGGGTGCATTTAAAAGATTTCTATCCCGCCGTGGCCCTGTAAGTAAATTGTATTCGGATAACGGTACGAACTACGTCGGTGCAAAACGTATTTTATCAGAACTACGTGAGCTCTTAGCTAGCAAGTATTATAATTCGGAGTTCGCTCACATTCTAGCCGAGAACCGCATTGAGTGGTCTCTGAACGTCCCAGCCGCGAGTCATTTTGGGGGCAATTGGGAGACTAATATTAAGAGTCTAAAGAGTCACTTATACCGAGTAATAGGAGATCAAATTTTGTCCTTCGAAGAGCTAAGTACGGTGCTCGCTCAAATTGAATGCGTAATGAATAGCCTCTCACTTTGTCGTACGTTGTCTAGTGACCCCTCGGAACCGCTGGCTCTAACTCCAGCACATTTTTTGAATTTAACGCCTTTAAAGTACTTGCCCGCCGCAGATATGGATGAGAACAGACTTAGCATTTCCGCACGCCGCAAATTATTAGACCGGTTAGTGCAATCGATTTGGAAACGATGGAGGATGGAATACTTGCATACTTTGCAGTCTCGGCAAAAATGGAACACAAAAACTGAGCCTTTAGCTGTAGGAACTGTAGTTGTGCTCATCAAAGAGAATACACCGCCTCTCCATTGGCCGTTAAGAATTGTAGAAGAGGTCTTTCCCGGTTCCGACGGAGTAGTTAGGGTAGCTCGCGTTAAGACTACGGTTGGGTCTTACCTGCGTCCTGTTGTCCGTTTGTGCCCCTTGCCCCTTCCATAATTTAAATTAGCTTTCTAGATTAGAAATTGTAGTTGAATTTAGGTAATCTTAGCGTTAGTTAGTTATTTTGTTAGTTTGATCTTAGCTCTAGTTGGTTTAGTTAATTTTGAAGAAAATCCTTCAAGGGCGGGGGAGATGGTTGCGCGGAAAACCATTCGTATTTATTTTTTGACGGTAGGGGTTTGCCAAATCGTTTATCCCTTTCCAAACGATATCATTCATATCCTCCTATCGACACATCGGGGTGGTGGGGTGGGAGGGGAAAGAAGATGATTCTAGAATATCACGTAATCATCGCAACCGAAGGAATAAAAGGCACGCGCGACCGACGCGCGCCCTCTTCCCGCCGCACTCGTCGTTGAAACCACACCGCTTCTCTCCCGACGTATCTCTGGGGACCCAGAGAGTCTACCCAGAGTATCTTCCAGAAGTCGCAGCTATAGTGCCCAAGCAGCATAGAAGAAAACACCCCGGTGAGTGAACGTTCCTAACAATATTTCCTGCTTGATATAATTGTTTTTAATAGTTAATCCGCTCCAATTTTATTTTCTCCTAATCCAGCAGGATTCCTTTCATAGATTTGGCAAATAATATTTCGTTTTAGGGAAGAGCAAGTGCATTGTACCGCGTGCTATAGTAGCCATTTTATGTAAGCGTAGAAGCAATCACATATACAGTCCACTTTAGTTAATATCTCGCGTAATAGGTTTAAGGTTCGACCGGGGAATTAGACTTCGGTAACCTTAGGCTCGTCGCTCCACCAATGGTAGCTATGGAAAACATCCACCCTATGAGGCAATCTAAGGGTTATTCCTGTATTCAGCTGTGGACTTTAACAGGTTGTAATGGTAACGGTATTGGGTTGGCAGTGATCACTTCATCCCGGGGTTTATTTATTATTATGTATTTATTCTGTTAATATATTAATAGGCATTTTTATAAAATGCTAGCGATTCGCCCCGGTTTTGCACGGATGATTTTTGCAACTCGACATCAGTGCAACCTACCGGGTCCAATTAAGTTTTTAACCATCCAGGGATCCACTCAAATACACACAAAAATCATCAAATTTGGTCGAGCCGAGAGCGTTAAACGTTT